>CM053760.1:57533416-57552618 GCA_028658305.1 Pachyuromys duprasi
AGCTATGGTGTTAGCACACAGAACACTTCATTGTTTGGGGGAAAGAACATATGTGTCACTGACAAAATGTCTCCCAAGCTGGATTGATGATGGAAAACATTTTTCCCTGATAATTTTGAAAGATTCTGTTGGCTCCCAGAAGGGACGTCGCGGTATTGACATATGTGGTCGCCATGGCACAAAATGCCTTTTGGTATGGGAAAACTAAATTCATTTTTGTATCCTCCCCCTGTGCCGTCAGCATTGACTTAACTCCCTTAAAACCAGTGACCTGTTGGAAACTGACCCCCCAAATTGGTTTTCCGGTCTATTGGGCGATCTGGACTTTGTAGTGACATCATTGAGGGTCCTCGGAAGAGTGGGGGTTCCTTTTATAAAAAATTGTGGATCTTCAGATTGATAATAATGCCATTTTCATTTCCTTTCCTGAAAGTCAGGGTCGGCTTGTGAAAAGTTGTTAAGCAACATCCTTAATGTGAAATGTCAACCCCCACTCTAAGCTACTTCCCCCTTTTCAAAGCATTGAATGAAGATTTCATTGGGTTTTATAGTGGCTTTCTGATTTTGATAGTCTATACAAGAAGGGAGTTTGGAAATTCTTGTATACTGTTAATGATTGACTGCCCATGTCCTGCCTGAAATACCATGATTGTTTATGGAAAGTATCTTTAATAAAGCTGGATACATTAGGCTTGGAAAAAAAACACTGTTTAATGTTTTCCCCAAACTATGTGTATGAAGCATATATGAAAAGTAAATACATTTTATGTTTAGATTTGAGTCCTACCTCCAAGATTTCTTATAACATACTCATACAGATGCACGCACGCACACACAACCTTTTAGTTCCAAGCCTTTCAGATACGAGGCACTCAAGTTGTATAACTATCATAAAGCCAAATTACTTTATTAAATTGTTGGACATAACCCATTTTTATTGTGCAAGGAGAAAAGTGAAATATAGGCTCGTGACCAGAAATTTAGCCAGTGTCGTGGTTTGAATGAAAGCGGCCTCCATAGATCCATAGATAGAGGCACTATTAGGAGGCTTGGTCTTGTCATAGTAGGTGGGACCTTGTTGGAGGAAGTGTGTCACTGGGGATGGGGTTTAAGGTTTCAGAAGCTTAAGTGAATCCCAGTGTCTCTCCTTCCCTTCCTCCTGGTGATCCAGATGTAGAACTCTCAGCTACTCTCTAGCACCATGTCTGCCTGTTTCCTGCCTTGACAATAGACCTTACTTAGAAAAAGTAAGCCATCCCTACTTAAATGTTTTTCTTTATAAGAGAAATTGCTGTGGCCATGGTGTCTATTCACAGCAGTAAAATCCTAAGATAGCCAGTCTTTTGGATAAATTGGGTTCATTGGGGTTATAGAGAATATGTCATTTCTTTGAGGCTCTTGGTGGAAAAGCCCTGTTTCCTATGCTTTGAGAAGGAGTATGGTTGTTTTAGTCACTGATCTATTGCTGTGAAGAGACGTCATGACTAAGGCAAGTCTTACAAAAGAAAGCATTTAACTGCGGACTTGCTTACACTCTTAGAGAGTTAGCTTATTATCATCACGGCAGGAATCATAGCAGCATGAGATAGGCATGGTGCTGGAGAAGTAGCTAAGAGCTTTACAACCTGATCCAAAGGTAGCAGAAAAAGGGAGGAAGGGAGAGAGAAAAGAAAAAGAGGAGGAGGGAGAAGAGGAGGAGAAGAAGATAAAGAGGAAGAACAATAACAGGGCCGGGAGGAAGAACCCAGCATGAGTTTTGGAAACTTCAAAGCCCACCCCTAGTGACACACCTCCTCCAATAAGGCTACATCTCTAATCCTTCTCAAACAGTTCCACTCACTGGTGCTGAAGCAAGCAAATATATGAGCCTATGGGGGCATTCTTATTCAGTTCAGGACAACGGTTGCCCTTCACACTCTGCCTCTTGCCTCTCTCACCTTCCAGTTGACCTTAATAGCATCTCACACAATCTTATTAAAAGTGCCAGAAAACCATATTCTAATAGAACAGATTCAGGAACAGGTGGTGTCTATTGTTCTTAATGCGTATATCCACATGTACTCTTCAGGAAGAGCCAGTGAAGTTAAAACTTGCTGGGCATTCTCTTGAAGCAAAATGGTACTTAGTCTGTTTGTCCTCAGATTGCTAGCCGAGTCTCACAATTTCACAAATATTCTCAGCACTTAATGAAAACAGATCTTTTACCCTATATTATGATTGGGTAGACAGGAACTGGGGCAGATTAGGTTGGAGGATTCTTCTTCCAGTGGTATTAACTGCAGCAACTTAGTGACATGCATTGGTAATGGTTTGCTTGGATGTTCAAGTTGGTTTATTTTCATACTGGTGACTTGATGGTGCTAAGCTGAACTTTGCTAGCAGACTGGAGTGTGTACATGTGGCCTTTTCCATGTGGCTAAATCAGCAAGGACACCAAGATGCAAGAAGTAAAAGTTGCTGCTTTCCCAAAACATAGGCCTTGGAATAGCTGTCCTTGATCACATAGCCACTTGGAAGTGGCTTTCAGTGGGAAGAGTAGCAGTAGTTCTTGGTCATTCGAAATCAGCCTCCTTTATGCAAAGCAATTCTAAATCTGATTGTAATTTATTTTTCATGGTGTACTTTATCAATAAGCTTGCCCAACATAAGAAAACAATTCTTTCTGAGTTATAGACACATTGCATTTTTATTTTACTAACAGGGACTACTCCCAGGTTGCCAACTGATGAAGCATTGTTCAGATGATAAATCACTTAAGTTCTAGAATAGTGTTCACTATAAAAAAACAAATGGGAATTTGTTAAGTGCGTCAATGGCAAGTTTGCAGGGTGGCTCTAAGAGATGCTTGTCGCTGTGAGAGTTTAGAAGACACTGGGAGTGAATCCTGGCAATCAAGATGAGCAACACTTTCCTGAAGCAACAGAGATGCTTCTTAAAACCCCGATTTTATAAAGTGAATTCTTCCAGATACAATATAAAACTTTTTGTTTTTATTCTAGAAAGGCAAACATTCACAAAGGTAAAGGTTCATGTGAAAGAGTTAGAAGGTGAGAGCAGGAGCGATGTGCTTCAGAAGCAATTGGTCCTTGGGTACCAAGGTGGAGAACTTTCTGGAAGACAGAGGAACCATGGCTCTATCAGCAAGATCCACGAACATCAGCAAGTGGTCTTTGCTCATCACGTTTATCTGGTTGTTCAAGTTTTTGCCTGTTAGAATCTTGTGTGTCTTATTTTTATTAGTTTTTAACACTCCTTTTCCCCACATGGTACCTCTCATTTTATCCACTGGGGCACTAATATACCCCACTTCCCATGCCTGAAACTCACTGTGGTATGACCTTCAGTCTCACGCCTTTTAGCCTGATGTGAATCGGGCCACCACATGCCCCTGGCCTTAGCTCTCCTCCAAAATCCAGCTCAGAAGGAACAATGTGTCATTCTGGGCAGTGCTCAACTCTGACCCATATCTGCATTTCATTTTTTTACCTTGTATCTTCAAATCATGTCACACGAGCTATTCCTATGTGTTTACATGTCTTTGTGCTATTCTTCAGCTCCTGAGAGTCTTAAAGTAAGGTTCAGTTTGTGTTCTTAAACCTCCAAGTAGAAGATGAGACTGAAGAATGTGCTGTGAATGTTCTGAAACCAAAGTTTGTTTGCACTTCTAGTTATCTCCCAAGATCAACTCATCATGCTTTTCAATTCCCTGGATCCTTCACTAATAGGCTGGAAACAGTTATATGTGCTTTCTTTGCAAGATTGATGAAGTATATGAAAAACCATAAAATCTGTCCTTATCTAATTCTATCTATCATCTATTTAATTCTCATCTATCTCTCATTTATCTATATATCCATCTACTTATCCACCATATATCCATTTTTGTATTTGTTATTATTGATGACATGTCCCTTAGAAGAATCTGGTGGACATACCCTTACTCCCCTTACTCTGACTTGAAGCTCTGAACACTAAGAATCATTTTCTTAAGATTATCAAGCTGAACACAGGCTGGAGCTAGGACTCACAGTCTCTAGTGTTTGCAGAGGCATACTGCTTGTTATCATTGCTAAAATATAGTCATAAGAGACAGCATTTCTGTTATCCAGCTTAGAAATATTGTGCCAAATACCTGAGGTAAGTTTTCCTTTGACTCAGAGGTACCAGCCGTGGTTGATTGATTTGGCGTCTGTGGTGAGTAAATAATGGCTGGGGCAGGTAGTAAAAGCAAAGCCACTCACATCAGGACCAGGAAGTAAGAGATTGAATAAGAGGCTGGAGTACCAGGGTTTCCTCTGATGACATGAAGACGTTTCATTGGTCCTCACCTCCAAATGATTCTATCATCTCCTAATAGGGCCATGTAGAGGAGTAAGCCTTGACTACATTGACCTTTGAGAGACAAGATCCATACTACAATAGTGTTATTGGGCATTGTGAAATCCCAACTGTCAGCAGTATAGGCTGGTTCTAACATACGTGTGATGAGTAGCTTTCATCTCGAGTACCAACTCCGTATCAGATGGTAGGGGCTGCTTGGGATTGAAAAGCATTCTGACACCTTATCTGAGTCGAAATTTGTTTGGTGATGTTTACCATGACCAGAGAAGCTCCTAAAAATTCTTTCTAATGTTTTCCATCCCTGCTCTAACACCACAAGAGGTGCTTATCTTGACTGATCTCTATGGTACCCATCTGCCCACTCATTGTTTTGTTTTGTGAAATTGTTCATAAGCAGATATCTATGGAGAAATGTCAACTTCTAGAAGCTGGTTTTTAAGCTAAGCTTGCAAACTTCATTCTCCAGTGAAAATGGTTAACAAAATGCAGAGGGAAGGTGAGGAATGCTAATGGCAACATCAATAACTATTAGTTGTTTTATATAAAGGGTGAATACATGCACTCCTTTTCAGGGTGTAGCATACACTGCAGAGGGAGAAGAGTTTTTGCAGGCAGTTGAGTTCAGTCATATGTAGTGCTGAAAATTAATACAATTTACTTCTGTGCACATGTAATCAGATTAACTTTATTATAGGCATCTATTACACTCTTATTAATAACAACATAGTAAGTTAAGCTGTTTTAAAGTCTAGCAAAATGCATTTCATTTGGAATTAGATGCTAATGTTGGGAGATGACTTCATGGAGTTATGCTTAAAGAAAGGATCTGCTGACCCTTGGGGTTTAGGACTCAGTGTTCAGGAGCCTCTCAAAGGTTTAGAAGTAAACTTGAGCATAGCTACAGATTAGCTTTCTGTTATGTTTTCTCCCATAACTTCCCACTGTGTATTTTTCTCTTTCTCTGGCTAAGAATCACAGTCACTTGACTTAAATCACACCCAGGGCATTTCAATAGGAAAATCTAACTATAAATCTGCCTTACAAATAGATACTAGTAATCTTGTCTGTTGGAGCCTTGGCATATAAGGCAAAGGATTTTGGTGTCCTCTGTCCCTGGGTCAATAATAATGCTGGCTACTTGCAAGGCTGAATCCATGTTAGCTATTAGCATCCAAGGGTTCAGGCAAGGGCTTGGTATAGGAAATAGGAAGGAAAAGGGAGAATCAGAATCTGTTTGATCTTGCACATGTCTAACCACTGACTCTGCTAGTTTCTCAGATTTTTTTTTTCTTTTTGCGTGTGTCATTGTGCAAAGGTGATGATCTCAGAGAGACAGATGAAGCATGATCACAAAGTAAGAACTCTAATTCCTCATCTCTCCAATCCCAAATCAGCACCCTCACTTTCTAGTTCTCAGCTCCAGAAAGGGTTAAAGTAAGGGTCATCCATTCTTGGCCACCGTGTGGCACCTATAAAATGCACCATAAAGTATATTATTTAATAGATCTGAGCACTGCACCTGCTTCCTTATCTCCTCTTAGGTGATTAAGTTCCTTACAAATGCAATTTGTTAATGTGGGGCCACATCTTCTCACAAGGTAATCTATGAAATTTGGCAGGCAGTTCCTTGGCTGCAGGTGCAAGATGAAAGACCTTTCTTTGGCTTTGCCAAGAATAAAAATGATGTCGTGCTTAATTCCTGGAAAAAATATATTTTAATGCAGAGGGTACAACCTGATTCCACGAAAGGGGAATAGAATTTTAAGGATCCCAGTCATGCACTTCCTTTCCTTTGGGGAAGTATGTTATACCCAAAAGACTGAGTGGGGAATCAGAAGTCTTAATTGAGGCCAGGTATTGGGCACATCCCCCCTACTCAAGGGAAGCCCTCTGATATGTGGAACTGTAGCAATTTGCAATGATAAATGATGACTTTTACTCTTATGAGCCATGAAGGCTTAATTATAGCTTAATTAAAACTAATGCTCAGATCCTTTGGAAGGTAGGACAATTCAAAATAACTCCGCTGTCCAATGGCTCGGGTTTGGAAAGGCATGTCTATGAAATTCTCATGCTGGGATCTGTCTCAGTCTTTACACCCAAATTAAAGCAAAAGCTAGCTATTCTTTTTTTTTTTTTTGCATTAGAATTTTCATAGCCAAGACTGTAATAGGCCATGTGCCCAGGTCCACCACAGCCTCCTGAGCATTTACATGGTAGGTCGTCTTTGAATATGAAGATCCAGCTCTCCATACACATGTCTCAGGGAGTTACTGGTCATGCTGGCAATCAGCTTCCGAGGGCCAGAGACCCAAGGCCGACAGACTTCTTCCCACTGCACAGTGCTGTTGGGCTGGATTTCACTGAAAACATAAAAAGCAGAGGAAAAGTTGGTGATCCAGCTTCCCATCTTAACCAGGAACTATGAGAACTCAGGCCTGAGACACTTGTCCCTTCTCTCTCTCTGATGATGATAGCCATAGAACCACCCATTAGGTTCCTTAGCCTAGTTGACTGATTCATCAAGTGCTGACCCAACTGAGGCTCCTTTGTAAGGGTATTCAAGATTGGCCACCACCAGTTCTACCAAGTTTGACTTCTTTCACCTGAATACACTTGTTGGTATCCCAGAGGATGTGAAAGCTTGGCTGAGCATCCCTACCTATGAACCCCAGTTTGCTGCCAAAGCCTCCCCTGTGACCTTGTATCTGTGACTGATCTACCTCATCTTTGCTCTATCAGTTCCCTCTAGGGATTAAAATCCTACCTAGTCCTTCAGCAGCCTTTGGTGATGATCTAACACTTTCGTCAGCTCTTGCTAACTCCCTCGGGATGAACCTTGCTCCCTGGCCCAACATCTGAACAGGAACTACCTGCTGACACCTTAGACTGAGAATCCTAATTCTCTGTAACCCATATTTATAATTTAACCACCAACTTGGGTTCCCTTTAATAATGTGTCTTTCTGTTGCTTTCTTTTTTGCCAAATCCCTAATCTATCCTCACAGTTGAGTAGCCTTTCCTCTCCAGTCCATGCTCAGAGACCTTCCCAAGCCTCATGGACAAAGCCATCCTGAGGGATGACTGATGTGAAGGCTGAGGATACTTAGGTTTCTCTAGGGTGCTGCTCACACATTCTTCCATAGAATCCTGAAAGGAATGATATCTGTGAGTTCATATGTACGCAGCGCCTTAGGTAGATACTTTAGAATTAAACCAGGGAGGTTACTTTTCCAAGATTGTATAGTTAGCAAATGGTAGAGACAAAGTCTGACCAAGGTATGCCTTCCATTCCCTGGTCTACAACTGAACAGTGTATTTCATTTGACAGTTTATCATAGATGATTTTTTATGGCCATTGTGCTTATTTTTTCCACAGGTTTTATTTTTCCAAGAAGGCAGATGACTCTGATTGCTTCAGTTTGAAGAGCTTCCTGCAAGACTTATACAAGGAGGATTCCTGGTTTGGGTTTTCTGACCTCTGGGGACTTCAGATATTGGGTTGCCTGGAAACCTGGGCAGTCTTTTTCAGGGAGAGAGGAAGGGTGACTAAACAATAGCAGTGAAACAGAGAGCTGGGGTGATGGCTAAGTGAGTAACGTGCTTGCCTTGTGAACATGGAGACTAGAGTTCAGATCTCCAGGGCCTATTTCAAAACACACACACTCACACACATGCACACGCACACACACACACACACACGCACACACACACACAAACTAGTGACTGACTGACTGAAAACTGTGGGTGTGGCAACCTCAGCACAGAGGAGACTGAGACAGGGAATCCATAGACTTGGCTGGCTGCAACGACTAGTCAGAAGAGTGATCTTTGACTTCAGTGGGAGACCCTAGCTCAACATAGCATCTGGAGACTTACTGAGGCAAATGCTTAACGTCAACCTCAGGCTTTCACCTGCGAGTGCACGAAACACACACATGCATGCACACACACGCACACACACACACACACCATTTATGGGCTTATGAAGGTACAGAATGTCAGAAACTACTTAAGCCAATATCTGATTTATAGATAATAGAACTGATTCCCTAAGGGACCTACAGAATCGCCAGCATCACAGAGTCTAATGGCCCAGAGGAGAGAAGAGTTGGAGTTGGATATGATTGTGCATTCTTTCTAGGTTCTTGATTGTGGGTCAGGCTGAATTTCATAGAACCCTGAACATCTGGAAGCAAAATGGGGAATTGTCAAGAGACCAGAACAGAAGAATTGACTGCTCCCACCTGGAGGTATCATGGTGCAGGATGCCGAGGGCAGACTTACTCTGAATGGCTCACTGGCATGCCGGTGTTGCTTATGTGGGTCTGGAGCCCGAAAGGTGCTGTAAATACTTAGTAGTTATGGATGTTTTGATGTTATGAAATTTTTAAATTTTGATTATATAGGAAAACCATTTTGGTCATAGCAGGGTGTCAAAATAAATACTGTTGTAGGCAGGGTTTATTGCATGGTTATGGCAGCCTGTCAGTTGGAGCTATAGAGGGAAAAGCAGATTGGAATTAATTTAACCACTTAAAAACTCAGATGCTACTGTCTAAGCAATCTGCAGTGCCTAGTGATGACACGAAGATCTTGTGGCCACCAGCTCTAGAACTCTGGAATTGGGAGGTCCCAGACCCGACTCCCTCATTTTATTAGGGAACTGTTTAGCTTCAGTATTGTCTGCTAAGTGGGAATCACATGGTACTAACCCCACAGAACTGTCATTGGGAGGTTTGCATGAGACAAATATTGCAAACAGCCTATGTCTTAGCGAACATCACTGGGCGTGGGGTGGAAGACTCAGAAAACATCAGCTGATACTTTGTCTGCACCAGATCTTTGATTTGGTTACCTGCTCACAAAGGAATGGCCCAGTTGCACTTCCAGCCACAATCCTTACCAGATAAACGCAGAGTGTGATGGAATTTTTATCAGATTATCATGTTATCATGACATTGAGGCAAGGGCAATCCTTAAGCTTTAATCTGATTTAGGGCTAAGCAGAAAGTAAACACCACCATATAGCTGCTGGGTCAGGAACTATAAAGGAGTAAATCTCATAACTGGGCCCATGAGCAAGTTTTCATGGCCTTAGTGAGCAGGCAGAGTTCTGTACCACGTCCTCTTTCCCAAGTGGTATGTGAGCTTGGAGGGCTGTTTGGGTCCACACCATATGAGCATGGCTGTATGTAAGTGAATGCATGTCTGACCACCTGAGAGAGCAGGGCACCTCACTTCACCATAAAGGGCACTTATCCAGGTTAATGGAAAGGTAGGGATGGGAATGAAGGAGGGAAAAAAGAAATTAGCAGGGCATGGTTCTGAGCTGTGCATCCTACCCACCTATTCAGTAACCAAAGTGTTCTGTCTGCCTGTCTGTCTGTCTATCTTTCTATCTGTGTGTGTGTGTGTGTGTGTGTGTGTGTGTGTGTGTTGAGACAGGTCTCTTTGTGTCCTAACTAGAGGAATGTGTTCTTATCAGGGTATCAGACACACAGGGGCCTATCTTAGACTGCCTGAGTCAGAGAAGAATCTCACTGTCCACATCAGTGTCCAGGATAAGGAGCCTGGGAGGGGAGCTGTGGAAAAACTGGGATGAGGAAAGGATGATGGACTCAAGATGCACATCTCAAGAGCAGAGATGTTCTAGGGGACCAGGAAACAGTGCTTGTGCCCAGCAAAGAAGAACCCCTGGCATCTGCTGTCATTCTGGAATTCACTGCTGGAACCATGAGTCAAAATAAACTCTTCCTTCTATTAAAAAAAAAAGTAAAAGAAAAGAAAAAAATTGTAGTCAATGTTGCTGATTGACAAGAGAGATCTCAAGGCCAGAGTCAGGCTTTTTATCCTGAATACTTGGAACAAGCTGAAAACAAAGGTGCTGTGGCGAGGCTTAGTTTGGGACTGGGTATTTTTGGAAGGAGTGGCCAGGAGGGGGCACTGCCAAGGACATTCAGATGTAGCCCAAATACTGTAGTCACCTGCGTTCCCATTTGCCTTTGGGATCCCAGAATTACTTTAAACAGGGGTCAAAGGAAGGGAGAAATACGGAGCCATATGTCTTTGCTTGACCTCTTTAGAATAAAGTTAAAACAAAAATATTGCCTGAAGTCGGCAAAATAACGTGTGTTCCAGATGCCTGTGGCACCACACGCTCTAGGACAAGAAGGAAGTGAGCTCCTGGTACGGTTTGAGTGCGAAATGTTCACTGTGGTCTCACAGTCCCCAGCTGCTGCAGAGTCACCCAAGGCAGGCACAGCTAGTGAAAAAGGGTCAGCAGGAGCGGCCCTTCTGAGAGGGATAGCCAGCCTCTGCTTCTCTGCTTCCCACCACCATTTGAGAAGCACTCACCACAAGCTCCCACAATAGACCACTGAGCCAAGGCGTCATGCTTTTTCCTCCACAAAGGACTACTGCCTCTGAAACCATGATTCAAAATAAATTCTTTGTCTCTAAGTGGCTTCCGTCAGGTGTTTTGCCATAGCGATGAGAAGAGTCACAAATCCCCAAACATAGAATGAGTAACCCTCTTTCTTTCCTGTACGTGGCCAGTGGATGAGAAGGAACTTAGAAACACTCTCAAAGCTCCAGGTACTGCATTCACAATGATAATTAAGATGTCCAAATAGATTTTGTAGAAGTTAAAGAAATTATATATAATATATTACACACACACACACACACACACACACATATATTGGTTCTTTGTAGCTGTGGCTTTCCACATTATTTCAACCAGTTTCACAGAAACCAAATTAAGTGAAACACATAATCTTTATGTAAGTATTGTTTTCAAATTGACTCTGATTCAGAGCTTGAAAAACACTGACATCATTATTGCTTACTCACAAAGGTGATTGAGTGTTAACTATCGGATAGGGCAAAGAGCAGGCAGGGAAAGTTAATAGTTGTTCTGCCCTCAAAATTATGACCAGAAATGTTAGAAACACACCATTGTTCTTATCATTAATGTCACCTTCACCTTTGTGGTTGCTGCTTGCTCTGCCTGAGCCCTTTCTGTTTAGGGAAGTTCATTCTGTCTGCTTGTAGACACATAGTGCTTAGTCCTTAGTGTAGAGCGAATAATTCAATGTGAATATGAGTTTGTGATATTTATTCCAAAACAACTCTGTCATTGTTACCTGGGTCCACTCACTTTCTCACCCATCATTTCCCATATAATCAATCAATGTCTCACCTTGCAAAAAAGTCACCCTGCTTCAGGATCTATCATTTGGACTGGCGCAAAACAGGAAATTACCTCCCTCAGAGACAAAACTTTCAGCCTTGTTCATTCTTTCACTCTTATTAAGCAAAGGTATCTGTATATAGTTTGTGTACAAATGAAGATACACAAAGATGAAAATTCACAACTGGGGCATTTTGCTTATGGATAAATGCCTAACAGAAAGAAGAAAAATTGTTTGTTCGTTGCAGCCAGTAAAATAATGTTGGAATAAACCTATTTCCTGGGTACAAATGTTGTGAAAAATGATGCCGAGGAATGTGCTGAGCCATCAGGATGTACTGGCCATTTATCATCCCAGACGCACACAGGCAAATGCAGTCAACATCACAATGAGCAGCAAGCACCTGCAGTTCATCCTCTGTCTAGCTTTTAGCTTCTGAGAACTTAAATTTAATGTCAGATCACCAAGTTGGGGGTGTTGTTGTTGTTGTTGTTTTTCCTCTTGAATTAATTCATTGATTCTGTTCATGTTTTTAAAGACAAAAAAATGAATCTAGAAGAATTATCATTTAATATTCTAGAAGTATCAGATACAGAAACTTTAAATGCTAAGGGTCACGGGAATCCAGGACCTCTGAACACCTGAGACAGGCAAGAGGCAGCAGGGCCGAGAGTCGGGGTGCCAGAAGGTAAACACCCCCCAGCAATGGGGCAGCAGGGCCGAGAGTCGGGGTGCCAGAAGGTAAACACCCCCCCAGCAATGGCGATTTGCACTGAATGGGGACGGGGACACAGTGCTGTTTTCCGTATTTCCGGTTCTGAGTCTCTGCTCCCTAGATCCTGCCCTCGGCCCTCTCTACTTCAGGCTGGAGAGCTGCTCTGTACTAGAAACGAGGCAGACAAAGATCTGGGGGATGGATGAAAGTAGTGCTTTCCGAATCATTTAAGATCTTAGAGCCCAATAGGGATTATTTGACAAGTTACATGACTTTGACCTTCCCCCCTCCCCCCAGGTTAGATCTGTGTAGCATTAAGCACAACGGAGTCTCTCTAATCATCTGGACCTATGGAAGTGGGTGCTGCTTGCCTCAGGCCTTATTTGAAAAGGTGTATGCCTAAGAGAGGAAGAAACAGAGAAAGTTTTCAAGCCAATCTTGAGAAGAAATTATTTTGTCCCTCTCCTCACCCCCAGCCCGGTTTTTGACTCTGAGGAAGAAAGCTTCTTTTACTTGGAGAGATTAACACTCTAGGTCTGAGTTTCCCTAAGCGACTGAGGATTGCTATGGAATGAATATTTGTTTTGTTTTTTCCAAAATACGTCCCTTGAAATCCTACCCCTATATGATGATTAGAGAGAAAGCTTTTGTAAAATAATTAGATAAGGTTGTGAGAATGGGGCCTCTGTGATGAGATTTGAGCCCTAGAAGAGAAGTACAGAGTATCTACCTACCTTCTCATTCCACCATGAGAAAACCTGGTGAGGAGATGGCCATATGCCAGCCAAGAAGAGAGTCCTCAACAGGCACCCAATTACCTGCTTCTTGACCTTGGACTACCCTAGCTTCAGAACTCTGAACAATAAATGTCTGCTGTATAACTTCTGAGTCACTAGAATGTCTATGGTAGCATCCTCAACTGATGGACACAGAAGTCCCAGCTGCCTGCTCTGGGCCCATCTGTTATAAACTTAGGTATTAGTTGTATGCACTTCAGTGGACTTTAAGCCAATGTGTATGGAGGATATCTTCCTTATGGGGCTGGCTTTGTGTCACCTTTCCTTATTTTACCCAACCATACTGGACATTAACACTAAGCAAAGCATTACTAGACTTCCTGTGTTTTGACCTCTTTGCTCTCCACATGCTAAGTTATTGTACTATGTAGATCATCTTTTTAAAGGGATGCAGCATCCCTTTCCATGCTGTGTTAGTTAGCTTTCCATCATTATAAATGAATTGTCTGACATAGATACCTATGAAGTTAAAAACCCTCTGCTCATGCCTCAGAAGGTTCAAGTCTTAGGTGTCACTCCATGACTTTCAGCCTCAAGTGAAAGTGACACATAATGGTGGGAACATGTATCAAAGCAGGTACTCCTTCCTTCCTTCCTATCTATCTATCTATCTATCTATCTATCTATCTATCTATCTATCTATCTATCCATCCATCCATCCATCCATCCATCATCTATCATTCCATCATCTAGCATCTATCTATCTATCTATCTATCTATCTATCTATCTATCCATCATCTATCATATATATCATCTATCTATCTATCTATCTATCTATCTATCTATCTATCTATCTATCTATCTATCTATCTATCTATCTATCTTCACCCCAGACTTTTTCATGTGGAACTCTATGGGTCACTTATACAAATCATAACACTCTTGTGTTGGCTTTGATCAAGGTAGAATTCCCAGGACAGTCAAAGTGCGGGTATAGCACTACTTTGTGGCACCCCAGAGAAATCTTACGTCACGGAGAAGGAAAAATTGGATACAGCAGGCAGCTGTTCAGCAAAGAGAACATGTTTCACTTTGCCTGAGCAATTCCTGTATCTAATTGGAGTGGGAAGGTGCAAGAACGGGTGAGGGAGACTCGTTTCTGACAGAAGCAGGGCTATTGCTATTGACCTCTTCCTCTAGCTGGCGTTGATTTCTAATTTAAATCTTTTTTCCCCCTTGAAACTTCCTGATTAGCATAAGGAGGTTGTTATGGCTTGTGTTTGCATTTTTAAAAAAGCACTCAAATAATTTTCTCTGTTGTGTATTGCATTTGCAATAAGGATACTCCGAGATGATGGGATGCAAAGGTTGTAAGCTCTGAAGTTGAAAAGAAATGCAAAGAGCATTTTATGAACTGTAAAGGTGCTTCAGAAAGGCTGAGTGAGGCCTAGTGCTTGTACTACAGCTTGCTGAGAGGGGTGACTTCTATCAAGGGCACTGGGAAAAATCCCCAGAATATAGGGTCATAAGGCAGTTTCAAGAATCCTCTACTTCCTTTTCTACTCCTTAGAAGGTCACCCCCAACAAATGTGCTAGATTGATTGATGTTGACAGGGACTTATTTGTGATAGAAATGAAAGTAATAAACCTCAAAGATTGGGATCCATTCTGGATGTCACACTTTAAGAGGAACACTGACAAATTGGAGCATAAAGACAGGAAGGGACCTAGCATCACATTAAAGGTAGGAAAGATGAAGGAAGGACAAGTATTTGGTACCTGGTAGAAAGAAAGAAGAGAAGGAAGAAGAGAAAGCTGTTTACAAACTTTTCAAGCCACTAGATGAAGAGAAGTGGATTTTATGTTTATCCAGGAAGAAATAAGGATCACTGATAAGACAAAAACGTAGAAAGGACATGCTGCTTCTGCATTTAGAGCTACCTGATTCTGTGTGAATAGCAAACTTTTAATAGCAGCTACAGAGACAGAGCTGCTGGGTGCAGTCTGGTGGAGTTGGGCATAGAAGAAGCAGAATTCTATTCACATTACTTCATAGACTGAAGTAGTCTTTGGTCTTGAAGACTGGACCAAGTCGAAAACTCTTCAGGATCAATTAACAGAACTGCAGCAATGGAGCCTAGCAGTTTTTAGCAGTAACTGTTGGTAAAATCTGCAGGATGGAATTGGAAACGTAAGACTTATGAGAAGGGATGTCTTTCACCATCATCTTCCAACACACGGAAGACATTCAATTACCACTGATTGATTCTTGAAGTGTGGCAAAAATAATCTGAAATTGAATTCTGGAATTAGCCACCTTACATCAGACTTACAAGAGCAAACTAGTCTACTTTCTTGTTGTTGTTGTTTTAACAGGGTTTCACTGTGTAGCCTTGGCTGTCCTGGGACTTGCTCTGTAGATCAGGCTGATCTTGAAGTCACAGAGGTCTGCCTGCTTCTGCCTCCCAAGTGCTGGGATTAAAGGTATTGCTACCACCACCTGGTACCAGTCTATCTCTTAAAGTCCCATATTACTGCATTTACCTCAGTAAGGTGGTATAAAGGAGTTAATAGTAGAAGTGTTAGTCACACCTACCCTGTTTCCACCATATCCCACAGAAATAATCCATAAGAAGGAGCAACCTGTCAGATATTTTTAGTGGGATTAGATATAACACACACACATATATATATATATTTCATATATACATGAGCCCATATATATGATATATATGCTATATATGTATATATATATATATCCTAGCTCATATATATATATAAGGATAGAGAAATAGGAGATATAGAGAGATAAAGAATAGGTAGGTAAGTAGGTAGGTAGATAGATAGATAGATAGATAGATAGATAGATAGATAGATAGATAGATAAACAGACAGACAGATAGATGATAGAGCTCCATTAGCTCTTCACTGCTTCCCTCCTTGTCCTGTTACTTACCGGAACATCCTCCTCTTGGGTCTCATCACTCCAGGACCCTCCAAGTGAATCCAGACATTTTGCAGCGTTTCTTTTAAAGGATTAGTAAACTCAACAGTCACAACCATATCAGAGTCAACCATGGCTGCGCCTCGGACCTATGAAACAAGTAGATGACAATACAGCTCATCAGCTATAGTACATCTCTGCTGCCATCTCCTTAGGTGTTTTTCTCTTGTTGCTGAAGTCTTACAGTGTGTTTACTCCTTGGCAACTCACCAGTGAGAGGAAGAAAGACTATTACTTTGACTGGGGAGTATCTATTGAGGAAAAGATGTCCTAATTATAATCACACTCTTTTTCTCATTATAAAACTTCCTCTAATTAGAGCTGAGGTTAATAGCTGTGGCCACTGGCTGTTCTCTGTCAGCAGGAGGCCGGAGCATGTCCTGTGGAGCAACAGATTTCCAAAGTGAGGGCAGTCAAAGGAACTCATGAGGGATTCTAGAGGTCGAGGCATGGGAAATACTGCACAGGCATGTGTTTTCTTGTAGACATGTTAGAAAGAGCCCTAAGGAGAGTCCTTGTTGAGACTGAAGAAGAGGAACCTCCATGTTAAAATAGATGCAGGAGGTTTCACCTACAGCCACATCTGATTCCAGAAGGGTAGAAATTCAGAGAACAAGAGGGTATCTGTTGATCATTTCCTCAGAACAATCTCTCAAACTGTCAGGTATTTGGGTAAGATGATAGATTCTCATTCAGAAAGGCAAATGGGATAGACAATGAAAGAGGGAGAAAACAGGGAACAGGACAGGAGCCTACCACAGCGGGCCTCTGTAAGACTCTACCCAGAAGGGTATTAAAGCAGATGCTGAGACTCATGGACAAACTTTGGGCAGAGTATGGGAATCTTATGAAAGAAGGGGGAGATAGAAAGACCTGGAGGGGACAGGAGCTCCATAAGGAGAGAAACAGAACCAAAATATCTGGGCACAGGGGTCTTTTCTGAGACTGATACTCCAACCAAGGACCATCCATGGAAATAACCTAGAACCCCTGCACAGATGCATCTCAGTCTCCAAGTGGGTGTCCTAGTAAGGGGAACAGGGATCATCTCTGACATGAACTCAGTGCCTGGATCTTTGATAACCTCCTCTTGGGGATGCAGTCTGACCAAGCCAAAGAGGAAGACAATGCAGCCAGTCCTGATGAGACCTGATAGGCTAGGGTTAGATGGAAGGGGAGGAGGACCTCCCCTATCAGTGGACTAGGGGAGGGGCATAGGAGGGAAGAAGGAGGGAAGGCAGGATTGGGAGGGGGCAAAGGAGGGGTTACTGCTGTGATACAACGTGAATAAATTATAATAAATTTAAAAATAAATAAAAAATCTAGATTCTTCATATGAATGAGTACATGCCATGTTTGTCTTTCTGAGTCTGGATTATTTCAGTAAGCATATTGATCTCCATCTCTATCCATCTTCTCTATGATAGAACAACACTATTTTATAGTGTATACATAGTATTTTCTTTATCTGCTCATCTGTTGATGGATATCTGGGCTGCTGATTCCACAGCTTTGCTGTTGCTATGGCATCTCTTTCGTTATCTGACTCAAATTCCATCAGGTACATATCCAGAAGTTGTATAGCTAGGCCATATGGTAATATTAATTTTCAGTTTCTGAGAAGCCTCCATATTGATTCTTGCAGTGGCGGCATCTTTATACATTTCTATTAGTGGTGTATAAGGGTTTCTTTTCCTTTATGTTCTCAACATTTGTTGTTTGTTTTCTTGATGATAGCTGCTCTAACTGGGGTCAGATAGAATCTTAATGCAGTTTAAAAATTAAAATGTTTATCGAGTTTATTCTTGGACAATTTTGCACATGTATACTGTGTACTCTAATTACTTTAACTCCCTGCTTACTCTTCCTTCTGCTTTCACTGTGTTCCCTCCTCCCTGTAAGTTTCCTTCCCACATTCATACATTTTTGCTTTTGTCTCTTTTTCTTTTCTTTTTGAGACCCTCAGGGTCAAACAGCACGTCTGTGTGACACAGGTTAGAAACCATCCCCTGGAGCGTCATGATGGCAATGACTTGGGTACCCCACTGAGGATAACGACAGCCCCTTCTATAAAAACCCACCAGAAGCTGGGAGGCCAGAGGAAGATGTGGAGCCCAGTGAGCAACTCTCTGATCCATGACTGACTGTTACTGTTTAGCTGCATCACTGATATGAAGTCATGACTCTTTTGGCTGTTCTATGTATGCTCAGAGATCATGGTTTCATAGCCCTTCTTCTTCTGGCTCTTACATTTTCCCTTCCATTTTCCTTGATATTACTTGAACCTTAGAAGGGTTGATGTATTTGCAGCTGATATTTACAGATGAATTCTCATCTGTAACTTATTCTCAGCACCTTGAACACCCTGCATCTTTGTGATCACTACTGTTGATCACCAAAAAGGATTCTCTGATTAAAGATGGGGTAGTGTTTGTGCCATATGGGCTGCTAGGGGTAAAAAGGGCATCCAGGTTTTACTCAGCTGTGAATCCTGTGTTCTACAGCACTAACTTCCCAGGCAAGACACGCCCAATGATGCCATAATGGTGCACAGCTGTTGTTGTAATAACCAACTACTCTCTGCCTGGATCTGAGGCTCAACCCCTCCATTAGAGAGGATCCATACACAGCACTATAAACCCAATCACAAAACCCATTGCTGAGATGGGATCTTAGGTGCCATGAATGACCTTAATACTGTTGTTACATTAAAGTGAAATGGTGCCAAGCTGCCCTTTAAATACTCATAATCAACAGTTTTGATTTTCATTTCCTTGATGCTGAAGTTGTTTTTTTTAATATGGTAATTGGCTATTTATACTTCTTTTGAGAACTATAAAGAGACTCAGTTTTGGCTCTAAAAGAGGGCTTATATCTGTATGGGATAATGTATATAGAATGATACTATTATTCCCTATGTTGTTGTTTACCAAGTGCCACATACTTAGAAGGCTTTTTCAATATAGAATTAGTATATTAGAAAATGGTCAGGTCATGAAGCTGAAAAGCTTCTGTAAAGCAAAGGACACTGTCATCCGAACGAAACGACAGCCAACAGATTGGAAAAGGATCATTACCAATCCTACTTCTGACAGAGGGCTAATATCCAGTATATATAAAGAACTCAAGAAGTTAAAAAGCAAGAAACCAAATAATCCAATTAAAAAATGGGGTATGGAGCTAAAAAGAAAACTGACTGTAGAGGATT
>CM053760.1:57553118-57593237 GCA_028658305.1 Pachyuromys duprasi
GGCGGGAAGTAATAATAAAAATAGGGGAAGTTAGTAAGACTTGGGGAGAACAAGAGCTCCACAAAGATCAAACTGAGCAGGGCACAGGGGTCTTATATGAGACAGTTTCTCCAACCAAGGACCATATATGGATATGGCCTAGAACCCCTGCTCAGATGTGGCCCATGATAACTCATTGTCGAACTGAAGACCCTAGTAAAGGAACAGGGACTATTTCAGTCATGGACTCGATGGCTAGCTCTTTGACCCTCCCCCATACACGCCAGGGAGTAACAGCCTGGCTAGATCCCAGGGGAGGACATTGTAGCCAGCCCTGAGGAGACAAGATGATCAGATGGAAGGGGAGGAGATCCTCCCCTGTTGGTGGACTTGGAGGGGGCAGGGAGGAGATGAGGGAGGGTTGGGGAGGGTGGGAGGGAATGAGGGAGGGGGCTACGCATGGGATGCAAAAAACATAACCTGTGATTGATATAAAAATAAATCAATTTATAAAAAAAATAAAGTTACACCCAGAGCAAAAAAAAAAAAAAAAAGAAAGAAAATGGTCAGGAAGCAATGAGGTTTCTTTTCCTGCTTATATACTGGAATGCTAAATAGATGGATCAGTATGAAATAAAATTCACTTGAGAACAAGATGATGATGATGATGATAGTTTTCTCTTAATAACAAATGGATGGAAGGAGATGATGCACAAAAATCAGCTTGACAGTCAAGCCTCTTCAAACATCAGTGCTGCTCTCGACTCAAATAACTATCCTGTGCCCAGCAAACAGTCAGTCAAGAGAATTGTTTTAAGGTGGCATTTACTGGTTGCTTGAATTTTCTATGTAACAACCTGCCATTATTACATTTGTTTCTTTAGCCAGTATATACTGTATGAAGATACACATAGATATGAGACATTTTATGAATGGAGATTAAGAAGAAGAACATTGCCTGGAGAGGAGGACCTTTGCTTACCAATTTTACAGCTAAGAATAAAAATCTTATGGTTTTGCTTTTCTGGTTTGTGACTAAATTCATGTCTATGGGATTTAAAGAATTCTATCAAAAATAAAACTTTCAGCCAATTCATCGTGTTTATTTCATGCCCCAGTTTCCTAGGATATGTTTAGGGGAAGGCTAATAATGATGGAGACAGCAGTAAGCATATCTAAGGCTGTCTAAGGGCTGTGTGCTAGCAAGAGGTCATTGCTCTAACCAATAGGAAGTTCCAACTACAGGAGTCTCAGCCCACTCCAGATTGTGGGGCTAGAATCCCAGATGGCACCCTGTAATTTGTTTATTTTGAGCACTCTGGCCCATTACTAAGAACCAGATACATTGAAAGGCACAGTTCATGAGAATTCTCACACAAGACTGCATTTTTGTCACTTCTAAGACACACAGAAACAAGATGGTCATACTATAACCATCCATTACAGAAGAAAAGACAGAGGCGCCCTCTGTGTCCCTTACTCGGGAACCCCTCTGTCATGAACTCGATTGCCTGCTCTTTGATCACCTGCCCCTTGTGTTGCAGCCTTGCCAAGCCATAGAAGAAGAGGATCCAAGTAGTCCTGATGAGAGTTGATAAGCTAAGGGCAGATGGTGGAGGAGAAGCCCCCCCCTTTCAGTGGACTAGGGGAAGGGCATTAGGGAGGAAAGAAGGGTGGGACTGGGAGGAGCTGAGGGAGGGGGCTTCTATCAGGATATATAATGAATAAGTTGTAAATAAATAAACAAAAAGAAATAAAAGGAAAAAACTTTGTGAAGTGGAATCATTGGTGTTGACATTTTATTTTTTATGAAATAAGTATCTAACAAGGAAATTTGAAGCTATTGACCAGGATAAAATTAAAATTAAAGTATTTATATGAAAAAGCATCAACTTAGAACTCAGGACACAATGGCCAGGGCCGTTAGAAGGTACAACAACCAAATAATATCCAAACAACGAAAGCTACTTTGTTCTGATGTCCACAGGCTCATCAGGAGCAAGGGAGATTTTCAAAGAGCTACACTGATAAACTGAAAATAAATAAGGTTTAATGAGGAGGAGATAGGCCAACTAATGAAAGCATAGGACCATGATCTGGAAATTACTTTTATAGCTTCTGAGTTCATACAGTGTGAATGGATTAACCTGGTCTAAAGGTGGTAGCAAAGCCAATAGTCAACTAGAGTCTAGGGTTTCCCAACCTCAGCACCAATGGCATTTTGGAATTGATGCATCTCAGCTGTAGGGTGTGTCTTGTGCTAAGAGGGTGTTTAACAACATCTCTGGCTTCTGTCCACTAGATGTCAACAGCCAACACCCCACAAATGATGACAACTACAAATATCTAGAAATTGCCAAATACCCCTTGAGAAGCAAAGTCCTTTCTTGTACCCAATTTCTACCTTTGAAAGCCATTACTACTGACATATTGTAAGACTGAATCTGTCACTTTCTTCCCAGGTGTTTTGACTTGGTCCATTTGAGTATCTCATATGGTGTCATCAGTTTAACCCTTTACTGTGTCTAATTGAAATGACTTTTAAACCCACTGGAGTTTTGAATAGTTTTCACTAAATTAGAGAAGGCTACATTGGCACCTTTGATAAAAATGTTTGCTATGATGACACTAATTCTCTCTGGAAGAAGTATTTTGTACATGTGCCTTCACCACGGTCATCACATGGATGAACAGAAGCCTATTAGTAAATGAACCTAAATTGCTCCTAGCATATACCTGATTGGGCCTGTCAACAATCAATCATAAACTGAGGAGGGATTCATAGAGTGCTAGTCTTCTTTATTAAAGTATTGGCAACTGATTGATTTTGAGGGAGGAATAGCCATTGTTTTCAAATGTGTACCCACGGTGAGCTCAGCATGCTCTAGGGCATAGCTCCAAACCTGTGGTCGCACAGAGAGCCTTGCTTCAAATCAGTAACAAAGAAAAATAAAAAGACATGAATGTGGGAAAGGGACTTTAGGGAGGAGGAGGGTTGACAGGGGTGGGTAGGAGATTAGAGAGGTGGTGGTCAGAGTAATCAGAATGTTTTATATGCTTGTATGAAGTTGTCAAAGAAAAACTTTAATTAATAACAACATCAATGATTAGTAATAATATTTAGAAAGAAATAAAACTGCCAGCTGCTATTAACACTTTCTCTGCACAGACATATATTCAGTACCACATAACTGTATTTTCAGGGAATCCCCCCTGAGCTATGAAGGCTATTTATTCATTTATTTTCTAGGATCCATGAGCCAGAGATTAAGAACCCCTTCTATGTGCTGGGCTAGCTCCCAGGAAGAGTCCTGTGTTATGAGAAAACATACTCTTCCAGGTCACTGAGGACTGTGACAGGGAATGTTTTCTTCTCTGAATTGTTGGGGATCAGAATACCTTTGCAGGTGGGCATTAGATCTGAGAATGATCGCAATACAGTCTTCTTGGCTGATTTCATGTGTCACACCCAATTAGTTTGTTTCCAAGTGTCATCTCTGCAATTAGTGTCTGGCTTTGCTACATCAATGCTGTCACTAGGAAGAGGCTGGAGAGAAGTGCTTGATGAAGGAGGACTCTGCTCAGGCTGTAGTGTATTGCTTTTGCAGTTAACCAAGGTTCAGTATATACTCTCTTATATTTGTCTCTTGCCCCAAAATTTCAACTTCCTCTTCTGACTCTTGAGAGGATGCTGAATCACACAGACTCAAAACAACCTAAACACAATACTTAACTATTCAATATTCAACAGTCCTTCTTGGAAAATTTGAGTGGCCATATTTCCTCCCATTTTCTTGGAAGAGAATAGAACATTTTAATGCTATTTACTGACTTAGGAGATGTGTTGGTATCTGTGGAGCAGAGAGCAATGGCTACGTGGGGAAAAGAGTTTGTGCTGAATTCTTCCTGTGTTCGGAACAGCTCATTTTTTTCATGCCATGGAAACATTTCTATGCCAATATTGTTGTCTTTTTCCTTCTTTCTTTTCTTCTTTCCTTCCTTCCTTTCTTCCTTCCTTCCTTTCTTTCTCTTTTTCTTTTTTGTTCTCATAGAGCTTTAAAGGGGTAATCATAGGAGCGTAGGTCAGAAACAGCACCATAGGTATTGAGTTTTGAGAGGCATGCTTATGACAGGGACCAGAGGGAAAAAAGCTCAGGATGTGCTGTTCTTGGAGATCCCTCATGTTTTTACAGACATCTTTCACCGCCTTGGTGGTTTAAATGAGAAATGTCTCCCATAGGGTCAGGCAGTTGAATACCTGGTCCGCAGTTGGCGGTTCTATTGAGGAAGTGCATGAAGTGCAGTTTTGATGGACATAGTACACACTAGGGTTGGGCTCTGAGGTCTCACAGTCTCATTCTGTTTCCAGTTCACCCTCTTTTTCCTGTTTACGGTTGAGCATCTGACCTCTCAGTTTCCTGCTCTCGCTGCCATGCTTCCCCTCAACAATGGACCTTTATTTCCTTGGATATGTAGACTCAAAGAAACTCTTCCTTCCACAGATTGCCTTAGTCATGGTGTTTTTATCACAACTACAGAAAAGTAACTAATACAACTATTTTATTTAAAATATCTATTCTTAAAAATCAACGTACAGTTCATGCATGGTCCTCGGTTGATGCTTCAATCTCAGCAAACCCCACTGGCTCCTGGTTAGTCGGCTTTGTTGTTTTTCTTGTAGAGTTCCTGTCACTTCTGGGTTCTTTTCTCTTACCACCCACTGCTCCCAACACTCCCTGTGCACTGACCAATGTTTGGCTGAGTCTCAGCATCTCTTTTGAGGCACTTCTGGGTAGAGCTTCTCAGAGGACAACTCTGACAGGCTCCTGTCTGCAAGCTTAGCAGAGCATCATTCATGAACTGGCCTATCTAGACACCCTAGAAAGATATAGTAGATGAGCAGCTTATGCTTCAAGTGGGTACTCTAGTAAGGGAAATGGGGACTGCATCGGAAAGGAACTCACTTCCTAGCTTTTTGATCACTTTCCCCTGCAGGACTGCCTTGACAGGCCACAGGGGTAGAGGACACATTCAACTTGATGAGCTGAGGTGGATGGGAAAGAGAGCTCCCATTTTCTGAGGAAAAGGGGAGAAAGAGGAGGGGAGGAGAGAGAGAAGGACTGGGAGGGAAGGAGGGAAGGGGCTACAAGGATGTAAAGTGAATAAAATCAATAAATGAGAAAAAATAAGATGCATAAATAAATCAACCCACAGTAAATCTTTCCAAGGTAATTGTACTTGTTAATACTGATGTGCCGAGTCCTGACCTTTATACAAGTGACTCGGATTCTCTGGCAAAAAGGAAAACCATTCCTTCCCTTCTCCTCTTCCCCTCCCACCTCCCACACAGAGAAAATTGAAATGAAAGAAAAGTTTGAGAGAGAGTGAAAATGACTTAAGTTGGCAGTTTGTTTCACACGATTTATTAGATTCACCTAACAGTCCTTATTTGAAGCACTTTCAATCATGTCTTCCACGTATGATTGGAAATTGAATTTCTTCCTCCTACTCAGCCCATGGTCACTGCTGGAAATAAGGAGTTGCCTGTTTGTAAACTGCTCACCCACTGCATAGCCAGCGCGACTCTCTGCTGACATGTAGGCTGTTATTTATTAAAAGATGCCAACATTTGCCAGCAGTTTCTCTGAGATCAAGTTGTGTAAAAGTCCATGCTGACAAAGATGGTAGTCACCAGCCCAGGTGGCTGTGTTGGACTTAAATGAATTAAAAATGAAGTGGAATTTGAAGAGTGCTGCCTTTGGTGGTCCCTTCCACATTTTGGTGTTCAAGGTTCACATATACCACACTGACTCTATGGATTCAAAATATCTGTCACTGCAGAAATTTGTGTGAAGTCAGTTAATCTGTACAAGGAGGCAAGGTAGATACTGCTAGTTTACAGATGAGAAAATGAAGGCCCTGGGAAACTGGCTTGAGTTCACACAGTAAGGAGGAGAATGACACACAACTGCAATTGATACTAGATCCTTATTTCAGCATATCCTGCCCTGCTCTGTTTAATAACAACAATGAAACAGACGGCTTACAGTGTCTCTTACTTGGTAACATGAGGACTCTGCCCATCATTTTCCTTACTTTGGCCTATTGAATCCTATAGCTCTATGGGCTTGGAGACACACATTGTTATTATTATCTTTATTCTCTTGACATGAAAGCAAAACTTAAAAGATAGCTAGAGCTAGTAAATTGGAAGAACCGACCCGGAAATAAATCTAGGTCTTTCTGACTTAAAACATTCTCCTTGAAACACCACCCACACTGTGATCTCTGACAGATGAGATAAAAATAGCAGCCCACCGAAGAATCATTTGCAGTGTTGGCTTTTCATGTTATTGCTAAACCATCCTTTGAGGGCAATGGTTCTAAGATGACCCTGAACTATATTTGAAAACAAAGCTACCGCCCACCTTTTTCTTTTTGACTTTACGAGGAAAGAATTAGATTCCTACATCAGAGTGAAATGTGACAAGGTGGCCTTGGGGCCTTGAGGTACATTACTGGATGATAATAGGATTTTCTATTTAGGGTAAAGTTGGCGATAGACTTTGAAAAAAAAAGAGCTCCAGTAGCCTACTTGTAGTAGAATTACAGGGCAGGAAGATGTGGTTGCTTATTCCAGATGCTTTTCGTTGAGTGTCTGTGACTTCGAAGATTTAGACAACAGCAAACAGGAAACACATAGAATAGCCTGCAGTTTGAGTATTGCAGTTACTCCTGATGCCTGCTTTTCCATTTTACATGAGTACTATGACAGAACTGTCCAGAGAGGTGAGATGGAAGTGCCCACATCAGAGCCTATTTGCTCACAGAGACCAGAGTGTGCCCTCTGTAAGCACAGTTTACTATTTCTCACTGCACAGTTGTAATCCTGTCTGATCAACATCCATGGATGGGTGTGAGCACGGAAAGCTGTGGCAGGAAGTCCCTCATCTGTATTCTCTGAGAGAAGCCAACTTCAGAGAGGAGAAGAAGCCTCCATCCTTCCTGCTTCCCTTAGATCTACACCCCCTGCCCCCTTGAAGGAGAGGGCTGAGTTCTGGAGTCACTGTAGAGCAGGGAGGCTAGAGAGAGTGTGTGCTTTTTTTATTGAAAACATGAAGGATAAGATAGTTTGTAGCTTATATGTTTTCCAGAGGGCTTAGGCTACAAGTGTGGAAGGTGGTGGAGACATAAGGATTGGGACTTATGGAAGAAAGTTATGTCTCTAGGGTCATGTTCTTGAAGGAGATACTAGGATCCTGGCCCTTTCCTTTCTTTCACTCCTTCCAGGCTATCATATTTCTCTGCCACATGTTTCCATCATTATTCAACATAGACAACTGGCCACAGACAGATGCTCTGAAATTGTAAGCCTGTGTGTGCATGTGTGTATACCTACATAAAGTATTTGTTACAATGGGAAGGGAAAGTAGTAAGAGTTCCTAAGCCTTTAGCACAGAGCTCAGGATGATTAAAACATGGTCTTCTTTTCCCTTTTTTTTTCTTTTTTTTTCCCCTTGGCATTAGTGAAAAACTTGGGACATTTAAGCTCCTGTAGAACAAACAGAAGCCTTATCATCCCTTACCTGATTACTGTTAAGTAGTTCAGGATACTGATGGCATCCCAGGTGGTTCCCCCAGTTTTAATTTGTCCTCTGAGACACGGGTGTGTAAGTCAGGATGCTGGAGGAACAGGGTTCCCTTGGCATCTTCCCTGCCTCACTACAGAGGCATGCAGGTGGAGTCAGGGTTTGAAGATGGCCTGGAAGTCTCAGCAAGAATCTTACCATGTAATGAAAGTCTCTAGTTTGAACGTAACAGCATGATCATTATTGAGACAAAACATGCTTGTATCTAGAACTAGATGAAATCTGGACATGGGGTTGAACCATGACATTCCTTGGACAGGTAGAGAAGGGTTCCCTAGGTGTAAGTGCTGGATGAGATGGGGGCTTCCAAGGATTTCATTCAGGGGGTCAGCAGTGGCCCTTCCCATGTGACCTATTCTTGCCAGCCCCATTGTTGCGGTGAAGCTGTTTTTGGCTCAGTGCCTTCTAGGTGGGAGTGTGGGCCTGGAGGTCTGCCCTGGCAGGGTGCTTGCCTGCTTTTCTGCAGAGTTGCTGCTGCCCATCTTGAGCGTGAGAATCAAGGCCCTCATTGTTGAGAACTGGGGAACCCTGTTGGGTTGCTGTTCCCCCCCTGGGGATGAGGGGTCAGAGCACTTGGA
The DNA here is from genome assembly GCA_028658305.1 of Pachyuromys duprasi. Lineage (NCBI taxonomy): Eukaryota > Metazoa > Chordata > Mammalia > Rodentia > Muridae > Pachyuromys > Pachyuromys duprasi. The sequence goes on from CM053760.1 coordinate 57,561,325, forward strand.
CAAATATGTGCGTAGTCAGTAGACCAGCTTGATTTTGTTGATGGCCCCTCTTCTCTAAAAGTCAGCTGCTCATTAACAATTAAAATGCTGGGGAGCCTTTTTCCCCCTGACTTAAAGCAGCTTTTGACAATCAACACATGGGAAAGCAGAGAAAAATTCCAAGTCTGCTTTTAATAAAATATACTTTTCTCATCAAAATATTTTGATAGCACGGGGGAAAAGATGTATGCTCATTAAAGTTTAATGAGCCTCTACCCCTGCCGTTGCCCATATGAGGATCACACACCGTGACTATGACTCATGAGTGGTGGATGCTGGGCATAGTTAAAAGGGAAAAATTTTAACTCAAACCCAGTCCCTATTGCCATGGGGATGAATGAAGCCTGAGATGTGCCCATTATGATGTAAGAACCTGGCCACTGGCCCAAGTACTTTGGTGGATGGCAGCTTAGATTCAGATGGGCAGATCCATTATCATCTCAGAATAGATTTTCTCTAAAGGGAGACGGGAGAAAACAGCTGGATTCTAGCTTGCAGGTAGCTCCATTTCTGTCATCAAACCAGAGAGTCCCAGAAGGCAATGCTTTGGGGCAAAGACTCTGTAGAGAAGCGTTGGTCCTACTGCAGACATTGTTGTCAGTTTCCGCTAAAACCTTGTCCATGGAGCCGATGGCAACACTTCATCCACACTTTCTACACTCACCTCAAAATGGCTCTATATGCTTTTCTAAGGCTATCGTTAGTCTTGCCTAGCTCCTAATCTTTACCCTAAATAAAGCCACTTCTATGGTCTAGCCTACCCCACACACTTTACCATACTTTTCTCTAGTATTTACACTAGATGGATAGTTTTCCTCTCCTATCCATCTCTGCTGGTTGAATGATAATCATTCATTGAAAATAGCCTACACCTTGGGTCTAAATTCTTGATGTAGGGCCTTCATTACTGTGGTGGCTGGCAGTCCGCAACAGCAATCAAATCATCCCGTGGCAGTAAACAAAGCCAACACAGCAGCTGATTACTGAGAGCTGCCTCAGCCTCAGAGAGGGCCAGATACTACTGAGGTAGAGATAGTGCCTCAAGCCATGGCCTGGGGCAGGGATAGTGGTCTGCCCCCAAGTTGTGGTGGCCTGCTGCTTCTCCCAAGCTGCAGCAGTCCAATGCCTCCCCAAAGCCCTGTGGCCCCATGGCCCCCTGCTGTGGCAGCCCACTCCAACCCCCTTTCCAAGAGCTATGTCTAGCCCACCAGCAGCAGGCCACTAAAGCTTAAAGTGACACACTGCCAGCTCCTCTTTCCCACCAAGCGCAGGACTTGAAATTCTACCTACCTACACTCTGGAAATCTTTGCTCTAGAAAATTCCATCCCATGAGAAATCCTATATAAAGGCTGTGTCTGCCCAGTTCCCTGCTGCCTTCTTCTTGGAGCAGAGGCAGGCACTCCTAGATTCATCCTCTCCTGGATTCATCCTCTCCTGGATTCATCCCTCTAGTAAGAGATTTACTGCCTTCTGTGACTTGTTGGAAGAAGCAAAGAAAGAAAGAAAGAAAGAAAGAAAGGAAGGAAGAAAGAAAGAAAGAAAGAAAGAAAGAAAGAAAGAAAGAAAGAAAGAAAGAAAGAAAGAAAGAAAGAAAAGCAGAGTGCAGGCTCCAAAGCTCCTCAGCTCATCACAGGTTGGAGTAACCCTCTCTTGGGAGCTGCAATGGCTGGAGAAGGAGTGGAGTTCAGGCTCCAAACCTCCTTGGCTCATCAGAGCTCAGGCAACCCTCCTCTGGGAGATGCAACATCTCTGCTGAGAAGGCCTCCTCTCAGATAGGTGTGGTTTCTGGGTTCTCATGCTTTAGGATACCATTGGGACACTGCCCCTCCCCAGAGCTGTGAGGTTCCTGGGATCCCATTGCTCAGGACACCCTTGGGACACTGTACCACCTCAGAGCCAGGTTACCTTTCCAACCCTTAGAGTTGTGAGTTTTCTGGACACCTTCTCACCTGATGAGGAAGGCAGGCCAGCAACAAAAACAACAACAACAAAACACTTGAAAGCTGCAATCTGTGCACTTTGCCATTTGTAAGCCTTTCTGTTGATGATAACACGACTCCTGCTTCCTGTTTCAGTGTGAGAACAATGTGGCCCAGAGGTCTCACCTGGGAGAGAGGCCTCTGGCTCTCCCTGGTCAGGTATGACCATGAGCCAGTCACTTATGAAGAGAAGCAACCTCAGTGAGAACCAGTGGCATATACCAGGCATCCTTAGCCCAGGCAACACAAAGACTCTATGACTTGAGAATTGCTATTACCATTCTCAACTCCAGCATGGAAACAGACTGCGGGAGTTTCAGTGACTTGGTAGAGTTACATGGGTTTCCTGTAGAGCAAATAGTTGAAAATTCCCATAGTTTGGTTGCAGGGCTCATGGTTTGGTCACTACTATGAAGCACTGACCTCTCTGGGCTTCTGTATAATGAAGGTTGCAGTAATACCTACCTCTCAGATAAGATGCTGAAAGGAATCACTCAAAAATCTATCTCCTAATGTGTCACAGCTACTGTCACTGCTATCAACATGCTGGCCTCCTCGCTCCTCCTACCTGCAGATTGAAGCTGGAAGGATGGCCTGTCCTCCCAACTAGCTCTCTCCAGTTTACCCTGCATCCGGCATATCCATACACAGCATCTGTGAGAGGCTCAGCGTACTGTGATCCCAAAGGGATGGATAAAGTAGTCTAGCATTTTTCTAGCATTTGGTGACACGTCTTAAGTAATTCTGGACCTATGGGTATTGAACCGCATTGTGGGTTTTGTTCTTTTAGTGTGTTTAGAGTTCCTGTTTTATGCCATTTGTGTGATTCAGTTTTCTGAAGTGATCTCCCATGTAATATTCCAAAAGAATATTTCCTTACCATCTTTCCAGCACCCCTACTTGCTACCCCCCACCCCCCGCCTTTCTCAGCCCTCCCCATCACTTCCAGTGTCTGACTGTCTTCTAAAGAATACAGCTCTGTTTTCCATGTCTCCAGTATCCCATAGTTTCTGGAACCCATTCACAGCTGGGTGATACCTGAATGGCATTAAGGTGCACAGTGCCTTCCCCTGGCACATCTCTTTTCCTGTTTGGATTTAGTTAACCTTGAAGTTAATGATTAAGGCTTGTGTGATAATGCCTATACTCTTTCCAGACAGGATTAGACCTGCACAGAATCAGATCTTCCTTCTCTTTCACACCTCAGTCTTAGTTAATGACCTTGACTCTGAATGAGTTTCCTCCAGAGCCAACATCCCTGATTCTCTCATGGAAACCAACCCAAACTAAACACAACCAATCCTGGTTAGCAGTCCTGCACCGGTCTGCTAACTTGTGGAATGAAACATCTCTGGTTCTGCCTTGGGGAGTTCAGTTGCCGTTAAAGAAACCTAGAAGATAGCTTTAAAAATTTTTTAATTAATAATACCTAAAAAGATCAAAGGAATCAGTTTCTTCCATATACAGTTTATTATCAGTGGTGCAATTAAATTCTATTTTGTGCTGTGGTCTGAGTATTTCACAGCTTGGAAAGGCTTCTCCTGAGATCTTGGCAGGGACGAGCCATCGCTTCATAATGAGGCAAACACAAGAGCTCTGCCTCTGGTGGGAAAGGAAGAGATCTAAGAATGGGCACAGGCCCTGCTTAACATCCCCAAAAGAGCAGCGGAATGTGCCTTTGCTATGTGACTGAGGGAGATCTGGAAGGCCTCTGACTGTGAAAGAGCCAGTGTGACTTCTGCTACCATGGTCCCTGTGCCCCGAGTTACTAAATTCATGTTCTCATAGCAGGGCAACACTACTGAAGCAATCCAAGCTACTTTGCTGTGTAGCATTTGTTTCTGATTCTACCTACAGAATTATGATTCTTCCTTAGCCTATATATCCTCATTTACATTCTGTGCAGTACCAACCATAAGGGGCCTATGGTAAGTGACTACAGTTAAGGAAGAGATAGGATCACATAGACCTTCCTAGAGGTAGAGGCTCTGGCATTCTGTTCTTCAGTGAGCCCCATACATCTTTAGGGTGAGCCTCATCTTGGCCCATGTACCATCTACACAGAGCCAGAGTTTAAGAAGTGGCCAAGGCAGTCCTCATCCTGCTTCTGTAGCTGGACTACTGTTGGAGACCCAGATCTACCTCTTGATGGCTATGTGATCTTGCACAAGTTTTACAGCCTCTCTGTACTTCAGTTTTTTTTCCTCACACATGAAGTAGAAATGTTTGTACTGCTTATCTGGAGGGGTTATTGAGTGTTGAAATGTTATATATGTGATATACTTTGATAGTAGCTGCCAGAGTCCAGTATGTAAGCAAGCAGAACAGCCATATTAAATGCTACACAATAACCATTTGCTTAAAAAAAATGAATCACAGTAAGTGGTTCATAAGAAATAAGGTTTACCTCTCACTTCTGCCCAGTAGCCCATCTCTGGGGCCATGTGGATTGTTTAGTTACTTTAAAGGACTTCCTGTTAGCAGAATCTATGCTAATCACTCAGTTGTTTAGAAGAAGAATGCTCTCCAGACATCCGGGAACTTCTCTAAGCCCACGTCCAGATGGCATAAAATGCCATTCTCCAAGCTGACCACCGAATGCTTGGCTTCCTGCTTGCAGGGGAGGGAGGTGCCTTGTTAAGTCTGTCTACTGATGCCACCGGAAGTTAGCCTATATTGCTGAGAAGCAAGCAATACAGGTTCCCTATCTGTCTTCCATCTCCATTCCCCCAGCTTTCCTTTACCAAGCCACCTGAGCAATTTGAGAAGAAATGTCCTGTACTACCTGAACGACTAACTCCGGGCACTCTGTACAACGAAAGCCATTAGCCAAGTGGTAAAAACAAGCCACAGTGACAGAAGCCAGAAAATTTGTCATCTTGGTGAGTGGGGAGGACTGTGAACAGGAAAAAGCAGGAAGAAACTCTCTGGAGAACGGGGGAACCTCTGTATTTTCATCTGGCCGATGCTTCTAATTGCATACGTACATTCGGCTATTGCACTCCGGCTGTACACTTCAGCCTGCATGTCCTACTGTGTACAGTCACACCTCACCGAGTGACATCACTGTCCAAAGTGCAGATGGGACAATGGAGGTGGTTTGCAAGCCTGACCCACTTTATTCTGAAGACACAGAGTTCTGAGTCTCTGTCTCTATTACACACATTTATCTTCCTCCACAAGTGTGTTTATACCACAGGTTATATTTATATCTGCAGTCACATCTATATATTTAAGTAAGGAGAGAAGAGGAGTGTTACATGTACTTGACTATATATAGAATGGCTTGCTTTCAAAGAACAGGAGGATCCTAGTCCATTATGTTTTTTAGAACCTCTCTCTCCCCCTCATATGTATACACATACACAGTCCGGCCATCTGACTATCTGACTATGTACTTTGCCTTTCTTTCTTGGATGTTCACTGACCTTGATGATGACCTTGGGGATAGTCAGCACTATGGACTTCTGCTTGGCCAAGACATCCCTGCTCTCGTTGATGCGAGCCGTGATGAAGAAGTGCAGGAGACCCTGCTCCAGAAGGTGGCTCATGTACTCGCCCGCTCTGACCAGTACCTCCTTTTTCTTGGCTGCAGGGAGGAAAAAACAACAGTCTTCCATCAAGACCTGAATGGGATGGGATCTGGTTTACTTGCTCTCTCCCATCCTCCTCATTTTAGCACACAAGTCACCAGGAACATAGCAAAAATCAGATACAAAGAGTCAATTAGGGATGAGCTCCCCTGCCTCTTGGGTGAAGAAAGAATACACTAGAAATGTAATATTCAGTGATGTTTTACTAGAGAAAAGAGTTGTTAAACTTTTCAAGCATTGCTTTTGCTGCTGTAAAATGGAAGGCCTAAGCAGAGCCATTAAAAGTGGAGCCTTTAGGAGTTCAACTATGGCTGCTTTCACTTGAGCCAAGGCAATCCCAAATTGGCAGAAAAGGAGCATGGGAGTCTAAGGCCAACAAAGACCTTTCTTCGTATTGGGAAGACCACTGTGCTGAAACACTATTGCTAGCTTTCAGGGTTGAGGATAAGCTCCTCAGGATGGCATGGAGAATGGGGCGTGGCCTCACACCCCTTCTGATCTCCAAGGAGGCTGAGGACACACAGTTATATCTGTGGCCTGGGTCCATTATATCTGTGGCTATGTGGCTCCATTTCCCACAGCCCAGAAATTCTAGAGCCCAAAAGGGCAGTTTTACAGGCCACCCCTGGGCCTGTATGCCTTTAGAGACAGTGCATTTTGCCCCCTGGCGTTTCCAGGGATAGTAACAAACAATGCTCTTCTTCTGGCTTTTCTTGGGTGTGTGTGTGTGGTGGGGGTACAGTGTGGCTACTAGGTTTCCTTAGAGTAGCAGGATTGTGCATCTTCATTGTGCCCATGTTTGCAGAGGCTCTTATTGCCACTTATCACCTTAGCCTCTGGACTCACTTCTTCCTGGAGGTAGACCGTTGTCTCAATCACAGCACTGAAGAAACGGGGCTGTGCATCAGAGCCCCAGAGAACAGTACTCCTGAAATAGTCTGTTATATAAGTGCCATGTTTTGCCACCGCACAAGAAATTGTTCTAGATAAAGTTTATTAAACGTGGCAAGAGAAGGAGGAATAGATTTTCGCTGTATGAGTGGTGGAGATAGGAGGCTGCCAACATCATTTACGGTGTCTGGGGAAAGCCAAGGGAGACACAGGCCGGATCTGCCTCGTCTCTCCCAAAAAGCAAAGGAAACTAAATATAGCCAAGTGACAATGATAGCACCTTTGAAGGCACTGGGTGGTTTAAGTTATTCAAATCTCCCAAGCCGACTGTAGCCCACACATTCCCTTTAATCACCAATCTGAAAAGTCTCCCTCTCATTCTACTTGGAAAACTTTATTTGCAATACAGTACCTAAGAATGCTTGATTAAGGTCAGAGGTATGTGATTTTGTAAGAGGCTAAGATTTACTTCAGATTGCAACATGAATTTTATTGCATGCAATTGATGGCACATACATGCATTAATTAGTAAATTAGTGAGAGAGGAATGACGTTCTAACTCCCATGAAGTTATCTGGGACAAGCCCTGGATGCTTTGCGTGGCGGAGCTGTATTAAAATTGACTTGGGCTTAGGTTTAGTCTCTACATGAATGACTCAGTAGGATAATCTATTCTAATTCATTAACTCATGTAAACTCGTCTCTGGAAAAGGTTTATTTTGTCCTATGGATTGAGGGCATACAATCCATCATGGTGGGGAAGGGCTAGGAGCAGGAGCAGGAGGCCGTAGGGGCTGGCCATGCTGCTCCTGCAGCCAGGAAATGGCTTAAGTCCATCCCTTAATTGGGTTAAGGGGAGAAGGAGGAAGACTGACAGGGTGTGTGTGTGAAGTTGGAAAAGGGGTGTGCTCTATTTCTGACATGGAGAGATGTGATGGAGTATAGACCATTTCCACTCAGGGCTCAAGCTTACACCCATTGGCTCAATGTCCCTGTTCAAGTGAGACCTTCATGGCCTTGACCACATCAAGCCAGCCAGAGCTTCCCACGATGTTGGAAAGTAACAGGAATGTCAAGGCATTTCACACCCGTCACCCATGGAATTTTCTCCACTCTTTCCTCTTACATGCACATGCCAAGCAAGTGGACACTACCCTCAGCACAGGCTCAGCCCCGACTTGTTCTTATCGCCATCCATACCATGACGGGATTTCAGCTGAATGATTGATATAGCCTCCAACCGGCTGCCAAGCTTCATCTCTGGTTCTATGCCTCTTCTTAGCACAGCAGCCAGTATGATCTTTCTTATATTTCAATTTAGAAAATTATCATCATGTGCAGGCACAAACATATGAGTGGAGATCAGAAGACAAATCACGGGAGTTGGCTCCCTCCTTCCACCACGTTGGGGATGGAACTTAGGTTGCCAGGCTTGGTGGCAAGTGCCCTTGGTTACTGAGCCATCTCACCAGCCCCAGTATGATCTTTCAAAATCCAAGGTAAGTTATGCTCAAAGCCCTCCAAGAAAATATCCCACTGAAAGTAAAGTCAAAGTTTGGACAAGGACTGACATCCATTGTGTGGTTGAAACCCATCACTTTCCATTGGTTGCTTTTGTTATTATTTGAGTCTGTTTTTGTTGTAACAAATTACAGAGGCTTGCAATTTTATAAAGAAAATAGATGTAGTTGTCTGATAATATTAGTGGCTGGAGCATCTAAACAGCATGGTGATGGCATAGTAGGAAGTGAACTGGCCATGTGCGTAAGGGACCATACTCATGAAACAGCCCTGCTTTATAATAAACTGTTCTCCCAGGAACTGACTCATTCCACAGACCAGAACCAATCCCTTCCAAGGTCAGTTAGGCCCACCTATCCTAATTATCGTTCACAAGGCTCTGCCCCTCAAAGGCTCTACCTTCTCCTACCATCGGTCTTCACACTGAGGACCATGCCATATCAGACAAGAATGGTTCTTCACGGTTCTTTGCATCTCACTGAGAACATCAGACATCCTATGACCAATGGGATTCTTCTGGATGGAATACTCTGTCAGGTCTCTGTTCAAAACCATCCTATTAGATAGAATTTTTTAATTTTGTGGTTGTGATACCCACAGGGCCAGCATGCCTCTCCCTCTTAATTTGCTTTACATTTTCCTTTTATGCATATAACCAGATGATGCATTTGCTAACTTGCTTGGTTGTTAATTGCCTGGTTCCTCTACGAAACCAGAAACTCTGCAAAGATGGGCACTCCCCTTCATCCAGCAAACGTTAAAACCTGGATCCTCCAGTTTGCTTTCTGTTGCTGTGTTGAAATACCACAGCCAAAAATAACTTCAGGAGGAAAGGGAGAGTTGGCTAAAATTGAGGGAAGCTGGGGATAGGAGCTCAGAGTAGGACCCTGGAGGCAGCAACCATGGAGGAGTGCTGCTCGCTGGCTTCTTTCCTCTGCTTGTGAGCCAGCTTCCTTATGCAATCCAGGACTATCAACCCAGGAGTGACACCACCCTCCCACATCAATTAGCAACCAAGAAAATGCCCCACAGACAGGCTCACAGGCCAAACTGTTGTAAACAACTCACCCAAGGAGGTTCCCTCCTCTCAGCTGTGTCAACATGACAACCAAGATCAGCAGAGAAAGGTCAAATGACCCTGTAGGGTACAGCTCCCGTATACAAATGAGGGGAGAGCCCATCTTGCTCACATAACCTGCCCAGGGACACACATCCAGAGGCAATACAGCCTCACCTTGTATTTAGAGTTGTCTAATTCTCAGACTCATTATGCCTGCCTCTTCCCAGTAAACAGGAGAGCCATCTCTTCAGTCCTTCATACTGCCTGTGTGTGTGTGCGTGTGCGTGTGCGTGTGTGTGTGTGTGTGTGTGTGTGTGTGTGTGAAGCCTTTCTTCTTTCTTGGGGACAGGGGGAGGTGAGAAAGCTGAATCTTCTAGGTTCCAAAGAAAATGCCACGGTGATGCCTCGACTATTGGTTACATCAGCGAAGCTAGAAATACTCGCCTTCTTCAATTTGGTTTTCTTAGAATCGGAATTTTCAGGAATAGTTTTTCTTTTTCTCTCAGGACACAGCTCTGGGGGTCCGGGGACTTAGCCACAGCAGAGGTTGAGAACAACAGAGATGTGCAATTGACTCGGGGCCTGCTTGCTCATCTCTGCTTTAGGAACAGTACTGCTTCTGTACCCCCTTTCTTCTCTTTTTCAGTACTGCATGTCTGGTCCAGAGACAGTCCGTTTCAGTTTTCTCTGACTCAGCTCTCTGCCTACAGTTCTCCTTGTTGACTTCTTATGCCTATCATAGAGCTATCGAGTCCACCTAATACTCCATACCCCCAGGAAAAACGAGACCTTTCGATTGCAGTCCCCAGTGCATGCTGCAGCATGTCAGTCCTGCTTCAAATATACTGAATTATTATAGTGCTGGAACGGGTCTGGCAGACGTACGGAAAGCTGAGAGAATAAACAGGAAAGAGACAGCAATGGGAATGGCTCTGCGAAGACTCTGGGATGGAGCCTGTATCACCCAGTAGTCATCCTTAGTCAGTTATAAGAAACAGCTTTGGAGGAAGGAGCTCGGGGTGGCCCCGGGAACAAAGCCTTTGCTTCTCAGTGTGGGACCTGGGTCTAGGTCTCCAGCACCCATGTTAGAACTGGGCAAGCATGGTGGCTGCCTGTACCTGCAGGGAGAGATGGGATCCTGGGTGCAAGCCAGGTACGTAATCCAGGTAGAGTTAGTGAGCTATTGGCTCTGTGGGAGATTCTGCCTTATTATATAAGATACAGAAGAATCATGGAAGATGCCCAAGGTTGATGTGGTCTGTGTGGCAGGTTTAGATCTCAAATGAAGATTCTGTTTCAGAATCTTGGGTGGGGCCCAAGGCTTGGGATTGTTGGTGCTGTGAGTTCATAGAACACACTCTCAATAGCAAGAGGTGAGTTTCCATTTTAATTCTCCAACTCATGGAGTGTAAGGCTTAGAAGATTTCAGCACTCATTTCTGTTCATGAGACCCAGAGATAAGAGGATTGGGGGTTTTCTAGAACTTCCCCTCAATGTGGCCCCCAATATAGTGGGATCTGTTGAGAACCAAAACCCTGGCAGTGTCGACAGTGAGACAGAGAAGCAGGCAACAAGTCATGGAGAGATCCACATGTTTGTTAGCTTACAGGTTGAGGGCTCCAGTGTCACTTCAAATGCTTCCTTCTTGAATTCTGTCCTGGAGACCCCAGTGTAAAAGGTGATGTTGCCAGAAAGATAGGCTGAGACAGTGTAGAGGTTGGAGCTATTGTTCCGGAAGGTGATGGTAACCTTGAAGTCTTTCCCCAGTACAGCGTTTCCTACTTCAAAGTCCATGTCCACATCAGACCTTGATTTGAGGACACTTTCAGTGTTGAGGGTCTTTTTGGCTCCGTACATCAGGGCAGTTTCAAGGGCCAGTCTCTCTTCTTCTTGACCTAGAAGAGACCCACGGATAATAACGGTGAAAGGGAAATAAATACTTTCCACCGAGTTTTTAAAAAATGCCCTGTGCCACCCTTGCTGATTAATGGACTCTGAAAGCTTCTCAGCTTCTTGGAGGTAGGTATGATCACTATCCTCAGGTTAGATTCTGCAAAACTAAGTTCCCAGATAGGCAGTGCTCCCCCTCCCCCACAGGCTGCCAGTGTACTTGGTGTCTGGGCAGGGTATATCTGCTATGAAGACCGCTGTTGGATTTGCACCAGTGGGCCAATCTCTTGGTCCATTATTTCTGAGCTTGGCAGGTACCAATTTGCGTCGCTAATTGAGTCCCAGCCATGAAGTCAGAATTTAGGGTTCTCTGAGCACAGATTTAGGAAACCGTGGCCACTTGTCACGACCCCTCCTGCTGTGGATGTTTTCCTCAGCCCATGGACTTCCCTGCACCTAAACAGGATGTGTCCCCCTTTAGACCTCCTATTGAATTTCTTCCATTTTCTCTCTTTTGAGATGACTTTAGGGGTAGGAAGGGCCCTTGTATGCCCTTCTATACCTCCTAAAGCACCCCCAGCCCCCCCCCCAAAGCATAGTGCTTCAAGGCTCTTGTCAGTTGTTAAGCTCTCCTTGCCCAAGGACTTCTGAAGGTCCACAGCTTTCCTGAGTTGACAAAGGTGCTGAGCCCAACAATTTTGTTACCCAAGTCGCCTCTCACTGAGTGCAGAGTTTTGAGGCACTGCTGTCGGAATGCCGCTCGGCCCTGATACAGTCTAAAGCATAAGTGCTGTTTGAGCAAAAAGTCTTACAAGTGAGTTTCTGGAGGGATAGGGGTGGGGAGGGGGAGGCAAGAAAGGGAAAGGGTCTGTTCCAGGGTAAAAAAAAAAGGAGAGAAAATGGAGAAAGAAAGGGAGGAAGAGGAGGGAAGAATGGTGGTGTGCATTTGTAACCTTTGCACTTGGGAGTCTGAGGCAGGAAGAGAGTTCAGGGACAGCCCGAGCTACCAAGTAAGATCCTGCCTCAAGCCAAAGGCTGGGGATACAGCTCAGCAGAACAACACTGGTCTAGCTAGAATGAACAAGGTAATGCATTCCATACTCAACTTTTCAAACACACACACACAGTGAGAGTGAGCAAGCAGAGACACAGAGAGAAAACACACCAATCCAAAGTAATACAAAGAGGAGGAGGAGGAGGAGGAGGGAGACAGAGAGAGAGAGAGAGAGAGAGAGAGAGAGAGAGAGAGAGAGAGAGAGAGAGAGAGAGAGAAATAGCATGAGCAAGTAAGGAAGCAAGAAACAGACAGAAGTGCTGCCTCAGATGGGGGCCGTGCTCAGACCCTGACTCCCTGACAAGCTACAGACTAACAGTACTTACAAAGTTTAGATAGAGTAGTTAATTGCAGGGGTAGGCTGTTGGAAGTACAGAAGACACTTGCCCCTTCCCTTTTTTATCCTAAGCGTCTCTGCATACAGGTTTTTTGTTTTGTTTTTTTATGGTGGAGGACAGAGATGAGAAGATGGATGCAAATTCTTTGGCTTCTGAAAACTAGGTATGAGAACGGCTGGTGGGGAAAAACTCCATTTAAGATACGAATGCTGACGTTTCTAATAATGTTAATTTAAAGGTGTTATCTTCTACTGTACCAAAAATTAAGTCAGAAAATAATAACTAAATTCAGTGATGGGGAGGAGGTCAACAGATGCTATTTACTATCACATGTTAATCATGTGGCAGGCTTGCTTGCAACAGCTCTGCTAAGTCTCATAACAACCACGAGCTAGGCACTTTGAACAGTACCAGTGGCATAGAACTGTTATGTGGATCAGAGGGAGTTCAGGTGTAATAAATGGAAACTAGCCTGGAAGGGCAGAACAAAACACTAAGTAGTGCTGTATGTGGTGTGTGTGAGAGTGCACAAGTGTGCAGTATAAATTTCTCTGTCAAGACTGCAAGAAACTGCCAGAAACAATAGGTCTAGAAGCAGGATTGGTTCAGACACATGTTTATAGAACCACCAGAGGAAGACAGGTAGGGAAGAAAGGAGGGAGAGCCCGGCTGTGAAAGTTCAGTAAACCACTTTAGCGGCAAGCAGCTGGCAAACAGATCCACGAGAAGGAGGGCATTAACAACTATCACTTTGGGTGAGGACCAAGGATGCATTTAGACAAAGCACGGGAAGTCCATGGCTGCCTTGGGAGAGAGAACTGAACTGGCCCAGGCGTGAGAAAGGGCAAAGGGAGGCTTGTGCTCTGAGCATCCTGAGAGGCTGTTCTGATTGTGCAACCTCATTCCTACTTCTGTCCCGAGAACAGGGTGGTTGGAGGCTGGCAGAGGCCATTTCAGGCAGGAGAGAATGGGAAAGTTTGTCAGAGCCTAAGACACTCATCCCTGCTTTCCAGCAGTTATTGTGTGCTCCTGTATCAGGGCACCAGTAAGGAGTTATCTAGGGCCAGACTCTGCTTTCTGAGATACCTCTGTGTTCTGCAGGAGCAAGGTCAAAATCACTTTACTGTGAACTAGGGTGTTAACCAGCTCCTTCATGGATAAAGTGCCTCTCACTGTTCTTTCTGGTCATAGTCTCAACACCTTCTTCTTCGAGGTTCTCAATACTCTGTGGGGTCTGTAGCCTGGGACCCCAGCAACATGGTTCTGGTTTTCTTTCCTTTTCCTCAGCGTGGTACTTGCCCTGTGCAGTGTCACCTCCTCAGCTGGAACACAGACCCCAGGAGGGCAGTGATGCTATCTGTCTTGTCCACCACTGTATCCTTAGGAGCTCCAGGCAGACACTGAGAATCTGGAGGAAGGAGGCTTTCAGATACATGCTGCTTTTGGCACAAGGCAGAATTCTTGTCTCTATAACATCTTCTGTAGAGTGTGCACTCAGCTTAGGCAACCCATGAGAGCATGGCCCTCTGACCCTGCCTCTGGTTATCTCACAGGCCTGGAGTCCCGGGAGTAGACATTGTGCTAGGCACTATTAAGAAAGAGTTCTTCACTCATAGGTGCAGAGGGGTAAGTGAGGAGCTATCACAGTGTAGATTTGTAGGTCAGAGATGCTGGGACAGACATTTAATAAGGAACCTAGATACACGAGACATAAAACACCCTTAGCTTGCCGTGTGGCAGGGAGCCCTCTTTTCAGCATATTGGGAAAAAACAGGCGAGCATGCAAGAGCTTGGCTACTTGGGGGGAGTGACAGCTGCTCATTTGGCTGTTACATGTGACAGCTGGGGATGGTCATAGTACAGCCAGGAGACCAGAAAGTCAGCTCGTGGGGCTTTGTGGGTTATTCCTGGCACATTCTAGAGGCACTGGGAAGACAGTGGGCTGTTTCAGGCTTACATGTCACGGAACACTTACTGCTTTTGCGGAGAGAAAGGGTTACATACTGAGGAGGGAGCAGGAAGCTACGGCTAATTTCCCAGGCAAAAATATAGTCGGAAATACTCCGAACAGCATGGTAGCAAAGGTAGCATTACTATTAGATGAAGTTAACTCTTGCTGGGCCCTCAGCACGTGTGTCAGGCTCTGTATTAAGTTTTTCTGCACAGGGTGCCGTTTCATTCTCAGAGCATGGCTATAGAACCAGAAAGAAGAGGTGCACTCGAGGGCTGTTACAGATGGGTCAAGTGGAGGATTTGCTACCTATTTCCCCGGTAGCTAAATTTGGATGCATAGTGGATGTCCTCATTAGGACAGAAAGTGAGAGTGAGTGGGCAGGATGGGGAGGGGGAGACAGGGAGAGGGAGTAGAATTTGGGAAGATTTAGCTTGAAGTTTCTGTGGCACACCCACATTAGACCTGGTTGGAGATGAAGACTTGGGGGATGATCACTACATCTGTGAGAGTTAACCATAGCTATCCAGGAAGAACATACATTTGGTAGGCATGGAGCCCAGGAAGGGCAGCCAGAAGCAAGGGGTATTTGGAGTGGAGTGGAGAAAGGCAAGCCTAGATTGCAGGAGATAGTGAACAAAATAGGTGATAGGTGCCATGAGAGAACTCTGTTATAGAAACAAGAGAAGAATGACAAGAACAGGGTGAACACCTTCAGGAAGCTAGGTGGGTAAGCAGGCTGGCACCTGAAGACACTGATGACAATGCCACTGTGCAGTTAAGAGTGGCTTCAAGAGTCAATGAAAATGACGGCACAGCATACCTGAACTTACGGGACACAATGAAAGCAGTGCCAAGAGGAAGGTTCATAGCACTAAGTGCCTTCAGAAAGAAATTTCAAACATCTCATACAAGCAACATAACAGCTCACCTGAAAATCCTAGGGGGAAAAAAAGCAGACATACCAAAGAGGACTACATGGCCAGAAATAATCAAACTCAGGGCTGAAATCAATAAACTAAAAACAAAGATAACAATTCAAAGGATCAATGAAACCAAGAGCTGGTTCTTTGAGAAAAATCAACAAGATAGATAAACCCTTATCCAAACTAATTAAAAGGCAGAGAGACACTAGCCAAACCAACAAAATCAGAAATGAAAAGGGGCACATAATGACAGACACTGAGGAAATTCAAACAATCATTAGGTCTTACTACAAAAGCCTATATGGCACAAAATTTGTAAATCTAAATGAAATGGACAATTTTCTTGCTTGATTCCACTTACCAAAGCAGAATCAATTAAATAATAAATAAATCAATTTAATAAGTCAATTAAGTAAATCAGGTAAATAAATTAAATAGTCCTATATCCCCTTAGTAAATAGAAGCTGTCATCAAAAGTCTCCCATCAAAAAAAAAGAAAGAAAGAAAAGAGAAAAAAAGCCCAGGGCCAGATGGTTTCAGCATAGAATTCTACCAGACCTTCAAAGAAGAGCTAACACCAATACTCTTCAAATTATTCCACAATATGGAAGCAGAGGGAACATTACCAAACTCATTCTATGAAGCCACAATCACCTTGGTACCTAAACCTCACAAAGACCCAACAAAGAAAGAGAATTTCAGGTCAATCTTCCTTATGAACATTGGTGCAAAAATACTCAACAAAACATCTGCAAACCAAATCCAAGAACACATCAAAGATATCATCTACTATGACCAAGTAGGCTTTTTCCCAGATATGCAGGGGTGGTTCAATATATGGAAATCCATCAATGTGCTCCATCATATAAACAAACCAAAGGAAAAAAATTCACATGATAATCTCCATAGATGCTGAAAAAAGCATTTGATAAAATCCAACTCTCATTCATGCTTAAAATCCTGGAGAGATAAGGGATAAAAGACACTTACCTAAACATAGTAAAGGCAATATATAGCAAGCCTATAGCCAACATCAAACTAAATGGAGAGAAAGTTAAATCAATCCCACTGAAATCAGGGACAAAGCAAGGCTGCCCACTCTCTCCATATCTTTTCAACATCATTCTTGAAGTCCTTGCTAGAGCAATAAAGGAGATCAAGGGGATTCAAATCGGAAAAGAAGAAGTCACTATTTGTAGATGATATGATAGTATACATGAGTGACTCCAAAAATTCTACCAGGGAACTCCTACAGCTGATAAACACCTTCAACAAAATTAACTAAAATATCAGTAGCTCTCCTGTATACAAAAGACAAATGGGCTGCGAAAGAAATTAGGGAACAGCACCCTTCACAATAGCCACAAAGAATATAAAGTAACTTGGTGTAACTCTAACCAAGCAAGTCAAAGGCTTGTATGAAAAAAAACTTCAAGTCTCTGAAGAAAGAAATAGAACAAGATATCAGAAGATAGAACGATGTCCTATGCTCATGGCTTGGCAGGATTAACATAGTAAAAATGGCCATTTACCAAAAGGAACCTACAGATTCAATGCAATTCCCATCAAATTACCAACACAATTTTTTACAAACTTTGAAAGAAAAATTCTCAACTTCATATGGTATAACAAGAAACCCAGAATTGTTAAAACAATCCTCTACAGCAAGAGATCTTCTGAGGAATCTCCATCCCTGATCTCAAGCTGTATTATAGAAGAACATTAATAAAAACTGCCTGGTACTGGCATAGAAACAGACTGGTGGATCAATGGGAATCAAATAGAAGACCCAGAAATAAACCCACACAATTACGGACACCTGGTTTTTTACAAAGAAGCCAAAACCATACAATGGAAAAAAGACAGCATCTTCAACAAATGGTGCTGGTCTAACTGGATATCTACATGTAGAAAAATGTAAATGGATCCATACTTATCACCCTGCACAAAACTAAAGTCCACGTGGATTAAAGACTTCAGTGTGAAACCAGACACTCTAAACCTGTTAGAAGAAAAAGTGGGGAAGAGCCTTGAACTCATTGGCACAGGAGACAACTTTCTGAACAGAACACCTTAAAGCACAGGCTTTAAGATCAACAATCAATAAATGGGACCTCATGAAACTGAAAAGCTTCTGTAAAGCAAAGGACACTGTCCTCAGAACAAAATAACAGAATAGGCTGTTACCCTATATCTGACAGAAGGTTAATATCCAGAATATATAAAGACCTCAAGAAGTTAAACAGCAACAAATCAAGTAATCCAACTAAAAATGGGGTACAGAGCTAAACAGAATTCTCAAGATAGGAGTATTGAATGTCAGAGAAACACTTAAAAAATGCCCAAAGTCCTTAGTCATCAGGGAAATGCAAATCAAAATGACCCTGAGATTTCACCTTATACCTATCAGAGCAGCTAAGATCAAAAACTCAAGTGACAATACATGCTGGAGAGGATGTGGAGAAAGGGGAACCCTTCTCTATTGCTGATGGGTATGTAAATTTGTACAACTACTTTGGAAATCAATCTGGCACTTTCTCAGACAATTAGGATTAGTGCTACCTCAAGATCCAGCTATTCAACTCCTAGGCATATATCCAAAAGATGCTCAAGTACACAACAAGGACATTTGCTCAACCATGTTCATAGCAGCTTTATTTGTAATTGCCAGAACCTGGAAACAACCCAGAACGGACACAGAAATTGTGCTGTGTTTACACAATGGAATACTACTCAGCAATTAAAAACAAGGAAATCATGAAATTTGCAGGCAAATGGTGGGAACTAAAAAAGATCATCCTGATGTGAGGTATCCCAGAAGCAGAAAGACACACATGGCATATACTCATTTATAAGTGGATATTAGATGTATAATATAGGATAAACATACAAAAATCTGTATAGCTAAAGAAGCTAAGGCAGAAGGAGGACCCCGAGTGAGATGCTCAAGTCCTCATTAAGAAAGGCAAACAGGTTAGACCTCAGAAGAGGGAGAAAACAGGGAACAGGACAAGAGTCTATCACAGAGGGCCTCTAAAAGACTCTACCCAACAGGGTATCAAAGCAGATGCTGAGACTCATAGTGAAACTTTGGGCAGAGTGCAGGGAATCTTATGAAAGAAAGGGGAGATAGAAAGACCTGGAGAGAACAGGAGCTCCACAAGGAGAGCAACAGAATCAAGCAATCTGTGGCCAGGGGTCTTTTCTGAGATTGATACTCCAACCAAGGACCATTCATGGGGATAACCTAGAACCCCTGCACAGATGTAGCCCATGGCAGCTCAGTCTCTAAGTGGGTTCCCTAGTAAGGGAAAAGGGCTGGTCTCTGACATGAACTCAGTGGCTGGCTCTTTGATCATCTTCCCCTGATGGGCGGAGGCATCCTTACCAGGCCATAGAAGTAGACAATGCAACCAGTTCTGATGAGACCTGATATGCTAGCGTCAGATGGAAGGGGAGAGGACCTCCCCTATCAGTAGACTTGGGGAGGGGCATGGGAGGGAAAGAGGGAGGGAGGACGGGATTGAGAAGAAATGAGGGAAGGGCCTACAGCTGGGATACAAAGTGAATAAATTGTAATAAATTTTTAAAATTTTTAAAAAAGAGCAGCTTCAAGGATAGTGCCCAGAGGACAGGAGCAAACAGACTGCATAATAAACCCCCTCCCTGGGTCTCTGGAGATGGTGGCTCTCAGATGCAGAAGACCACAGAATGGGCATGTGTAGAAATGAATTCAGTGAGTGTTGCAAACAATTTTGTTAAGAGAAATAGTTGAATATAGCAGATGACAAATGTTCATGCAGGGAGGAAGAGAGACATGGGAGAGAGAGAGAGAGAGAGAGAGAGAGAGAGAGAGGCTATAGCTCCAGATGCCATCATAAAAGAGGACATATCACCACGGAACATTTTCAGAACTCTGCTTTTCAAGGCTTTAACATTTCTTAATCTTGTATTTTGACAAAAAGTTTAAATTGATCCTAAGTTTTAGTTGAAGTGAAAAGTAATCTCTCCACCAGTTAATTAACTGTGCATCAGTCCATCCCTGTATCTGGTATAATTTCTTTTCTGTCCTCGTTCATCTCTTTATTTTACTGTCCATATGCAGTGTTTGTGGATTTTATAGAAAATACATTGTGAGAATCAGAGTAGAAAATCCACAGTCAGGAGCAGTCACTGCTTACTCTTATTGTATGCCAGGAGCAGACATCAATAACCAATCCCTTTCCTCACTACAGGCCGATGTAGCACCTCGAGTCTCAGAATAACACTCCACTGGGATCTTTGCCCAGTTAGAATTAGGAAGCATGTGCGCCAAGCTTGATCAAAAGATGGAGTTTCTACCTGGTATCAAATCTTAGCCCAGAAGGTAGTTGAAATGTCTCTTACACTTATTTGGTGTTCTACTTGGTTCAAAATACCTATCACCTTTCCCCTGAGCTTCACCTTCTTGTTAAGGTGATGTGCTCTGGACCTCAGAAGTCTTCTTTGTGAATGGCTGGGCATCGTGGTTTACATTTGTGTAACACAGGCCAAGCCCCAGCTACTCTTTCATAGATCGGTGTCTTCCTCTCTTAAGATCTCATCCTTCCCTGTTCTTATTTGGTGATCACGGTCACCTCTGGGGCTGACAGGTCATGGTAGCTGGGCTCTGCTGCCTTTAGTTATTTCCAGTGGTTTTTACTACTGCCTTCATCTACCATCTGATCCCATGGCTGAACACTGCTCACAGGTGATAGTGAGCTCACCTTTCATTCACTGAACCATCTACTGCTCCTCAGTAGAAAAACAAATAAACAAACAAACAAAAACCAGTTCACACTGCCATCTTGCTTTATCCATTTTCCTGAAGAACTCTTTCCCCAGCACAATCTAAAATTCTCATTTATTTTTTGAATAAGAGTTTTGGTAGTGCTGAGACTTGAACCAGGCAAGTGCTCTCCTACTGAGCCTAGGCTTGGTGTTTCAGTCACACTGAACACTGTTGGTGCCAATTCAGTGTGTCGAGCAGGGGAGTACATCATGACATTATGGCATTTAAGGGCCAGTTTATCAGATTGGGACAGAATGAATTGTCTTGGCCATTCTTCTCAAATATCACCATGGTACAGACATGGATTTATGTCCCGCATACCATGAAGATTTGAAGGCCCTTTCTGGTGGGTGCCCTTCTGTGCACTTGAGCCATCTGCCCATGCCATGTTGTAGCACTTTCCTTCTGGAATGGCAAGAATTGGGCTCTGCTTTCTTCTACAGGAAGGCACATAGCAGGGCTGTGGTGTCCCAAGCCCCATGTAGGAATGTGTTGCGTGGTTAAGACAGGCTGCTGAGTGGGGGCAGTAGATTCTGCTAGTTTCTTATACATGTTCTAAGCAGTCTCTCTTTTGCTTTTCCAAGTTGTTTTCTTTGCATCTCTGTAAGAGAGGTCATTGTTTGCTTGCTTGGTTTTATTGTGTTTGTATTGTTTTTAACATTACTTCTAGAGAAAAGTCAAAATGCCGACGACGAGGGAGAGTTTTCTTTTGTCTGTTTGTATTGTGCAGAGGAAGCCTACTAAATGAGGAGACTGAACCATTTCGGAAAAACAGTAAAAATTCATGAGTTCAGATGACAAAAATTCTAAACATCAACACTGCACACCTGTCTCAGTTCAGCAGGCTTTGTCTTTATAATGCAAATCGTCTTTGTAAATAAGAGCAAGAAGGCAGTATAAAACACTGAAAACAAACCCTGCACACATTAGCACTTCAGGAATGCCAGTGAATATTTAGTGTATGCTAATTAGTCATAATTTTTATCCATTCACTAAAATAAATGCCACACTTAAGAATCTCTGGAGGTGAACCTTTTCCAAAATAGTGTATCTTTCTGCTCTCAAGACAGCCAGCATTCACTCAGCTGCCATTAGGCATTCTAGGCTGGAAGCAGTATTGAGGCTAACAATATCCTAAACATCTAGAGCTGTTTCTCATTTCCTGTCTTTGACTATGGTTCCACTTCCTGGAATCCCCATTCTTATTTCTTTAAATGAGATCTTTTCTCATTCTTCATTTCTTTGGACTCTCTTTCTAGGACCCAGAATTGTCCTGTTCCCACAACCTTCTGTGTGTAATGATTCTATTTCTTGTGTGGGGACAAAAGCTGTCCTGTTCACTGTTAGGATTGTAGAGATAGTATTGACTGAGATGAAACTGAACAAAATAGTATGATTTGAAATATACTATATAATAAAAGTTACCACCCCTCACCATAATTTGTAATTGAAACTTGTCTTCAACCTAGTTGTCCTAAATTAGTGAGATTGTACTATCTTATCAATCTATACTATGTACCAGAAGATTTCCATGACAACCTAATGGAACAATGTGTTAAAAATAATTTGTAAAGTACTCAACAAATGTGAGGTAGTGACTTAATTTCTATTATTTAATTAAGTTGATATCATGCAGATAGCGTGTTTTAATGGGATTCTTGCTTATGCATTCTTATACGAATGTATAAGCAAGAATTCATTCTATATAGTCTACTGAAGCAGCATTTGAAACAAACTCACATCACAAGCCATGTGAAGGGGAATTCTGCTCAAAACAAGCAAGCAAAATAATGAAAAACTGTGGGTGTCTGTTGCTTGTGAGAGTTTATGTTTCTACCCTTATACCAGATGCTGTGAATGCCAGGCCATTCTCTGGAACATATTTCATCTTGACAGTGAGTAAGTACTAAATAGAATTGGGAAAAATGTATTCAGTTGTAGCAAATTACCTTCTTGAAATTTGTAAGTATCAGTAATATCCTGCATGCCATCTCCTCCAATTTGTTTGGTCACAATTAACTTCCCAATGTGGGTGGCATCCACAGCTTCTACCACATGAGTGCCATCTTTCTTGGAGGTAATGTAAACAAGATCACTGTTGACCTAGAAACAGGAGAGGAGATCATTAGCCATCATCAATTTTTTTTGTTCCTAATTGCAACATTCACATTAGCTAAAACATGTTATTAACATGGATGCTCACCAGTGGTGAAAAGGTTAACACATAGACAAAGATACGATGTAGCCATATAATGCATAAAATCCTGTTATTTGTAGGAGTCCAGGTAGTGCTGGATGATGCTAAATGAAACAAGCCAGATACAGAAACACAAATACCATACACTCTCACTTTGTGGAAACTGAAGTGCTGATCTTAAAGAAGAGAATGAAGTAGGGGTTACTAGAGACAAGGAAGTGAAGGCAAAGGCATAGAAAAGTTCAGTCAGATCCACTCACATTCAGTTGGAGTGAGGAAATTCATTCTGAGTTTTCCATGGCTCAGGTTAATACCGTCTGTGATATACATTTGAATGCTGGGAAGAGTATAAAGTTCCCAACACATAAACTGACTGAAGAGTTGGGATTATTATCATCATTTGTCAGCATATATTGCCATCTCAAGTCATACTGAGATGCACAAACATCATGTTTTAGGTAAAAACAAAGCAAATTTCCCACCTCCCAAATCCTTAATGTTCCATGTTGTAGACACCCATGCTGTAGAACTGTGCTCCTTTCTTTCTTCAACAGAAGTGAAGCCATTGGACAAGCTCCTTTCAAAAACATCCTGGTCCGAGAGTGAAAGCTCTGCTAGAAAAGGTGCTTGCCATTCAAGCCTGACTACCTGAGTCAGTTCTCAGGACCCATATAAAGATGCTGGGCTAGAACCATTCCACAGAGCCTTCTTATTGCCCTATACATGCTGTGGCAGGCATGTGGCTTCACACACACACACACACACACACACACACACCAATAGAAAGAAATAAAAGGCTTAAAACGCTATGAAGGGGAATCCACTTTGGATCAGTCATGACTCAAGGGAGAATGTCTGAGGGCAGGCACTATCAGTTTTCTCATCAGTGAATATTTCTTTCTTTCCCTTCTCTTCTCAGTGAATTCAACCTTTTGGGGGGGTGGGGAAAACTGGGAGCATAATTCTCATTCCTTGCCTTCCTGCTAGCAAAGGTCATGAGACTTACTTGTAGGAGGGAAGGAAGTCAGCAAGGTGGCTTCTTGGAAAGAATTCTAACTGCTACCAAATAAGAGAGGGGCATAGGAGACTCTTCCCTACCTTTCTCCCTTGCATGTCTTCATGGGGAGTGGCACACTGCTTGGAGCTATTGTCTACCTGCTGTCTACCCAAGACAGAAAAGCTTGGTCAGCCATGAGAAACTGGCTGAGAGGAAAGAGGCTTGCAGGCCTGACAAGCCATTCAAAGAGACAAAGCTTGGGCTGCCAGCTTCAGGATTTCATAGAAAGAAGAAACCCGTCTGGTCTGTTTCTGTATGTCTGTGTCACTTGTAGCAGAAAGCATTTTAATTAAAAAATATAATTAAACCATTAAAGAGGAATCTACACAATGCTGTTTGTAGAAACTGGAGATAGTACCTTGGGATGAAGCTAAACCCACACTCTTTCAAGGTTCCATGTCCCCAGGGTGCTTTCTAGAGGCAGTGCCAAATCTGCCTGGGAGTTGACTGATCCCACAGTCCTCTGCCGTGGTGCACATTCTCCCTGGTTATTATCAGGGCATCAGGTGGGAAACAGCAGCACTGCCAATTGTCACTGGTATATGTTCTTCCAGCTCTGTCCCAGCTCAGCTCCTACTCCTTTAAGTGAGGTAATAAAAGTGCCCTCCTCACAGGATTACTGGCAGAATTAACTGAAATAAATGCACGTGAACTACTTACCATGGTGCCTGGCATAGAGGTAACACTCAGTAAATGTTATCGATAATTATGTATTATTTAATAGCTTTCTCAGATAGTATCCAAAGTGCCAGAGCCCTAATGCTGAGATCTGGCCCTTCCATCATAGAGTTGACACAGTGTGTGTGTGGGGGTGGGGTGGGGGGAGGATTCTGGGAGTCACAATCACCGGAGTGGCTAGGGGAATGACTTATAAACAAGTAGATGCCTGATTTAGGAAGCTCTGATGGCATTCTGAACATATTTTTAAAATGGTCTTGGATGACCCTAATGCATATCCAGCACTGAGAACTTAGGGGATACAGTACCACAAGCACTGTGAGAGGGCAACCCTGAGATCTTTTGTGGGTGCACCGACTAGTGTGGAGGTGGGCAAAGAATAACAGGTTGAAATGTGCAAGATGCGTAGGTGTCTATGGGCTGAAGAAGACAAGAAGGAAGGTGGAAGATGGGCAGGTGCAAGGTCTCTCAGCATCCAGAGAGATGCTGGATCAATGGTAGGAAGCCTGGGTACTGCTGCTGGATGTGGCCCTGCAGGAAGCCGTGTCAGTCACTGTGAATGTCAGCTCTGGTTTCTGTGACATGATAATCCCTCATTCCTGTTTTTTTAGTTTTATAGGAATCTTTTAGTTCAGCATGAGACAAGATCTGTGTGGACATGACTTAAAAAGCTCCCAATTGACTAAAACAGGCATGCTCTCCATAGGATAATGGTGGTGATATGGTGATATATTCTTAATATTAAAATTTGTGGTTAAATAGAGCAACTTTCCATGCTTCCTTAATATGGCCTTTGCTAAGGAGGATGTAGTCAACACTTGGCCTATAATGTTTCTTGTAGGTGAAAATGGAAGCCACAAACACCAATCTCACAAAGTCTGTATTATTCTATTTGCTACAAATGACTCATTGGGGCAAGTGAAATTTTGTGGGCTTGTATCAAGATGCTGTTGGAGAGGTACACTCCCTGAGCCAACCCCAAACTCATTCTCTTCATATTTACATTGGTTGGTCCACAGCTTTTCTCATCTAATCTTCAGGTTTTTGTTTTTGTTTATGTTCGTTTGTTTTTTCTGGTCAAGAGCTTGTCTCTTTGACCTTCAATTTTGGCCAATAGTCCATTGCCTATCTTCAACCTTTGACCTGATATAGCCCATAAGCCCATCCCCTTGAACTTTGACCCGAGCTGGCCCTGTCTCCTTGAACCTTATTGCATACTTCCTCTCTCACCTGGGCACCACCAAGCTTGGAGCTTAATGCAACCTAAGACTGTGATGGGACATCCGAAAGTAGAGCAAGAAAGAACAGATAACTACCTAGGAAACATTCCTCCTTGGGTATATTTAAATGAGCTTCCGAGAGTGCAAACATTCCTTTTGTAGGAGGCAACACACTCAGGATAGCTGTTTCCTTACTTTCAAGCTTCTGGAACAGTGACAATAAACATCCCGTAATCCCAACCCTTGCCACAGCTCACAGTTTCCCAGGAGGACAAGGCTAAATGTAAAGTGATTAAGTCCTGGGATTCGTTCACCTATGGCTGAAGAAGTGTATGGAGTTGAAACCCCAGGCCAGCCCCACAACACTGGCCCTTGTGGGGAGTAATTTATGGCTGAGAGAACATTTCTTTATGTGGGAGATGGAGGTAAAATGGCATCAGCTTGCTCTCAGTCCAACTATTGGTGTGCTAGTCCTGTATCCATGTTTAACGATGAACAATGTAGGAACACTCAAAAAATGCAGGAGATAGCTTCAGCTGCAGCCAACTGCCCAGAGCAGTTGTTATGCACAGACACTACAATGAATAATGACTTCAGGCTGTGCGACTTTCTCTGAACATGGGAGAGATAATGACTTTAATTGAAGGACTGGTAGGTAGATCAGAATTGCTTGGGAAAGCTTTCTATAGCATAGCATAGCATAGCATAGCATAGCATAGCATAGCATAGCATAGCATAGCATAGCATAGCATAGCATAGCATAGCATAGCATACCATAGCATACCATAGCATACCATAGCATACCATAGCACAGCACAGCACAGCACAGCACAGCACAGCATAGTAGTTCTAAACCTGTTGCTTGTGACCCCTGTGTGTGTGTAGAGGGTCTCAAATCACATATTTTGCATATCAGATATTTACATTACAAGTCATAGCAGTAGCATGAACAGTTACGAAGTAGCAAGAAAATAACTTTATGGTTGGGAATCACAGCATTAGGAAGGTTGAGAATCACTGCTTCATACATATGTTTTGGTGTTTTTAAATGATTGCTTATTTGTTTGTTTGTGTGTGTATGTGTGTGTGTGTGTAGGTCAGAGGACACTTGCAGAAGTCATTTCTCTGTCCAGCATGCAGTTCAAGGAACTGAGCTCAGGTTGTCAGGCCTGGCAGCAAACATCTCTACTCACCGAAGCATCTTGGCAGCCCCTGTATTTGATTCTTGATACAGGTCATCCTGTGTACCACAGCTTGTCCTGGAACTCACTCTATAGCCCTGTCTTAGTATACCTCCCACCCTTAGAACACATAAAGGCTGTTTTCTGATTTGGCCTTAGCCTCTCAACGGCAGGGATTACAGATATGTATCCACACCTGGTGGGTGAAGCCTCTGTGGTCTGCTTTGTTTTTGTCTGTTTGGATGGAAATCCATCTTCGTGAACACCTAAGTCCTACCTCTACACTCAAAGAGACTGGTCACATAGAGCCAGGCATCCTGCCATGACAGCTGGTGTTGCCTTCACAGCATAGTATTCTTGTCTCTGGTCAGACATGGTGCTTTCTGTACAGGTGCTTTCTGTATTGTTTGTCAGATCCTGGAGGCTCAGAGAGATGGGATGGACCCACAGCAAGCTATAACATCACTATAAGTGTGTTTTTGTTTCCCATAGCATGGTGTACTCCATGTTTTCTGCTACTGAGGATGGAGATACCGTCTCAAGTTACCTTGTCAGGACCCAAGGACAAACAAAGTCTCTTTGCTTTGTCCTTTTATCTGTGGAAACAACCTTGGACAGGCCCTACAGAGAAAGCAATGCTTGCCCCAGAGCTTACTGGATTCCTGCTCAGCCTGAGACCTCCTGGCACATCTGCCAAACATTCACCCTGCACTTGCCATTTGTAGCTAGTGATTGTGGGAGACTAGTCCTGCTCTGTGGGTGCTCTATGCAGGGTCACACGTGCTCTTTGTCTCCCATAAAATCTCATACTACAAGATGCATCTGGGACCTCATATCCAAGATGCTGTTTTTAATCAGTGTTCTCTGTTTGATGTATATATGTATGTATGTATATAGGTATGTATTCATTCATTACAGCAGATATTGCTTCTACTGATGAGAATGGAAGATATCTACTTTCACAAAACTTTTATTCCTGGTGTGTGTGTGTGCGTGTGTGAATGAAGGCCTTTTGAAGAGGGGGCAGTGGGGATCTGAAGTGAAGAGCACGTGTACCTGCATGTAATTGATTTTCCCTAAAGAAGAGAGAATAATGCGGGTGGTGAAGTTTCTTTGTAAAACCAACATAGAAACTTGTTTCCAGAAGAGCAAGAAGGTCATCAGAGTGATAGGACAATGAACAAAATACGGGGTGGGAGAGAATCTAGGGGCTAGACCACACAGAAGTCATTAAGAGTCATGTTCAGTTTACATGTAAAGATGGTAGGAATTCATTGGGAGATTCATTTTAACTGACAGCTGAGAGAGTTATTCTGACTGCGTTTTGGAGCGCAGGCAGAAGGGTGAGAGGTAACAGTGAGACCAGCCAGGAGGCCGCATCAATGCAGTTCAGTACTGGCAGGGTGCAGAGGGTGGCGCTGGGGATTGTGGGATGGGCTGGACTCCAGACACAGCTCTGAAGACATTTCTGGCAAAAATGGTGAAGAAGGGCAAGAAGATTAGGTAAAAACAATTCTTGCGTTTTATGATTTATTTGAATGAATGGAAATGTATTTGATCCAAGTAGGAGATGCTTACAAAACAAATTTACTCCAGGAAAGCAATGACAGGCTTGAAATGAGAACAGTTTCCAGAAGCATCTGTAAGGCTGCTATAGAGAGTTGAGGGTACGAAGCCAGAGAGGCAGAGCTCAGGAGAGGGAGTCACTGTGGCTCCAAAAAAATCACTGCTGCTGAAAAAGTCGCCCCAGGGCAGGAGTACATGTATGTACTCCTGTATGTACATGTGTGTTCACTAATGTGTGTGCTTTATGTATGTTTGATATCCCCACACAGGTGTATATGTATGTGTATGCTATGTGTGTGTGTAAACCACAGTTGTCCATGCCATGCAGGCATGTTTGTCTCTCTGTGTGTAGCTGGTATGTGAGGTGTGTGTGTGTGTGTGTGTAAGACTCATCTGCATGTATGTGCATTAGCATGTGTATATCATGTGCGGTGAGATGGTGTAAAGAGGGCATCAGAGTCCACTGAAATAAGTTAAGGCAGAAGAGAATGAGCTTTCCCAAGAAGCAGTTCTTTACTGAGGACCACTGAGGCAGGTGAACATGGAAACTCGGATGACTTCAGATTTAAACCTGATCTACTCCCCACTTATCTGTTCAGAAGCACCAAGCCATGATACGCTGGGGGAAAAGTGGCAGCTGGCTCTTTGGGACTGGAGGGAACTCAACAATGTGAAGAAGGCATGAGGAGGAAGAGGCAAAGAATCCCAGGTGTAGATACTCAGCGTGCTCCCTTCTGTCCCTTTCTATAAAATTTGAGAGATTCACATTTTCTATTTCAGATTCTATTTTTACTTGGAGACCAAGGAAAGCACCGGAAAAACTGACAATTAATCAATGAGCTGGAGGGTCAGGAAGCTGGTGAGGAATGGCTGGGAAGTCAGCAAGCTGAGAGGCAGGACTGGGCAAGCGGCTTGCTGACACCCTTCGGGTAGGAAGAGGAAGGATGACACACAGGTGGAGGGAGGGAAGGAGCATCAGAGTCAACCTGAGTCACAGAGACTCATGATAAAGTCACCCAACCAGCCCTGTGGGGTCTTAGGGAGCCCCCCCCCAAGAGAAGGTACCTCATGTGCTTTCAGACAGCTCGTATATCTCTGACAAAATAGCTTGGACCTGGAGCCCAGCCCAAGCTAAAGCAACAGCCTCCCTGACAAAGACGCCTCTGCAGCAGCAAGAGAGGAACAATTATCTGCAAATCCTGATGACATTCCTAACGCCCTGATCTATATTTAATAACAGCAAAAAGTGCCTGCATTAGCAGCTATTAGGCCCTTCGCTACTGCAAGGAGGGCCATCCTCTCTCATTCCTTGCAGCAATAAAGCACAATAAAAATATACAAAGACAGCTTCGTGGGTTTCAGAGCGCTTTCCCATTAAGAGAGTCTCAGGGTGTCATAAACTGTCAGATGACAGCCTGGGAGGTTTGCACAAATTTTCAAATCCTAAAGTGAAATCAAATGGATAAAACTCCAAACACAGTAAGGGTGGGTCTCTGGAGGCTTCTAGAAACTGCAATGGCAGGTACAGTGTATTCCTTCTGTGTGGTTTCTGCTGTCTAGATGCCGACACTTACTTCCAACATACTTCTCAATACCGCCCTCTCCGTTCCTGGTGATGGCCATTTATTATAGCTCAGGTTTGTTACACTTTGAATGTGAGTGTGAGTCACAGGCTCATGAGTTTAAGCCTTTGCTTCCCAGCTGGTGGGCATCCATGCCTCTGCCTCAGCTGCCATATCTTCCCCATTACAAGGGACCATTCCCCCTCAAATTACAGGCCCCAATAAAGATATGCTTCCTTAAGATATGCTTCCAGGTTCTCGTTTTTTTTTATAGTGACATAAAGCCCTTCCCGACTCCATTAATCCAAGCTCTCAGGTAGATCTCCTATCTTCAGTGATATTTCCATTCGATCCATGTTCCACGGGCTGTCAGTGCCCTGGCTGACACCTCTTGGCATTAATAACTCTCCTTAACTTAAGAATAAAGGCTTATTTTCTTAGGATATGAAGATCCCCTTTAGCCTTTGCCTTTATTTGACACCCTGATACACCATTAGCATGCTGACAAGTCTATATGGCTGTTAGCTGTCCACACGTAGCACTTGGATGCTCAGCTCATCCCCTCTGCCTGAAATTCCTTTTCCCCTCAACTTCTTTCAAATTTATTTGTTTAACGTGTGCACTGTGTTGTGCTCTTTGAGATCAAAGGGCAACTTGTGGGAGTTTGTTCTTACTATGTGGGACCCAGAGATTGAACTCACATTACCCACTGGTCCATTTCACTGGGCCCTCCTGACTTCTTTCTATTCTCGTTTCTCTGACTAACCATTGCTCCTTCCTCTTTAAGTCCATAGTGCTCCGCTCTTAGAACTATGGCTGCACAGATGCTCTTCGCCTTTTGGTAAGATTATACTTAGATTAAACTCATTGTAAATGGAAAATTTGATAAGCCAAGAAAGCATCGCATGTATCTCCCCTACAGGACATCTTAGCCAAGTGGCAGGGGCACACCGTGGGGTGTCTGACATTTTCCCTGTGGCTCAGGTGATGACTGGGAGCTGCAGCTTGCTGCCACCCAGCATCACCCAAGATCTGACCATGCACCCAGGAAGAGATCCTAATTCAAAATCCAAAGTGTGGTGTCTATTGAATTTGTATCATTTCTTTGTACCGTTACAAAGTTAAAAGATTATAAATGGAGCTATCATGGGTTGTTTGTATTTACACAGGGAATCATGGCTGCTAGATCACTTCCTACCTTAGAGTGTCAGGGTCTTCTCTGTCTTTCAGTCCCTGGCTCCACTTTCTCAATGAATACATCTCCATGTGTGAATGTGTGAATTTTGACTTTATTGCTCAGACAGTAGCTGCATGTGTTCTTTGTATTTTCACATTTCACTTCTGCTGTGTGGATGAACATGCTGACACATTCCCACCTGAGGTTTATACATCCCAAGGACTTGGGCCTCTGAGCTCCCCATAGCCTCTCTTGATGGGAGCTAAACTAAATCATGTTCTTTCCAGAATGGCTGCCAGCCCAAATCAGATGCCCACCTGTTTTCAGAATTTAGCATTCCTCTTTTTTAGCTAGATCATTGGGGAAAGGATATTAGACACTCTGCCATTCATTGCCTTGATTTTCTTTTCTGTTGAATGGGAAAACTTGCGATACTCATTTTAAAAGGGTTGCTAGGAGCATCAAACACAAGGCAAAGTGATTGCACAGCAAGAGCTGGATACAGGAGAGGTACCATTCCAGAGTTGCTTGCTGTAAAAACATACCTCAAGGGAGTCCTGCATCTCACCTTTAATACCTGACTCCCCCCAACCAAGAGACCCCCAGTCTTCTCTTTTTATCTGATGTCTCTCACATTGATTTAGTTAGCTGTTTCCTCTCCTAACTCCTGCCCTGTTGTTCTGGAATCTCAGTCCCTTCACTTAATATACTTATCAACCCATTAAGTGGCCCGAATTTTTCTACTTGAGTTGTGCTTTACACCTTTCCTTCTCTTTTTGGCTGCTGCTGTTGCCTGGCTGGCTGGCTGCTGGCTTTGTTGGGGTTGCTGCCGGTGGTGGTGGTGATGGTGGTGGTGGTGGTGTGTGTGTGTGTTGATTTATGGTACTGCTGGACCAGTCTTAGATGGGAGTAGACCACTTGTTTTTTTGTTTTTGTTTTTTAACAAAATTTCAGTTGAATGATTCAGCTCATCAATTCATGTCTTCAGAACTATCAATGCCAGTGCCTAGGTACCCAGCATGAAACTCTGATTTGCAAATTCCTTGCTTTTAGTAGAAAAACAACCTCAAAACCTCAAGGCAGGGAAGTGTTAAGCAGGAACTGCATTTAGCATTAAGAACCTGAGGCTGGAAGGATGTCTGGTTGACAGGAAGCGTGCACCATGTACCTGGGAAATCGGGAAGTAGCAACCTGGTGTCTAACTCTTTGATGTGCTAAGAGA
>CM053760.1:57593337-57604822 GCA_028658305.1 Pachyuromys duprasi
CAAGGCTGAAGGTCAGGAAAAGAATTTCTGCTGGCTACAAATCCACACACTCAGCTGTCTGTCTTCTTTTGCACTGGCACTTATCTTGGTTAGTTTTTGTGAACGTGGCACAAGCTAGAATCATTTACTGGGAGGGAAACTTCAATTGAGAAAATGCCCTCAACCGGCTGATCTGTGGGGGCAATTTTCTTGATCAGTGATTGATGTCAGAGCACTCAGTCCACTGTAGGTGGTACCATTCCTGGGCAGATGGTTCTGGGTTGTGTAAGAAAGCAGACTGAACAAGCTACCTCGAGTACCTACCCTGGCTTCCCTTCATGATGGACTATAACTGTGAGTTGGAATAAGTCTTTTCTTCCCCAAGTTACTTTTCGTTACAGTTTTTATCATTGCAACAGAAATCTGACTAGAAATGTACCTGACACATCCACAGAAGTTGTATTGCTCTCACTTTGACTGTTGTTTTGCTGAGGATGTTTGTCAAGGTCGACTGTAGAATTTAGACATTAACCATTCCCATTAGCCAATAATCCCAATTTAGTGATCCAGCACACTCATGTTTACATTTCTAAAATCCATGAGCCTTTAGCCACCTAGCTATACTGCCTAAGAAATTAGCTGTTATTAGTTGCTTTTTAGTCTCCTTATACTGTAAAGTCCAGATAGCATGATAGCATAAGACTTTCTCCATAAAATCCAGTATCCCAGAATGACCTTATCATGACTGTGGACTGAATGATTCTATATCTATGAAGATGTATGACATCACCATCTCAGACCAACACCAAAGGAAAGAGATGAATGTGCGTAGGGTCTACAGTCCCCTGCTGTCTATCATCATGTTAAAAAGAGTGTGATTCTATAAGAATCTGGGGTTGGTCACAGCTGCTCCTGACTATCAGGGCTGGAAAGTTAGAAGACAAATATCTGCCCACTCAAGTTTTGAAAGTGATCTCTGAACATAAGGGAACAGCAAGCTTTAGAAGAACAACATTTTAATGGGTGATTTATAATTATTTTCAATGTCTTTATTTTCTCTCTAGCCTTTTACCACCTCATCATTGTGGATCAGAGAGGGTTGAAGTGTATTTTATAGCCCTAGTAAAAATGCTTACCTAGATATTTTTTCACCCTTGTCTTCAAAACTGCTTATCAAAGCAAGAGTAGATGAATTATATAAGTTATATTCTTTTTTTCCAAAAGTTGTAAAACAATCAGGGTAAAGCTGACTATTGAAATGAATTGAAACTTGATTGACAGACAGTTAATCCTGTATTCGTGCCCAGCAAGCACATTTCTAGTGTTGATTTGTAATGAGCATGCTACCCACACACCGAGGTGAGCAATAAAGTGAATAGGAAAGAGTCAGGCTTACCGTCACTGTTCTCCTGGGGTGTGCTGTCCACAGCTTGCCATCCTCCAAATCCAACAGGAAGATCAGGCCTCGTCATCCATGCCTCATTCCAGCAGTGGTAGTTCCTAAGGAGACAACCCTGCATGGTGATACTTCTCATAACACCCCAAGCTCCAAGGAACCAAAGAGAGACCTCGCTTGTGTGCTTTGATCGCTTGAATAGATCAAGCTAAGTCTGAGGAGTGTGGAGTTTGCTTGTATCCCCGTGTTTGAGTTTCTAGTGGATTCGTTTTCTGCTGGCATCCTTTGAGGTCCCTGATATGACTGGCTGCTGCTTTCCCTCCACTAAAATTGGCTTCAAGGTCATCCCAAGGTACTCTTAACAGTTTGGTCTTAATCATCTTCTGAGTCAAAGGTTATGATGCTCAAAGGTAGGGAGGAAATGTCAGCTAAAATTAAAATATTTATCTCTGACTTTTTTTTTTCACATGGCTTCAATTTACTCAAAGTGTATTCTGTAGCAATTTAGCAACACTTGAGTTTATGGTCTTAGACCATCATTATAGGAATGACAACATTAACTCCTGATTATAATTCTCTAAATCTGTGGCAATTTGCATTTGCTGTTCAATGAGAAGAAAAGGTTACTAGGGTAAGTTTCTCTTTACCCTTCACCAAAAGCAGGCACCCCATGAGGTAAGGCCTTTTGAAACTCCCCAGAACCTTGCATATGACCCCCAAAGCAAGAGCACAGAATAAAATGTCATCATGAATTGTATTATTACGTCCTTGGAAAGACCTGAGATTATATGACAGTAGAGAATCAAACGAGAGCACATTAACCTGTGAGCACTATGGAAAATGTTCATATAGTAATAAGATTTAATGGTGGCTATTGCAGGCTCTGTTTATAGCACTGATGGTTTCAGATCCAGCCATCATCCATCCTCCTGAAAAGTCCCTCAATGTCAGTAGTTGTGAATGCTTCTCTGTCTCTGTCTGTCTGTCTCTTTCTCTCTTAATTCTAGCCACTTTTAACTGGGTCAATGAAAAGCTCCTAACATAATCACATACCCACAATGCACAGGGCATCTTGCTGTGAGCTGAAGAGTCAAAGATGATCAGGGTATGAATTGAAGAGTCTCCCATAAAAAAAGACCCTCACAATGTATAAGGAATAACAACATATATCACTTGCCACTTATTAAAACATGTTCTATATTTGTGGCAAGGTATAATTAAGAGAATATATGGATGCACTTAGAACAGGGCTTGACATATGTAAGTGCTCAAACAAAGGAACTCGGGTTTTAAAACAAAATAAATGAAAATGACATGTTGCCACAGGATCACTGAGTGGCAAATGACTGGTCTTGGGGCCTTGAGCAAGTCTGTGGGGCAGTGGAGGCAATTGTTCTGAGTTTGGAATAATGAAGGGGAGTTTAGCAGGCTGACAAAGAGGAAAGAAAAGCCAATCTGTGAAGGCAGAAAGTAGTGGCCACAATATGTCTGGTGCACTAAAAACTGATCAGAGTTTAAGGTGCAACTAACAAAGACTCCTCACACACACACAGCCTAAAAAAATCTTTATATGTCTTAACAGACTGGATAGTCCACGAACCCTGTACATTTTATCATGATTAACCCCAGTTCACCAGAAAGGAAGCTGAAGCACAACATATGAGATCACAGAGATCATCAATGGTAGAGCCTTGCAGTCCCTGTTCTTAATACTGAGCTGTCCCATGGGTAGGGAGAAAATTGAGAGGCATTTTGAATGAAATTAATATCTGTGCCTTATTCTAATTGGAAGCTATTGAAATAATCCTAGAAGTAGAATGAGATTTGCAAGCTGGTGTTTTTGGAAGAGGGGAAGTGCTATTAGCCTTCAGATTTGGCAGAGTCCCCCGACCCCTCCGCACATACACACTAAAGCTCTGAAATAATTTATAACAATGCTCCAACAAGAGAGTCATCACCATGGGAGCCAGAAACCCCACCTGAAGGTACAAGCCTAGTGCCTGCACGAACATTGTATATCAGTTATTCTTAACCTGTGGGTGGTGAACTTTTCACAGGGGTTGCCTAAGACCATTGGAAAACATAGATATTTACATTATGGTTCACAACAGTAGCAAAATTACGGTTATGAAGTAGCAACAAAAATAATTTTATGGTTGGGAGTCACCACAATAGGAGGGTGTGTTCAAGGGTCACAGCATAAGGATGGCCAAGAACCACTGCTCTGTATAGGTGAGGATTACCTTGAACTTCTGATTCATCTCTACCCCTAGAGAGCTGGGAGCCAGTGTCATCATACCTGGGGATTGAATGCAGAGCTTCATGCATGCTAAGTGAGTACTCTATCAACTGAGCTACATCCCAAGCCCCAAGGAAAACGTGTGCTCTGACAGACTGAAGAAGCAATAAAGAGCAAAGTTTATACAGGCAGCAGTGGAGATTGTGGGTATGATCAGCTGACTCTGGACTCCGGGCATTTGCTTGCCTATGGAATTACACCCCCAAAGGCAGTTTTGTTCATACATGTGACAATCTGGATTTGATAAAGAGACAGCCGGAGTGTTCATGGATAGTAGAATGGGGCAAAATCCCATTGAGAAGAAGGGAGAAAGAACAGTAGGGTATTCTAGAAAAGAGATCTAAGTTGTTAAGGGAAAAAGAAAAGGAGTTATGTAACACAATACAAAGAAGATTGCCTTGAATATTTAAAATGTAAGGGGTGACTGACATGCTCCTTTAGTATTGGAAGGGTCAGTGGGTGGGAAATGAGAATAAGGGGCTCAAATAACAAGGACCAAGAGGCAGAGGCCAGGAACAGTCTGTGAAACAAGCCTAGGAAGTTTTCCCAGGTCTCTAGGGGAGTGATGAGGACCACTAAGTATTGTCTCTGAGCAGGAGCTAGAGGAAAGGCCTACCAGAGACACACACCCCTGCCCCAAGAAGGTCCCTTTGTGTGGCATCTTGCCTGCCTAGCTCGAGAAAAGAGGCAGAGGCACCAGGAAATGCAACAAAAAGACATTTCCAGGGTAGAGTGGGAAGAAGCCTGCTTTCTCCATGTTCTCCTAGGATCCAGATTATCCTTACTAAATGCAAATATCCTTGGCAAGGTTAGCCTGGGACAAGATGATTGCTCTCTGCATTTTCAGATCACAGGCAAAGACATTTCTTTGAAGATAATATTTCTTTTCGAATGTCCAGCAGGTGGAGAAAGTTGCCTCTCAGTGTATCACCTAATTCCTCAGCCATGAAGTCTGGGTTAGCAGTTTCACTTATTGCTAAGCCACTGTCTATCTATGGGAAGTTTCCTCACAGGGCGAGGAGCTCACAGGCAGTAAGGAAAGTGATTGAAAGCTGTACTCCCATCAAAATTCCAACATAATTCTCTCCAGAGAGTTCTCAACTTCATTTGGAAAAACAAGAAACCCAGGATAGCTAAGACAATCCTGTACAATAAAAGAACTTCTGGAGGTTTCACCATCTCTGATCTCAATATGTCCTATAGAGAAATAGTAATAAAAACCACATGGTATCGGCATAAACACAGACAGGTTGATCAATGGCATTGGATACAAGATCCAGAAGTAAATCCAGACACCTCTGGACACTTGATCTTTGACAAAGAAGCCAAAATTATGCAATGAAAAAAATTTCTTCAACAAATGGTGTTGGTCTAACTGGATGTCTGCTCATAGAAGAATGCAAATACATTCATATCTATTACTCAGCACAAAACTCAAGTTTAAGAGAATCAAAGGCATCAACATAAAACCAGGTATACTAAATCTGATAGAAGAAAAAGTGGGGAATAGCTTTGAACACATTAGCACAGGAGACTACTTCCTGAACAGAACACCAACATCTCAGGCTCTAAGATCTACAAATAATAAATGAGACCTCATGAACCTGAAAAGTGTCCATAAAGCAAAGAACACCATTGAAAGGACAAAACGACAGCCTACAGAATGGAAAAGTTTTTCACCAACCCTACATCTTACAGAGGGCTGATATCCAAAACATTTAAAGAAGAAAAGAAGTTAACCATCAAATAACCCAACTAAAAAAATAATGGAGTACTGAGCTAAACAGAGAAATTTTAACAGAGGAATCTCTAATGGCTGAGAAGCACTTAAAGAAATGCTCAACATCCTTAGTCATCAGGGAAATGCAAATCAAAATGACTCTGAGATTCCATCTTATACCTGTCAGAATGGCTAAGATCAAAAACGCAAGTGACAGCACATGCTGGCAAGGATGTGGAGCAAGGGGAGAAATCCCCCACTGCTGGTGGGAGTGCAAACTTGTACAACCACTTTGAAAATCAATTTTTTTCTGATGGTTTCTCAGAAATTTGAAAACAGTTCTACCTCAAGAATCAGCTACACCATGTCGGGGCATATACCCAAAAGATGCTCCACTAAACCACAAGGGCACTTTCTCAACTACGTTCATAGTAACTTTATTCACAATAGTCAGAAACTGGACACAACTTAGATGTCGCTCAACTGAAGAATGGATAAAGAAAATATACATTTAAAAAAAGGAATACTACTCAGCTATTACAAACAGTGACATCATGAAATTTTCAGGCAAATGGATAGAACTAGAAAAAATTATCCTGAGCAAGGTAACCCAGACCCAGAAAAAAACATGGTATATACTCAGCTCTAAGTAGATATTAGCCATAAAGTACAGGATAACTGTGCTGTCATCCACAGACCCAAAGAAGCTAAGTAACAAGGAGGTCCCAAGGGTGTGGTGGTGGTGCTTGAATCTCACTGAGTAGGGGAAATAGAATAGACGTGGGGCGTGGATGGGGGGAGGGAACTAGCTGGGAAAGGGGTTGGGGGGAGCAGGAGGAATCAAGTGGAGAGAGGATAGAAGGAGAGAGTACTGAGTACTGGGAGAGAGAACTGGAATTGGT
Source organism: Pachyuromys duprasi (assembly GCA_028658305.1). Classification (NCBI taxonomy): domain Eukaryota; kingdom Metazoa; phylum Chordata; class Mammalia; order Rodentia; family Muridae; genus Pachyuromys; species Pachyuromys duprasi. The sequence goes on from CM053760.1 coordinate 57,599,634, forward strand.
TGGGGCCATCTCTGAGATGAGCTAGAAACCTAGGACAATGGAAAGTCACAAGAATCAATGAAGGTGACCCTTCATGGCTCCTAAGACTCCCAGCAATGGGGGATATGAAACCTGAAAAGGCCATCTCCAATAACCAGAAAAGATTTCCAGTGGAGAGATTGGGATACCAACCTACCAACCTACCACAAAACTTTTAGCCCACAATTTGTCTTGCCTACAAGATATTCAGGGGTAAAGATGGAAACCAATGACTGGCCCAGCTTGAGACTCATGACATGAGAGAGGGCCCACACCTGAATGATATTCTGCTTTACTTACAGACAGGTGCCTGGCATAACTGTTAACTGAGAAGCTTAACCCAGCAACTGATGGAAACAGATGCAGAGACCTAGAGACAAACATTAGGGGGGAGGTTGGGGAATCCTGTGGAAGAGGGGGAGGAAGGGAGCCAGAGAGGTCAAGAGTACCGCAGGAAAACCTACAGAATCAGCCAGCTTGAGACCATAGAGCTCCACAGAGATGGACTACCAAACATAGAGTGTGCATTGGATGAGTCTAGACCCTCTCTCTGGACATACGCAGCAGTTGTTGATATCCCTAGGAGGCCTCCCTTCTTCTGAAGGATGGACTGGGGCGGAGGTGGGGTGGGGGAGAGAGGTGAGAGGGAAAGACTGGGAGGACAGGATGGAGGAGAATGTAGAGTTAATTATTAATTAATTAATTAATTAAAAAGAAAAGAAAGTTGTACTCTCCTGGTTGGGCTTTGGCAGTGGGCCGCAGGCTGGTGGCTTAGCAGCCAGCTGCCATGAACAGTGGGAGAGGAAGCCCCCTCCACAGCCGTGGGACTCTGTTCACAGTGTAGTTAGCTTTCTTTGCTCAGGATGGATGGAGAAGCAGTGAGAGAGTTCTCCTTTCAACAGACATGCTGGTCGGCTCTATTCTAAATTCACCTATAAAAGAAGCTATATTTGCAGGTATTTACATTTTTTTCTTGTCTTAAATATTTAAACAGCTTATTGAGGTACTTAGCAGAAGGGAGAAGCATTTGTCTCTGGCTGTTATCAAATACTTTGTGCTTGCTTTGTTTTTCGTTTTGTTTTGATGCAATTCACATATATTTCTGAGGATTGAAGCTTCCAAATGATATTATTTTTCTTTTGACCTGATAGGCTTCCACTAACAATTGTTTTTTAAAGTTTTAAATCATCAAATAATAATAACAAGATTAGTATACTTTGAATATACGTTTGTGGGATTCAATGTGATTTCAAATAGATTTTTAATTTTTAAAAATGTATTGTGTGTGTGTTGTAGGCATGTATGTCTGTGTACCACATGTGTGTGTTCCTGGTGCCTGTGGAGGTCAGAGGTGAGCTTCATAACCTCTATAGACATTTTTAGCCTATATTTTTAGCCAATATGTGGGTGCTAGGAATGAAATCACCCAGATCTTCTGGTGCTTTTTACTAGTAAGGCAATCTCTCCAGTCCTGTAAAAAACTCACCTGTATATCTATATGTGCATGTGTATGTTTGGGTTTGTACATGTGAGCTCAGGGCCTGAAACACTCAGAACTGGGTGTTGGAACCCCTTGGTGCATTTTTTTTTCAAGTATTTGTAGAGGGTGTGAATCTCCTTCTTAAAAATTAGCATATTTCCCTCCTTCCCTAAGGAGGGAAACGTAGGACTCCACTCTGCTTTTAGTGGCCTGTGCTAGCATCCCTTCCCCTCCCCCAACATCCCTTTAATTCTCAGTTTCCCTTCACAGCCTCCTTTCTTGTCTCATGACCTATGCTTTCCACATACATAGGAACTAAAATATAGGATTATGTCTTAAAATCTAGGATCTTAACTTAATGAAAAAAAATGTGGTATTTATTTTTCTGGGTTCCAGTTACTTTGCTTAAAGTAATAATTTCTAGTTTTCTATGATTGTATTTTTCTTAATGGCTGAACAGAATTCCATTTTGTATATGTACCATTCATATTTATTTTAATGTATATAAAATATTGTATGTATGTAAATAAAATATTGTACATTTATCCATTCATCTATTGATGGGTATCAAGGCTGGCTCCATTTTCTGGTTATTGTGAATAATGGGGCAATAAACATGAATCTTCTACGTTTGAGGCTCTGTTTGTTTTGCTCTTTCTCACATTCTCCCCACTGGAGCCAAGTCTGCCACCAGGACGTGCTGGGTACAGATGACCTTCTCATTCATGCAGCATATATTCCAAGTGATGCCTAAAAGTGCAGATAATACCAGATCTAACATATACTGTAGTTTTTCCTATGTAGCTTGTCTTAGTTAGGGTTTTATTGGTGTGAAGAGACAACATGACCATGGCAACTTTTACAAAGGAAAACATTTAAATTGTGGCTGGCTTACAGTTTCAGAGATTTAGTCCATTGTCATCATGGTGAGAAGCATGGCGGTGTGCAGGCAGGCATGGTGCTGGAGAAGGAGCTGAGAGTTCTATATCTTGATCTGCAGGCAGCAGAAGGAGACTGCCATACTGAGCATAACTTGAGCATATGAGACTGCAAAGCTCACCCCCACAGTGACACACTTCCTCCAACAAGGCCTTGTCTACTGCAAAAGGCCACACCCTCTAATGGTGTCACTCCTTATGGGCCAAGCATTCAAACATATGATCCTATGGTGGTGGGGAGGGAGAAGGGGTCATCCCTATCCACACCATCACATAGCCTTACCTAGGATGAAATATCCCAATAGGACAAACATAAATTAAAGTGCCAACAAAATTTGCATGAATGTTGTCAGTCATATTCCGGCTGAGCAGGTTGGTGTGGGATTTCATCATGCTACTCTGAATGACATGGAATTTAAAGCCTATGAATTACGGGGACTGGAGAGAGGACTTGCTGCTTTTGCAGAAAACTCAAACTGGATGACTCACAACTACTTATAACTTGAGCTCCAGGAAATGCAGCGGAGTTTTAGGGACTCTGTGGGTACCACACGCTCATGCACAAATCCATATGCAGATACACATTCATACACTTTAGAATAGAAAATGGAAAAAAATTAAATCTAAATTGCTTATTTCTGGAGTTTTCCATTTAATTTTTAGACTGTGATTGATCAGAGGTAACTAAAATCATGGAAAATGAAACCTCAGATGGAGGGCCACTGTATTGGTTGGCAGAATTGTGAGGGTATCTGCAAGGTCTATAAACACAACAGAGTTTCTTATTTTACTTACTCACTGCTGGCAGTGCTGGGGATCAAACTCAGGGTCATGGATATGCTAGGCAAATGCTCTAGCACTGAGCTACACCCTTGCCCTGTAGCGTAGTTTTATTTCGCTACAAATAAATGAATAAATAAATCATGTTCTTTGCAGGAAATGTACAGCTTTGAAGGTAATAACAGTGAATGAAATAAGCCAGACTTAGAAACATAAGAATTGCCTGTTTTTGTATTTTGTTCTTGTTTTTCTCTTACTGGGAATGTGGGAGGAAAAGAACATAAGAATAAAAGATACAAGAAGATTGAAATAATCCCTTGTATCCTATCTGATCACCATGGACTAAAACTGGACCTCAACAACAAAAATAACAAAAAGCCTACACACGCATGGAAACTGAACAACTTGCTACTAAATGACAGCTGGGTCAGGGAAGAAATAAAAAAATTAAAGTCTTCCTAGAATTAAATGAAAATGAAGACACAACATACCCAAACTTATGGGACACAATAAAAGCAGTATTAAGAGGAAAGTTCATAGCACTAAGCACCTTCAAGAAGAAGTTTGAAACATCTCAGTCAAGTAACTTAATGGCTCACCTAAAAGCCCTAGAAAAAAAGAGGCAGACACACCTAAGAGGAGTAGACAGAAATAAGCAAACTCAGGGCCGAAATCAATAAATTAGAAACAAATAAAACAATTCAAAGAATCAATGAAACCAAGAGCTGGTTCTTTGAGAAAAACAACAAGATAGACAAACCTTTAGCCAAGCTAACTAAAAGGCAGAGAGACACTATTCAAATCAACAAAATCAGAAATGAAAAGAGGGACATAACAACAGACACTGAAGAAATCCAAACAATCATTAGGACTTACTTCAAAAGCCTATATGCTACAAAATTGGAAAATCTAAATGAAATGAACAATTTTCTTGATCAATTCCACTTGCCAAAGCTAAATCAAGACCAGGTAAATCAATTAAATAGTTCTATATCCCCTAAGGAGATAGAAGCAGTCATCAAAAGTCTCCCATGCAAAAAAAGCCCAGGGCCAGATGGTTTCAGTGCAGAATTCTACCAGACTTTCAAAGAAGAGCAAACACCAATACTTTTCAAACTCTTCCACAATATAGAAACAAAAGGAACAGTGCCAAACTCACTCATGAAGGCACAATTACCTTGGTACCTAAACCTCACAAAGACCCAACAAAGAAAGAGAATTTCAGGCCAATCTCCCTTATGAACATCGATGCAAAAATACTCAACAAATACTTGCAAACTGAATACAAGAGCACATCAAAGATATCATCCACTATGACCAAGTAGGCTTCTTCCCAGGCATGCAGGGGTGGTTCAATATATGGAAATCCATCAATGTGATGATCCACCACATAAACAAACTGAAGGAGAAAAAATACATGATCATCTCCTTAGATGCTGAAAAAGCATTTGACAAAATCCAACGTCCATTCATGTTTAAAGTCTTGGAGAGATCAGGGATACAAGGCACATACCTGAACATAGTAAAGGCAATATACAGCAAGCCTACAGCCAACATCAAACTAAATGGAGAGAAATTTAAATCAATCCCACTGAAATCAAGGACAAGACAAGGCTGCCCACTCTCTCCACATCTCTTCAACATAGTTCTTAAGTCCTTGCTAGAGCAATAAGACAATTAAAGGAGATCAAGGGAATACAAATTGGAAAGGAAGAAGCCAAAGTATCACTATTTGCAGATGATATGATAGTATACCTGAGTGACCCCAAAAATCCTACCAGGGAACTCCTACAGCTGATTAACACCTTCAGCAAAGTGGCTGGATACAAAATTAACTGAAAAAAAATTAGTAGCCTTCCTGTATATAAAAGACAAAAGGGCTGAGAAAGAAATTAGTGAAACAACACCCTTCACAATAGCCACAAAGGTCATAAAGTACCTTGGTGTGAACCTAATCAAGCAAGTCAAAGACT
>CM053760.1:57605322-57620705 GCA_028658305.1 Pachyuromys duprasi
CATTTTAATTAATGGGGGACTACATGCATGATGTGAATCACACATATTATTAATGCTGAGCTAAAAGTTACTTTTGTGCAGTGGTGTCAAATATCACAACACTGCCTTTCTCACCCATCTGTGCGACACTGGTGCAAAGCAACCGACTGTGCCGCCCATCTTACCAAAGCATAGGACAGGGGACTGTGCGCACAGCATGTGATCAGGATCGTAAATAATTCTGACACTGATGTATGTATTTGCTGTATCATATCTTTTCCGTTTTGTTTTGTTCGAGCCAAGGTTTCTCTGTATAGACTTGGCTATCCTGGACTCACTTTGTAGACCAGGCTGGCCTTGAACTCACAGAGATCCACCTGCTTCTGCCCCCCTGAGTGCTGGAATTAAAGGTGTGTGCTATCACACCCGTCTAGCTGTACCATATCTTAAACATTACTTTATAGTATACTTTTATTAGCTGACAAAGTCTGAATAGGTCAGAACTGAAAAGTTTTATATTTGTGTGAGCTAAACCAGACCCATAAATACAAACACAGGGTGCTCTCTCTCTTTCTCTGGTTTTGACCTTAGATTTTAATATTTAGATTTTTTTTTTTATGTTTCACTTGGAGTACGTGAAGAAGCTAGGAAACTAGAAGGGGCCATTATGGGGGAGAGGAAATGTCTTAAGGGGGCTAGCAGAACACAGATGATGTGAGGGCAGGACAGAGATGACGGGGAAGAAGGCATAAATGGGGATGTCAGAGTAGAGGAGAAGGCGGGGGAAGGGCAAGTCAGACAAAGGGCTCTTTAAAAGTCACATGGAAAGCTGTTATTTTATAAGTTAACTTCTCTCTCTATTTTTCTACCTCTATCTCTCTTTCACACACAGTGGAATTACCCTAAATAGGATAATGTTCCTCCTACAAGCCATGTGTTATCATACAAAATCCTAATACCACTACTGGGATACCTCCTTTCCATTTGTTGACCAGAGGGATTTCAGAGAAACCCCAAACAATACAAGGTAATGCGATTGTTCTTGCTTCACATGAGATTTTGACTGCATGACTTTTGCTGAAGATACTACTTAGTGTGCTCACAGGACATGATGAAATCAAACTGGCACTGACTTGGAATCTTCTTTCTTGTTGTCTAGCTGTCATAGTGCCAGAAAGTGTTGGGCAGGCTGCTGAAAGTGAGGGAAGTTAACCGTCTTACACAGTGCTGAACCTTGAAAACGCTAATAACAATCAGCCTGCAAAGCTCTGCCTACTGATTCAACAGTGGAATGATTGTTGTTGGGGTGATCATTTACTTTCTGATCAGATTCAAGGCCTGTTTAACAGGGCAGAATTCACGCTTAGTATTGTACATCTGGCAGAGAACCTGTGGCTATAGTCATATACCCTAAGGGAGTAGCTACTATTACTATTTTGCTCAATGGGCACAGTATCAAAACTGCCTTCTGAATATTCACCTTTGTACCCATAAATTAGTGTAGCACTCAGCCACCACCAGAAAAGCTTATTTTTGCAGAGGATGGCAATTGATATAAACTCATAACTGGACCAAGTACAGAGACTACAGAGTGCTTGGCATTAAACAGACATCTATAGTATACGTCCCAATATAATACTTAAGGGTCTGGTGGATTCCTCCATTTGGATCCATTAAGTAGTATTAAGAATAGGCTTTGGGAGGGCTGGAGAGATGGTTCAATGAGTAAGAGCATTATCTGTTCTTCCAGAAGACCTGGGTTGGGTTCCAACACCTACATGGCAATTCATAACCATCTGTAACTGTGGTCCTAGGGGATCTGATGACCTCTTCTTGTTTCTGTGAACATCAGGTACAGATGCAGTACAAAGATGTTCATGCAAGAGAGATTCCCATGCATATTAAATAACTTATATTTGTTATGTATTGTTATATAATATATTGCTTTATATATATAACTGTATATATGTGTGTATATATATATATATATATATGAAGAAAAAATATATAAAACAACAGAGCTTGGGAAGCTCTTCCTCAATGGCAGAATGGCAACAATATTAAGGGGGAAAGACCAACATTTTTAGAACTCTAGTAATGAACATAAAACTCACAATGAGCTGAGTAGCATGTATTCAAGAAAATCATATCATTCTTGGTAAGAGCTCTTATCCTTGTCTGGTTTTATTTATTTTCATCTCCTTCTCCTTATCTCCAGGGCAATCTTGAAAATAGCCTCAACAGCTGTGAAAGTTTACAACATAAAAGCTTAGTAAAGAGAAGAAGAAACAGGGTTGAGCTCCTCAAAGATTCTTCCACTCCCCATTGTTACTGTTTCGCTTTTCTAGAAACTTCTTGAAAAGTTCCAAACTCAGGATTTATTCTTATTCTTTTGACCCAGTGATCACTTGGTATAAATAGTTCCACCCATAGTCTGGGTTTTCCACAACAGCTAGAAGCAACTCTTATGAACTTTCCTCCTTACTTTATTTTTCTTTCCCACTAAGTAAACATTAATTTTAAATGGGTCCTAGATTCAGGTGTAAGAAGTAAAATTAGAAAACTTAAAAAGAAAGCAGAGGAACAAATGCTTGTCAGCACAAACTACATTATCTTTTATATGTACATGTGGTAATAAAAGTATAAGCAACCAAAGAGAAAACTGTAAATGGTTTTCATAAACAAACAAACTAATTTTTCTGATTTAAAACAGACCACTAGTGACATGAAAAAGACAGCCTAGAGATTAGGAAAATGCTTGTTTGCATCCACAACATGTAACTAACAGCTACAATGCAGTGATTGACAAGCCAATTTTAAAATTGGACAAGGGTTTGAATAGCTACTTTTTTAAAAAAAAAACAGTAAAAAAGAAAAATTATTCAATATCATCAGTCCACAAAGGAATAGGCCTTGAATCTACCATGCCAGTTATGGTTGTAACAGTTTAAAATAAAAACAAAGCCCAGGAAAATGATCACATTGGCAAGGATATGGAGAAGTTGGAACCCTTATATTCTGTTGTTAGAAATATAAAATGGGGGAGGGGGCTAATTTGGAACTAAGTTTCAGTTTCTCAGTTAAACGTAAAGCTACCATCTGACCAAGCCTCCCTAACTGTAAGTGTATTCTAAGAGAACTAGAGACATATGCTCTCACAAAGACTTTCACATAGCTGATCAGAGTGGAAGCAGAAGCAGTTCCAATGGACAACTGATGAATAGCTAAATAAAGCATGCTTTGTCCACACAGGGAGATTTCATTCATCGGCTAAGAGGAATAAGTCTTGGCACATGCTTCAGTGAGGATGAACCACGAGAAGCATGCTCTGTGGAGAGGACCAGACAAAAGGTCACACATTGTACGACCCATGTATACAAAATGGCCATACCCAGGCACTGTGACAGAACAGAGAAAGTCTGCAGGGGCTGGAGGAATGAGGCTTCATTTGGGATTAACAGAAATGTGCTAGATAATGAGAGTTACCCAACACCAAAGATAGTAAAAATACTGAATTGTGTACTTCAAAAGAACAGATTTTGTATCAGTGAGTTATCTTCCAATAATGAATATATATTCATACATACATTCATATGTATGTACATACATACATACACACACACACACATGGGCACTCTCAGCTTAGGTCTATGGGGTTGTAATTCAATCTGACAGTTGGGATAATGGTTAAGTTTCCCATCTTTAGATGAGGGCAATAATAGGAACCTTTGGAAAGACTGTTAAAGGATTGAATAGGTTAAACAGGCCATCACTGAGAGCAAGGGCAGATGCTCAGAAAGTGGCTGAGTGTTTGATTCTTTGGAAGTAAATTTGCAAGTAACTGTGAGTCCTTTGTTGAACATGCTGCTCCATGTTCAGTGCACGTTCCCAGTCTGCAAATGGTGGAGCTCATGGGCTAGCTCCCACTGATCGTTATAAGAGTGAGTTGGCCAAAAATATGGGTGAGAAGATAATGTTTGAAAACAAGCCTCTTGGATACAGTTTCAGAATTAGGAACTTGGATGCATGGTAAGATAATTTTACAAACCCTCCAACATCTTTGAGCAGTTCAGTCTATATTCAGGATTTTTCTTCTATACTATTTTATTTGGGATTTATTTTCAGATCATTCTATTTTCCACAGTGATTGAAACTGAAGATGATTCAGCAATATAAGAGTCCAACTTACAGGGATATATAGTACGTCTTAGTTAATGTGCAGGCAGTATGGCCCATTTTAAAAATGTGCCTGTGGTGTGGAACAACATATAGGTGCAATGGGCATTAGAACTACTGCGGGATGAGCACTCAGCTGAGAGATCTGAACTCTGTGCTCTGCCAGCGCTTGGTGATTAACACTTCCGGTGCACAGAGAGATTTGCATTTGGAGGTCAAAGCAGAGGCAACAACAGTTATACTCTTTCTAGAAAGTATTTAAGAAATGTTTTTTTTCTGTTTTAGTTGCACTGGAGTTGGCTAACTAAGTCCAATACATTCTCGTGCTCGTTCTGCTCTGTTTCTTTCCTCCAGGAAACTGATGTGAAGCCAGTTCACACAGGGGCCCCTATGTATGAGCAGGCTGGCCACAGCCTGGCCGTGTGCTTGCTTGCAGCCCTCACACAAAGCAAGTGACAGACAATATTGAACTGTACAGGAAGGGTCTGGATAGAAGAACAGCATAACTTATTAAAATAAAGCTGTTTTTGAAGCTGGGAAGGACTCTATATCTCATTAATACTGAAGTATTATATTTGCACATGAAAATGTGAAAATCTTGAGATGGTTAGCAACTTGTCCAAGGTCCAGGTAATTGGTGGCAGATCTAATCATACCCACCTTGCACTGTGAGTGGTGTTCCTGTGTGTACAGAGAAAGGGAGGGAGGAAGGGAAAGAAAGAGAGAGAGTGTGTGAACCTTATAAAACAATAGATTTCCGTATGGCTCCTTCTGCTTTCCAGGGAAGACTGGAGACCAGTGACTACAGGAACCATCCAAGCCTCCAGTGCCAGACTGAGACCACGGAGGCATCCAGCTTCATGGACTCAGCAACTGTTGAGTTCTAAGCTTCCCCAGCACCCACATGGCCATCACTGGACTACCCTGAAGTGCTTTTGCTGCCTTGTAAAGCCAACACGGGTAGCCGAAACCCTGGTTAAGCTGTGGGCTGCCGCGCTTCTGCTAGCGAGAAGGCTGGAGCAGGGCAGGAGTGAAAGGTTGGAATCTGGACAACGAAGTGTCAAACTGTTCAGTAGGTGGTGAAGCTGTTTGCTCTAAGAGACACTCTGGAAGGATGTTCAAGTTGGAGCCTCTAAAACAGGTCAGAGAGCAAAGGCTGGGTTTGCCTCAAGGAGGCAGAAGATATAACTAACTGGCCAGCACTATGGGGAAAGAAGGAGAGGTATCTGGGTAACGCCACTCAGTCTCAGCCCCAGCCAGCAAGAACTATCTGCTTCTGCAGGTGCAGAGCTGGGGGCATTATTTCTCTTAGGGATGTGGCATGAAGAGTCAGTGGCTCTTGCTGGCATGCAGGAAGGGCTGTGACAGCCACATCATGAGAGCGAAAATGTTACCATGCCCACGGTCATAATAACAATCCACGATCCTTGTGTGCAGGTCTATCACTGCCTGCCTGCTTGCCTGGTCCCTGAAGCAGCTAATGTCTGGCCATTTCAGTTCAGCCCTTGGACCTTTAATGATGTTCCTCTGGGTTGCATCTGTGGACTAAGGACATTTCCTGGGGCTTTCCGTCTTTGAACAGCACAGCCAGAAGCTTGCAGAAGGATAATGACTTTGACTCCACGGCCACTTCCCAGGAGAGCAGCCTTGCTTCCCTGGGCTTAGAATAATGCCTCCCCCACCCTTGGTTTCTCTGCTTCCCAGCGGATATTATGAACCTCCTTGTATTTTATGTGAGGCGTTCAATGTGTGTTGTCTCCTGGGGAACACTAGGGAGCGTCTCAAGGACAGCAAGCCTGATTACTTTGTCTTATAACCTCAGCACCTGAGGTTTGGACATAGTTGGGTACAGTAAGGGTTTAAAGGATGAAAAAGTAGCCTTTATTCAGTTTGATTAGCATTTTGCTGTTTTCCCATGCTTGCTCTATACCCTGCCAGCTGCTGAATGCAGGCAAACAAACAAACAAACAAACAAAAACAAGAGACCAGATCCTGCTTCCCTGATGGAAACTGCGTTCTGATGGGAACTAGGCAAGAAGGGCCCAGTTTCCCACTCAGAATCATCAAACCAGACTCTACTCATTCCAGCCAAGGGACACATGAGCAACACTTGCACAGAGCAGGAGGGAGGCCCCTGCCGTGAAGTACCTTTTATGACCCGGGAAGCGACACCAACTCAGTCTTTTAAAATTGTTTCCAACTCCACTGTGATCTGCAAAGAATGAGGTAGCCAAACAGCCCTTGTAAGGCGCAATGAAACTGTCATGTCCACCGAGCATGAATTGACTCTCCCTTCTAGAGAGGCTCTCAGACTCCCATAATGCAGCAGTAAAGTGCTGGGTTAGCCATTTTGGCAAACTGCCTATAATAACTCACAGATCCCCTATATGCTACACACCTTGCAGGGCACTCTCAAGGGGGAGTATCTACCACAGTAGAACTAAGACAGCAAACAGGAAGTAGGAAGTTAAACTACCTGTCCTGTCCTTGGTACTCCTTGTCACACCCCCTTGCACATTCCCGAGCCAGCATTATGAAAGGCCCTGCTCCTCTGGCTCCTGATCTGGACACTCATACACCTGGCTGAATTCTGAAAGGGGAGATGTCCTGGGTCACGGAGACCTCAATGGACAAATCAGCTTAGCGCAGACTACGAACACTGGGATCTACGTGTCAACAGAATTGAGCACTCATTCTTACAATGTCCTTTCCTTAAGGAGGGGAGGAGCTGATATTGAATACAGGAGTGAAGGGTCAGGCAGGGGTGAGATCATTTGATGGGAACATTGGAGCCTATTGAGGGAGGTAAGACCATAGGGTTGGGAGAGGGTGAATGCTCCTCAGAACTTTGTTAGAAAACTTACTGGGTCAAAAGTGACCTCCGAGTAGTCAGCTGATGTGCAGCAATCATCCCTACCCATGCTTTAGCCTCTGCTTAGCATCAACCTTTCCCCTCAACCCCCAGATCAACCTTCCTTCCTACCGCTGGCAAACATTGCTTTAGTCAGAATCAGACCTGCCGTTAGTTAGTATAGATTGAGAACACTATACCAGCACCAGAGTATTCTGGATCTCTTTGGTTCTGGGAACATTTGTGTATACATAAATCTAGATTTGGAGATGGAACCCAAATCTAGATTTGAAATTAACCTATATGTCATATATCTCACATACATTCACAAGTTTGATTGTGTGTGACTCATTTCAGTGTGCTCTGTTTTGATTCTGACTCCCATGAGGGCAGGTGTGGAATTCTCTACAGGAACTTCTGGATTTTTGTAGTATTTTGGATTTGGGGTTTAGACATGCTCAGCTTTTATTTTGGTTAGATAACCCCATTTAATTATTTGTCACCGTCACCCCACTAGGAAATGGTAGCCGCTAGGATAGTGAAGATCCTGAAACACAGAGAAGTGAAGTCATTTCCTCAAAGCCAGACAGCAAATAATAGCCTAACTCAAAGCTTGAACTGGGAGTGGGTGCGTATGTGGCTGTGATGACCACAGCCCGGTTGATGTGTCCTGGAGAGCCCTCATCAATCCTGCAAGCAGAAAGAGTCCTTGACAAGGTCTGGCTTCCTAGAACACACATAGTTTATGAAGCACAGCAGTGTTTGTGCAGGCACAGACGAGAGTCTGCCTTTTCTTTAAAAATACCCCGAAAGTCACAGAAGTAGCCGTCATCTCAGGACGCTGGGTGCCCCTCTCTTTGGAGTTTATCGAGGTACTCAGGAGGATGGCAACATATTGCCTCCCTGAGACTCCAGCTGTGCATCTAATAAAGAAGGCGATCCCAGCAGCCAGTGTTCATTAGGCACCTGCTCCACGCGGCTCTGCGCTGAGTGAAATAGGGAAGTCTGTTATTTCTACTTTAGAGAAGGAAAAAGGCCCAGAGAAACTCTGCTTTGCTCAAGGTCACACAGCTGGCTTGCAGTAGAGCCCAAACCCTAAGTTCTTTTGTCCCTGTCCTTGGAGTCTGCATGTCCCATGTTGGGGTAGCACAGGCCACTAGTCACCACATACCCAAATTCCTGAGCCTTGGGGAAGGGCAGAAGACCTTAGGTCACTGTGTACCCTGGGGATGTGGCAGACCAGGCCAGGATCAAGGTCTTATGTTCTAGGGGGATATTGAAGCAAGGCTCTGAGACAGGGAACAGAACTCAGAAAATGTCAAAGACAAATGGATAGTAAAAGCAAGATCTAGCCACTCTGTACCAACAGCATTTAGGGCCTCATTGCACTACATGGCAGGTTCCTTACAGGGGCCCTATTATGGCGATATTTGGATCAAGGAGCTGAGGGACTGAAGTCGCCTATATAAAGGTATCGTGTGTGTGTGTGTGTGTGTGTGTGTGTGTGTGTGTGTGTTGCCATGCTGCAGAGAAAACAAAATCATTCTCATTCTGCCATTACCATCAGCAGTTGCTTTAGGGGCTGATGTTTTGGTCTGTTTGGGCCATTCCAGACAAGCAGTGCCGGGAGCTGCAGGTCCACAGGCTGAAATGGCTCTTGAAATTGCTGTTGGGTTTCCATGGGCTTTGTCTAGCCCGTGCCCTCCAGCAGCCTGTCTCAGCCCATTGCTTCAAAGAAGAGGCTCTATATTTTATTCATAGTAACCTGCTGCTGTGAGTTGGGGGACACTTCAGCCATTTACCTCTCTCGCCATTCTCCAGCGGCCACTTACAGGTCCTAGTGGGTTAATGCAGCTCCAGAAGCCAATTCATACCCACAATACAGGTTTTTTTTTTTTTTTTTTTTAGTGCTTCTAACTTCCAATTGCTCTTAAAGATGCTCTTGTAACCTCCCACCATCCCCATTTGGGGGCCTTTATAACCTACAGCGCTTTAGCTTTATGAACTTGCGAAGAACAACTACAAGGGACATAATTTTGGCTTGAAAATTTCACCCAGTTCAATGCCAGCTCAAATTACCTTCCAATTTTGTCCCGTATAGAGTTCCCTAAATATTCTTTCATTTGGACTTGGAGGAGTTTTACCTCACATAAGGGTGATGCATTGGATTGATGGGTTCTCCACAAACAACAATTTCTTTGGGCTCTCACACAGCAGTAAGGTGACCAGCTTCTAGTACTGTGCTCCATGGTTAAAGATGCACGAAGCTGGCCTGTAGAAGCAATGTCACCTTTTCCCCATCTTGATCTTTAAGTGGAAATTAGGCATATAGTCAAGGCCAGTTTCAACACTATACTCAAAGAGTAACTCTGTATTTCAGAAGTAAAAATCGGTGGCGTGAAGAATCGGAGATGTTTATTGCCAGTTTAGGAGATAGGTGACCTTGAGAAAAATCTCTTTGGGCCACAGTTTCCTCATCTGCAAATGAGAGCTCCTGTGTCATTCACGTGATATTACTGTAGAACAGGTTATTGGTGCAGAGGAGACTCTGGGCATATATGAGTGCTGGCTGCAGTTTCACATCAACCATAGTGTTCACCATGTTCTCTGGAGGAACCAATCCAAGCATGTGCATTAGCTATGTCCTGGCTGGCTGTGACAATTGTTCTCAAACAGATACGTGATTGACTTTTTTCACTATGGCCCAAACTGTCTGTTCATTTCCCATTTCCCACTCACCACTTAAAAGAGAAATTCTGTGACAGTAAGACACTTATACCTATGATACTAACATGTCCTTAAAATGCAAGAGAGAAATACTTGGCAATGTCTGTCTTAGAGCTCACATGGAATAGCCCTCTTGCTTGATACTAGCCCATGCCATTGGAAGTCAAACTCACCACACTGAATCCTTGGTGAGTTTGGTGCTCACATTTCCATCTTCTTCCAGGAAGATGTCCATTTGCAAATTGGCATCATTGTCATGGGCTGAGAAATAATTGGTAATGACTCGTGCTGGGATTCCAAGGCATCTTAAAACTGTAGGTGAGAACAATCATTTGAGACACCAACCCATCTAACAAAACAAATTGAAAAATCCTTTTCTCTATGAGCCTTCCATCCCAACATGGGGAGACCCTTCTTCAGATGTTCCACACTCAAAAACTGTGACTTGTTCAGTCCCCTGAGGGCTGGAGAGAGAATGTGTGTTTAGATTCTGGGAAACAACAGATGGTGCCAACAAGATAATTTCTAACAGAAACCCAAAAGCCCAAATAGTTTAGTTCTAACCACAGGTTCACCAAAGGAACAGTAATCAATCCTCTTAAGGGGGCATGTTCTTGGAAGCACAACTTTTAGAAAGTCTGTCCTAAGGTAGGAGTGTACAGGGCAGGTCCTCAGTGGGGCATGCTACTTCTGGATGAAATTCTCTCTTGTACCACTCTGTGCAGGGTGACACCACTCACTCCTTTTACTTATTAGATAATAAATTACCTGGGTGCATCTCTTGCCATATGCGCCTATTGATTAAGCTTAATCCAAATGCTCCCTCTGGCTCCCAGGACACCAGACATCAGGACTCATTGGAAATAATTCAGCTGACAATTTTAAGATTAATGACTTGGCTTGCCTTTCCCCCCTTCTTCTACATCAGAATAATTTAGCATTTTTTAAACAAAGACTATCCAGCCCTTTCAACAGAGCAACCTTGGAAGTACAAATATGTGCTTAGCGGATATCAGTGTCCTGTCCTTTAAATGACTTGGCTTTCAGCACCAAACAACAGGGTGACAGCCACCATCGGCTTGTCACTCCTACGTTCCTCTATTCACCAGTGTAATGACTGACACTCATGTTCCATTTCTGGTGAATTCTAATGTACATTTCTGGGTTCACATTATTACTGAAGGGGACTTGGTGCAGAGTCTGCCTTACTCATAATTTAAGAGAGGTAAAAGCTGACTTTGGGGTACCGGGCCCTCCTGCCACCAACTTTCCTTCCTGATTTGTTTGTATTGTGATCTCTTTATACGGAAAATCTGCCTTTGCTTAATTTGGCACTGAAGCCCATTCTGAGGCACAGAGAGCCTCCTTTATACAAACAGCATACGTGGACATAAGGTTTCACTACCTAATCTGGTCCTGAGCCTAAGGGTATTGAGCTATAGCAGTGGAATTTTAGGTGTGAGGAGGACTGAGGTCTTTTACTGTTTCCTGAAATGAGTTTAGGGGTATGGCTTCCTCTCTGTGCCATGGCTTAAACATCCCAAGGAACCAAGATGCCCTCCAACCTTCAGTTATTACAAAGCTCAGTTTCTTGTCTGACATAGGACCAGCCTCTCAGAAGATAGTTGCTCTCAGAAAATGAATATTTCTTTAGTCCTTGAATATAGTCAAAAGGTTCAGAAAATATTCTTATTCAGGCAATCACAACAAACAAAAGAAAATGTCATTTCTGTTTGTGTGGAACAGGACTAGGTAGGCCCTACACTCTTACAACTTTGTGCTAAAATAGGCGGGTCTCACATTCATTTTAAAAAGTGTTCTTTCCCAAGCCTATACCCCCCAGACTCTCATTGTTAAAATTTTTTATTAAAAAAATGCTAACTAGGCAAAGCACTCTTTATTAATGAGCAGGCAGAAAGGACATCCTGACTTGAACTTAATGTTTCTCCAAGGTGGTAGGAATGCTATGTGAATGAAAATCATTACTGATGGTGAAGGCATAGTGAAATGAATAGCCTTTTAAAATATTCACTGAATTAGCTGTAGCAGTGCCGGGCCAAGGAAGGCTAGTGCTACTTGGTAAAATGATTCATAAGACTAAAGAGAGTCACTCTGATCTCATCTGTTTTGCTCTGCAGATTGGATGTTGTGTGGTCTAAGAAGCAGAGCTGGAGAGGTGAAGATGCTCACTGGGAACTGATACATAACTGAGATCAGGCTCTCTGAGACACATTGCAGATGAAGAAGATGAAATGACCTGACTATCCCTTTCATATCTAGGACAAGCTTTTAAGTACTTACAAGATGTCTCATCAATAAACAAAGAAGCATATTCATATAATGTTTCAAAAATTGTAATATGCCTTACTTTATTATTTATTATTTAATTTTTCTTAACCTTTAAAAGAAATGTTTAAAATGGCTCATGCCTTTCCTATTCTTTTCCTTAGCTTCTCCGACCCTCTCTTGCTCTGGGTGTCAAATGATGGATCATGTAGGAAACAGTCTATCATTCTTCCCATAAAGATTCTGCAGTCAGAGACACTGTGAGCATATTTGTCCCAGAACAATTTAATTATGCATTGATGACATCCCAGAATAGTCACCCATAAATTCTATAGAGCCAATGGGAGCTGTTAAGTCTCCTTGCCAGGTTATAGATAAAATGACTTGAAATGAAATTTCTGTTACATTAAATATCATTATTCTATTGGATACTTACATGTGTTAAAGACACCAGCAAAAACCCAGCACTGGCCATATCGGACTGGTGTTTCAGAGCTCCTGTATTCTAGTAGAATGTCAACACTTCCTGTCCAAGCTGATGGAGGGATACCATAGGCATAGACATTGTCCCACGATCCAACAATAACACCTTCGTCATCCTTGGCATTCACCTAAATGAGGCCGTGAGAGGTGGAAAAGAAGAAAGGTCATGTAGAAGATCACATCCAGATTGACAAGGGGTAAACTGAGGCTTCTAGTGTCTTCTATTTGTCTGCATGGTGAAAACACTTCCCATTCCTGTTCAATATATCATGTTATCACCAATGGTAATGATAAATGGCTGAAGTGTGCAAAAAGAAGACCTGATGACCAAGACTACCTCAAGGGTAGTTGCATGATGAGTAGAAAAAGTCTTCTTGATTTGGTTTGAAAAATATCCACATCAGGTACTTGGTTTGGCCTAGAATGACATAGAAAAGACAGGAGAGGACTGCAAAATGGAAACCTGGGGGGGAATCTTGTACTGGTGAAAGGTAGGCTCAAATGACAAAGGGGAAATCAGTGATGCATGGTAAAATCAGTGAAAGTGGGTTTTCACTTCTCTGGTAAGGAGTGGATGTTCACAAACTGCCAAGGTCAATACCAAAGGCACCATTAAGAGTCAATAGGAAGATGGATTCCCTTGGATAATGTATGTAGTTACTTTTTAAATTTTCACTAAAGAAATAGTCTTCAGGCTGGGAAGATGACCAAGTGGATAAGAATGCTTGCTGTATAAGAAAAAGGACTTGAGTTCAAATCACCAAGACCTATGTGGAAAGTTGGGAATGGCCAGTATTGTGGAAGGCAGAGTCAGGAGGATGGCAGGGTCTCGCTGGCTGCAGCTCTTTGAGATCCTATCTCAAAGGTCTAAGGGGAAAAATGATATCAGCAGGATACCTGACTGATATCCTTCTCTGTCTTCTACATGCACGTGTGTGCCCCCGTCATGTGTGCCTGCAGCAAAAAACCTACGCCACACATACACACACAACACAGAAAATAAAAATATTCTTTAATGATTTTTAAAGTGACTAATATACACACATATGCATATATATATATATATATATATATATATATATATATATTGGGCATATACTTTACTGAACTACACTTCAACTACTATTTTTATAATTATCTTAAAAAGTTTTTCTGTTTACCTGGAGGATCTGAGATAGTATGATTTTAGGATGGTAGAAACTTAAGCAGATATCAGCAGTTTAGAACGTTTGGGGAAACTTTGACGCTAGAGTAGAAACATCTAGTATACCCATTGTGAGGGGCAAAAAATAGTTGCTTAGAATAGATAGATGTTTAGATATAAAACAAAGGCCAGAAAGTAGTGGTTTTATTATTTTTTTTCTGTTCCTGATGGACCTATTTCTTTTGGCCTGTAGCTTTCATCACTTTAATTGTTGCCAGAATCTAGGTGAGGAACAGTGGGATTCTTTACAAATTGGGTGCCTCCTCATCATTGGCGTGACAGTGATTTCGAATACTCAGAGTGTGGTCCGAGAACCAGCAGTAACAGCACCCTCTACGCTCATCAGAGCACAATGCCAAGCTCTTCCCAGGCCTGCTTAAAAGGAATATGTACTCTAAAGCACAAGTCACAGATAGTTTACATGCACATCAGCTCGGAAGTGTCAGTCTGGATGATAGTGAGAATATATTAATTAGTTATCGAAGCCAGATACAGGCTCTGAAGCTGTGTGCTTAGATTATGTAAGCCATAGAGGAAATAAAGAAATATAGTGAGTTTCTATGTATCAGCTGCCTCATGAACCAACCACACAGCTTTGGCAACCTGCCGGACTTCTCCATTTGGCTGGCTGGCTGTGCTTTGCTGGAAAGGACAATTATTCTGAAATATTTCAAGAGTTCTTTAAAAACGAAGATTAAATCTGTGAAAATATATCTTTCTAAATTCCAGAAAGTCTGAATAAAGAGCTGGTTCTCCATAGTTATTCAACAATCAGGCCTATTTCCAACAGCCATATAGCATTGGACGGTGACTATGCATAAGGTCTTTTCCTTAGAAGCCAAGCAAGTGGGAATAATTTTTGATGTGATGAAGACAAAAGTGCATCAGGTAGAGCAGGGGTTCAAAGGAGAGGAGAACCGGTTGGGTTGGAGGGTGGTCCTGTTATCTGGGGTTTGGCAGAGGCCTTTCAGGTTTTCCAGAAAGAGTCATCCCAAGTTTAATAAATGTGTGATGTCATGAAATAATATGACAAGCTCAGAAACCTTTGTATCATTATCATGTAAGTAGTCAGTACCAAATGAAATGCTATTTCCCACTTTTGACTTTGTGTCCAGTGAAGTTAGAGTGAAGATTCTTAGTACTTAGTTATTGCATTGAATGTGTGTGGGAGGAGGTGGAAATCTTTCAAGCTTCTGCCAGCAAGCTCAAGGCTTTGATGTGAACTTCCTTCAGCTAGCCCTTCTGGCCCTATTCTTGAGTAGTGCTTGTCCTTGAAGGTGAATTAAATGATCAGAAAATCTGTGCCTACTACGATGGAACGCAGGGAGCACCTGTGGTATGCTTGGTCTTTGTGGAGAGACAGTATGTTATCGTTGAAAAGCAGAATAGAGTTTATGGATCCCAGAGGTAAAAGTCCCTAAACTGTGGCTCTGATGTCTGATTTCCAGATAGATAGCCATTAAATCGAAGGCTACTAATAGCATAAAGCGGAACCCAGTCAGCTGGGGAGAAGAGTAAGAAATAAATAGCCCTCTTCCCTAAAGACCTTTTAATTGTTAATGCTGAGTGTTGCCCCTGTTGCTAGATAAATCACAATTCTCACTTATTAGCATTTGGCCAGATTAGCTACTGTGTTCTAATTAGAACATTGATTTTTTAAGGAGCTCAGATACAGAG
>CM053760.1:57621205-57679698 GCA_028658305.1 Pachyuromys duprasi
TTCTTTAGTATGTATATTTTATATGGCTATGATGAAATGACTTTTCTCTGTTATAAACCTGTTTTATTCTGTTAAATTTCATTGTTTAAAGTTATGGTCTAATAAAGGCTAGGATTTTGTAACTCTTTTAGAAAATAGTTTTATATGTAATCTTGCCTACAGCTTTTCAAACCAGTGAATATGAATTTGGGACAACACGAGCTCTTTTAAGGAATATGTAGTTAAATTTGGGGAGGAAAGAAATTATTTGTAGTAAAAATTCTTTCCAGGTTTTGTAAACCACAGGTTCCCCAGTTGCAGCCTTGTGGTGACGTGTCTTAGACATAGCGGATCACCCGTACCCCCCACACCAAGGGCTCTGTCAGTGAAACTCAGTAGCTACTGTGGGAGAGCAAAGCAGGGAGGCCCACATGTTGCTGTAGGGCCATAAACACCACCCGTTCTTAATAACAGCTGCTCTCTTTTTCATTTATATATTTATATTCAATTACTATCCCCCCCCCAAAAAAAAGCAAGTGAAGAAAATAGGTTCTGTAAGCCCATTTATCTGGGAATGTACAGATCTGTTTTTTTAATGTTTCCCCTGCCCGCAAGTTACATGGTAAGGGTGGGAGGGGAGATGCACTGAAGGTGAAGTTCTTAAGAGACTATTCCATGGGCAGGCAACCCAGCAAATATGCCCAGGAAGGAAGAAACAGAGATGCAGGGATTCTATTCTCCCCTGCCTAGATCCTTAGCCTTGGTCCTCTCTAGCCTTTCATGGCACTTATCAATGCTAGGTTAACATTTTATCTAAAGGAAAAGAAATCCCAGCACTGTCTTGGATTTTCACAGTCAGGGTGGAATGATAGGGGGTTAATTAGCCGTTTGCTGCCCAGGTGCTGTTGTAATGTTGTACCAACTTCCTGCAATGCCTTTCCACACGCCGAGCCCTCCATTTCATTACCATGTGTGTGCCTATTGAATGTGTAAAGCCCAGCTGGTTTCATGGGGAACCTTTTCCCTGTCACTGTGGTGTCCCTGCTTGGCTCACACAGTGTGCTTTGCTTTAGGCTGCTCGCCTGTTTATCACAAGTGCCATGTCATTGGTTTGATCATCTTTGCTCCCAATAACCAGATTTCCTGTACTTGCAAAGAAGTCACCATGTCAACTTGAATGCATTCCTAGGGTCACCAGGGAGTGGCACTCAGAGAGTTCTGCTGTGTGGATGGATGTGACGTTACTCATGAGGGTTTAACATTTCCTTTCTATACCACGACAATAGGTTAGTTAAAAGGCCAATGACATTTTGAAGTAGACAAATTTTTTTTCGTTTACTTTTGTTTTGTTTTTGTTTTTGTGTTTTAAGACATGGTTTCTCTGTTTAGCTTTGGCTCTCCTGCAACTCGCTCTGTAGTTGCTGGCCGTGAACTCACAGAGATCTGCCTGTCTCCACCTCCCAAGTGCTGAGATTAAAGGCATTTGCCACCACCACCCGGCAGAAGTAGATAAATTTCTAACACTATGCAGAAGTGCAAAAAAAAAAAAATCAAGAGTGGTCAAAAAGATACTGACAGAGCAAGATGAAGGTTTCTTGAAAGGGTGATTTTTCTGTAGCAACTTGGTAACAGACACTGTGCTATCCTGGAGTAAGAAAAGACAAACAACAAAGTCCACAGTCACTCCACGTTCATCTGGTCAGTTCATTTCTAATTAAGCCCCCACATCAATTTGAAAGAGGCAAATGAAAGGCTTAAACAAGTGGTTCTAGAAAAAAAGAAAGATAAATCTGTGGGAAACAAAAACCTTTGACCCTACCTCATGCCTCATTGAAAAACCTCAAGATGGATTATAGGTCAACATGCAAAAGCCCAAGTTGTAAACATTTCAAAAGAAACACAGGGTAATATATTTGTGTTCTTTAAAAATCACAGATGTCCTAGACAGAACTATTTTTTTAAAGCAGTTTAAAGCTGGCAGTGTGGCCCAGTAGTAGGGCACTTACCTAACACTCTTAAGTCCCAAATGAGATCCCCAGTACCACCAAGCCAAACAGAAATACATTAAAATTTGGACTTTATACCATTTTAAATAATGTTCTTATGAATGAAGCTGGCAAGATAGCTCAGTGTGTAAAGAAGCCACTAAGGAAGCCTGGTGACCCTGGCACCCACATAACAGCTTCAGGAGAGAACTGACTTCATAAAACTTTCCTCTGACCTCCATACAAGACCATCATGTATGATGTATGCCTTCCTGTTCTCTCTCTCTCTCTCTCTCTCTCTCTCTCTCTCTCTCTCTCTCTCTCTCTCACACACACACACACACACACACACAGAGTCTGGTGGGAAATAACCTCTGCATGTATCTGAGACAAGGCATGGTTTCAGAATAGATACATAACAACTCTATTTTTGTAATTAGAATACAAATAACCCAACAGGAAAACAGGTGCAGACTTGAAAAGACATTGCACTGGGAGAGGTATATGAATGGACAGAAGCGTATGAAAAGGTCTCAACACCATGGAACATTAGAGAAAATAAAATGAAAACAGCAACTGGCTACATTCACACTAAATTGGGTAAATTTAAAAGACTGGAATCACCAAGAACAGATGAGCCCGCAGAAAAAGTGGACTGCCACGCGTTTCTGGAAGAATGTAAAACACGCAACTATTCTGTACGACTAGCAGAGGAGCACCCCACAAAATCAAACGCATACATATTCTCTAATGCACACACTCACACATATGAAAACTTGCACGTAAAAAGATGGAAGGTACTGTGCAGGTTGTTGAGAGAAAACTGTCTTTAATACCCCACTCAGCTGTGGGCCCTGTGCGTATTGATACCAAGTAGATAGGCGAGATGTGCCCACGGGTGTCCTAGTTCCAGGACTGTTATGGGGTAATGGACCATTTTCTGATTGGACTTGATGTCTGCTACACAGAAGGGAATTCATGACTGGTACTATAAGCCTGGTCAAAAGCCCATCTCCAACCCAGAATCCATCTTCGATTGATAACTGCTTGCAAAGGAAAAATTAGCTTTCTCTAGTGGTGTCTCACTGTGTGTACAAACCACACCTAAGAACAGGCTCTCTGCCCGGAGGTATATGGCCAACACAAAATGATCTCAATGATATTTTTGGACGTTTTTGTGTTTCACAATACTTTTTCTCGGCATTTTCCCCTTTACATTGCAGATCTTTCACTTATGTATTTTGTTTTTGTGCACTTTCTGTGTATGTAAATGTGTGTGTGTGCACGCAGGTGTCTCAGTGCCTACTTGTGTTTTATGCTTTTTCTTTGGCTCTTTCCCTTTTCTGTTTATTTGTTTGGGTTTTTTTTTGCCATATTCTGGCTTGTTTATTTTATCTTATCTCGTTTATTATTGTTGTTGTCATTTAGATGCTTGAGAGAGAAAAATTTATGTGAATTTGGGTGGGTCTGGAAGTAGGGAAGGACCTAGGAGGCATTGGGGAAGGTAAACTGTAATCAGAATACACTGTTTTAAACAAATAGACAAACAAACAAACAATTTTCAGTTAAAAGGAAAGCCCATGGCTGAGGAGGTCACAGGCCCTAGTGGGGGAAGCCGCTACTGCTGTTTTGCTAAATGTACTCAGTGTGCCTGTCCAATTGCCTTCTAAATACCTGTGTGGACACCATAGACTAATGCTGTCAGCTTTAGTCAGAGAAGCTTCTCCCTGCAGTGCTCAGTGATGACTGCAGGATCTTGTAACTGGTCAGAACACAGAGAATAAATGACTGCCGAATGTTCAGCCACCAAGGGGACATTTCTATTGTTTCCAAGGCTTGGGGAACTTTAGGAAAGAATGTACAGAAAGTGTAAAAGCCAGAGGAAAGCAGGCAGAGGTGGGAACTGACTTCCAGGCTTTTGTACTATTGAACTCATAGCTGCTATAACACCTGCACAAGCTCTTGTCACGGAATGAGGAGGGCCTCACGGGATTCCACCTCTCCCTGAGGATTTATACGCAGATGATGGTTGAGGAGTGAGACTTTTATTCCTGTGATATAGCCGCTGACAGGACACATGCTCCTGTAAACAGACTCCCGCTCACACTCTTGTAAAAAACCTTGATGACACACATTGGGTCTCACACATGAGAACAGAAGGGTCGCCGCTTGGGAAGAGGAAAGGATTAGTGGGAATTAGAAGGAAAAGAGAAGGTAATGGGAGTGGATATGATCAAGCTATTTCCTATACATGTATGAAAATGTCACACAAAACCCTTTATTATGCATAATCAATATATGCTAACAAAAACCTTTAATGAGAAAAGACCTATTCAGAATATTCATAGCAGCTGTGTAATGACCCCCAAATGGAGTCATCTTGAAGGTTTATTAACAGGCAGATGGTTAGAGAAATCGTAATGCACAATATAATAAAATTCCATTCAGAAAGGTAAAGACTTTTGTGACAATTCATGGAGTGAATAAAGCTAATCTCACTTCATCTTCATAAATATATTTATGTGGGGTTCCAATGGAGGTGACTCACACCCTCAGCAAGAGCATAAAAGAGGAATCCTTGGGGTGCAGGCTGATCAAAGAATCACAAGGAAGTCCTGGAAACATCTATATATTGTTAGGACTGAGTATCATTCCCATAAAAGTCACCTATATTTATACATTTGGTAGATGTGCTTTTTACTGTACATAACTTTCTTTAATCTAAAAATATTTTATAATTAACCTCAACCTATATAACTCTATAATAAAAGACATAAATGACCTAACTATTATTATGGTGTGTGTGTGTGTGCACTCTGACAAGGGCAAATACTTAGGTTCATTTTTCATAATACCTATTACATTACCACAGGAAATTATTAGCTTGTGTCTTACGAATTGAGGACTTTCATTTGGCTACACTATTTCTTACTATCTATGTGTGAAATTACTTAATAGGGATGAAGAGAGAAACTGAGTTCTAGCTCTCCAGTGTTTTTTTTTCCATCACCATATCCCTACTATGTGCTATAGAGCTGGTTGGTATAGAGCAGTGTTTCTCAACTTTCCTAACGCCATGACCCTTTAATACACTTCCTCATGTTGTGGTGACCCCCAGCCACAAAATTATTTCATTGCTACTACTTTCTAACTGTAATTCTGCTGCTGTTATGAATCATAATGTAAATATCTGATAATGCGATTCCCAAAGGGGTTGCAACCCACAGGTTGAGAACTGCTGATTTAGAACAGTTGTCAAAAATATTCAAATGAAAGAGATATATATGAGAAGAGAAACATAGAGAAAGAAGCCAGAGAAGGAGACAAAAAGAGAAGAAGATGAAAAGGAAATATAGAGAGGGCAAAAAGTGCTTGTCCTAAGAAACCCTTAGGCTGTGCTGTACTGTAGCCATCTGTCCTGGGGATGTTTGTCCCAGGAGACGAGAACAGCTCTGTTTGCACAGCTTGGAGGGAGTGCTGAAAAGCAAGCACCCGTGCTTCAGAAATAGCCTGTGTGATTACAAAATAGATGCTGTGTTGAAACTCATTCCAGGAAGCAATTCAGGGGAAGCAGACATTTAGATTGACTATGATTATCACATTGGAGAGATGGCTTGTAATAAATGTCTGTTTTTCTCCAAAAATATGGGACAAACAGGCATAAGAAATGTAACCTTGATAATTGAGAAGCCAAGCTGTATGCCCACAAATGGAAACTTCATTACATTGCTGGCTTTTACCATGAGGAAAAAAAAAAAAGATGTCTGAACAGTTCACTGTCCCTCCATGACCCCCACCTGAAGGGAAGGAAGGATTGACTCAGATGGAGCGGTGACAGGAATTACATCTTTACACCAAAGGAGCTCGTGTGCTATGGACAGAGGACAGGATGAAGGACAGTATAACATCCTGTTTGCAATAGGCAGCCGGAGGGCCACCTCCATTACTATGACCTTGGATAAGGTCAACTGACTTACTGATGTCACACCCTCTCCATCTGCACATTAGTTATTTGAGGAATAGACCTGTTTTCTTACAAGTGTTATGCAGATGTTTTGTTGTTGTTAGATAAAATTTCACTTTCCCATCGGTTTCTGATAGAGTTGTCATTTGATAAAAATCTTCAATAAACAGAAGTCTCTGGTGTTGAGGGGCACCTGGTGTGTTTTGTTGGGAATGGAATTCTTCTGACCTCCCTGAATCACCCAATTTTCCCTGGTCATGCTGGATCCACAGGGGGCCTTTTACCTTTAGGAAAAATTCTAATTTAGGATCTCACCATGCTGGAGTGTTACAACATTCTTCATTAATGCCAACCAGTAGATTCTCTAAAAATTGCCCAATGGTTGGGTTGTGCCTCCACAGTAGGGTTTCAGAGACTATCTATGAGGCTGTCTGCGTTTCCAGCCATTTTCAAATGAGTAATGACTTTCCTGATATTTATGTGCATGAACCGTGGAGGTAGATGATAGCAACAGAAATAGAAGCTGATCATTTTGAAGGCATAGTACTTTGGACAGGGTCTCAACTCCTTCAAGGAGCCGTTTTCTAGTACTGTCCAAGAGACTGGGAATTTGCAAATGAATAGTGAGTGAAGGGCACATGATTCTTGTAACAGCCCAAAGGAAGCTTTACCTCCTCCTTCTCAGTGGTGGCATGGACTCATATCCCTGTGTGTGTGCTGATAATCTGGTAGTAATTTCCCCCAACACCACCAGAAATACTGACCAGCAACTATATAAATGGTGAACAAGAAGGAGGAAAATATACATTTTTACTTAATCATGCTTTTTGGTAAATGAAGGTTGTTTTTTTTTTTTTTTTTTAAAGAAATAATGTATATAGGAGGAGATGTGAAAGAGGTCTTTGGTGGTAGAGGGGTGAGGACAATGACCACGGGGTTTCTCTGCTGCAATCCCACCCTAAGAAAGGGACTTTTGTGTGCTTTATAGACCATAGGAAAATTTGGGTCTTTCCTTGTACAAATCTAAAAAGTCAAACCTCAAAGTTGAAATTTCAGATCTCAATATGTGAGGGACTACACTGTGGCTGGTTATATGTATGGCTGGAGAATAGATTCTGTACATCTATTTTTGACTTTAGGGTTTCTTCAGAATGGCTCAGGTGTAGAATCCTTAATTTGAAAAAAAAACAAACTTAAAATGCAATCTGAATGTTTGTAATTGAGGTTCATCGCATGAGAATGTTTTCTCAACATGAAGCCATCATTCAAGATGGGCAAGGAAACAACAGAAAGAATGGGAGACAGAAAAACACACAACAAAACACCGTTCCCTGTGGAGTTGCTTGGCAACATAGGAAGGTAGAGATGATGTAACTGTGTTTTCATCGCAGATGGAAAAAATCTTCTAAAAATTGGAGAGAAAAAGGAGGCCAGAAAGATGGCCAGAGTGAGGAGAGCATTATTTTCAGTTGATTTCTGACATCAGTTGGGGCTCGGGGACCAAAGCTGCAATGTGGTTGTCTCAAAGGTCTGAGGAACCTGAGACCTGCCTGCAGCATGGTCAGTTTGATTTACTAGCTGTAGTTTTGACTTTTTTTTTTTTAAATAGCACTAAAGACTACATAGAACAACGATTGGTGGAAAAAGTTCAATCTTGAGTTAATTCCCTAAAGGCATAGTCAGAACAAGGCATTAATGGGGAGTAATGATGACACCATGGCTCGATACTAGCAAACGACCATGGTTACAAATAAATGTACACACCTCAAGGGAAGCTGGGAAGTCCAGACTGACAAAGGTGTGGAACTCTGGAATTCAAAATACGTAACTTTTTTGGTGTTCGTTTCTTCTTTTTCAGCTTCCTAAATTTCCCAATAATGTTAGGTTTTTGTTTTTGTTTATGTTTTTGTTTTTTTTTAAATCATAATCAAATCAAATACAGGATCCTGAGGATCAAGGGACTATAATTGTTGAGAGACCATGGGACAACTGTTAGTTGGGCAACCTAGTGTTTTCTGACTTGCACAGCAAGCAGGCCCCAGGGGAGCACATTCCAGCGGTCCCTCTGCATTACACTTTTCTCCAGTGCATTTGGTACTCAGCCAACTGAATAGAAGACCCCCCATGGACGAAGACTTCTTGTGAATGACGCATCAGCACCATTATGCCACCACCATCACCGCCGTTTCCCACCTCAGCACATACCACCCAAGTACATCGCCATCATTATCGCCACCGCCGCTGTTACAACTACGGTCACAGTCACCACATTCTCCCCGTCACTGTCACTGTTTCCACGATCACCATCATCGCCATCCCTGCCACCCTCGGCCACAGTCGCTCTCACCACCGCCACCGCCGCCATCACCATCACCACCGTCAATCATCGCCACCATCACTGCTGCTGCAACCACCATGTTATCACTCTATTATCACAGCACATCTGGCAGCTAGTCCTCTTGGAAACCTCTTTCCCAGGGACACGGGGTCCCTGGCTCCTCAGATCTTCTGACTTACACCTTTTCCTCACTTTCCCCCCCCCCCCAGTTTTGAAATCCACCTATTCTTTGGGACGTGTACTTTTCTAGGTGACAGCCACATAATTTGATACAGTAATTGTGCTATTGGCAATAATGTGCTGGCATTGATGCTCTGAAGTGATACGTGTTGAGAGAAAGGACAGTGCCTGGTTCCAGGGTAGCCGCTCATTTCCCACATGACCTTGAATGAATGACATCACTTCCAAAGGCTTCTGCTTCCTCATCTCAAAGACCCCTGGAGAGTCTTCTAGACCTGTGAGCTGATTTTGATGCAGACCCTCTAGAGGCAAAACAAATGTGCATGTAGGCGGGCCATTTAGGGCTTGAACAGTGACTAAGCAGTCAGGTATCTGCAGTAAGAGAGGCCACTGCAGCAGCAGCAACAACAACAGTAGCGCGGCCAGCAGCTGTAGCTGCATCCTCTGGGGAAGGTGCCAGAGCCTGTCAGTCATGGGTTAGATGCAGGCTTGACAGGTAGGTAAGTACCAGCAGTAATGACAGGCTATTGTCACAATAGTTTCCTCATTCCAGGACTGCTCTGTTCTCCTTAAAACATATCACAGCACAGTGGCTTTTATTGTTAGAGTTTCAGAGTCCATGCCCTCTGGGTTTTAGAATCCATGCCCTCTGGGGTCTTAGAGCCCATGTCTACTGGAGTGTCAGAGGCCATGCCCTCAGGGGGCTCAAGCCCATGCTTCTTGGGGTCTCAGAGACCATATCCAGATGCTGCATTGTAACCTAGGGTTGTGACTGAATGTCAGGTGGGTGAAATTATGCTTTCAAACGGCACAACTCATCTCTCCCTTTTCCCCCTATACCTCCCAGCAGTTCTCTTGGAGACCATTTAAAGGGAAGAAGTATTACACAGAACAAATTTCCTTGTTTAATATCCTGCTTTTCCACTTTTCCCCTCTTAAATAAATCTATAATATAATATCAGTAAGATGTAGCATGTGATGTTTAGGGAATTCTAAAATAAAAATAAAAATAAAAAATTCATCCATTTGAGATCATAACATCTCAGGCCCAAACCCCAGACAGCAGAGCTATAGGAGTTCAGGTTGTTCTTTACCTTGAGAAAGGCCAACACCTGCTGGCTTCCAGATGGCGATCAATTCTCCCCACATTCTCATCTAAGGGAAGCAATAGCGACCAGAAATAACAGGAGGAGATATTGGATGTCCACAAGAAAAGAATTAGAAAGTGTTACTCAACAACGAAAACAAAAAGATCTTGCTAATAGTGGGGATTTGGGGTATTCAGCTTCATTTGAAAGAGGAAGAAGTATGTCTTGGAGTTTAAGATCTCTTCTTTGCTTCATATGGTTAAAAGCAGAACCAGAGCCAGTGTTCCATCTCCTGACACAGCTGCAGCCCTTCTGGTGCAAAAGGTTCTCCGTGGTTTGTTCAGCAAAGAATGGAAAGCAAGATTGAATGAGGAATACTATACAGGCAAGAAGGTGTTGCATCCATTCTATGCGTGGGGAAACTGAACAACAGAGGATTGCTGCTGCTGTCCTTGTTGCGGTGATTTGTACCCACAAGGGACATTTGGCAACACCTGGAGACAATCATGAATGTCATAGCTGGTGTGTTATGGGAAGGTGTTTCTGAAATTTCTGAGTAGAGGCTCAGGGATGCTGTTGGACAACCTGTGGCACACAGGATCCGTATGGCAGCCATGCAAGGGTGGATGTACTGAACCACAAAGATTTTTTTTAACCTGGAAGTTGAATATGTAAAAGCCAAATTCATATTATTTGACATCATCTGTGTTCTTTTAGCCTTACACATAGCCAGTTTCCTGCAATCTCCTTGCCAACCTTAAGTGCCATAGCCACAGGAAGCCATTTTTTTTTCCTTTGGGGCTCTGGTCACATGCTCCTGTACCGTCTCCTTGTTTTACTTTCTTCAGGTACCCTGCCAGAGCCAGGCTGCTCCTCCCCTTGGCTTCCGGTAGCAGCTGCTTTCTGGAAGGCTGTGCCTGCAATGACTCTCTTTGTGTGGTCCTTCAGAAGAGTTTGCAGGCCACAGGCCTCTCTGTTCTGGCACACCTGTCCAGGGTCATGGCTGAGATACATTTGAAAGGGACATGGAAAATGCTCCTGACTCAGGATCTCTCTACCTAGAGCTTGGGGCCAGCTCTGGAGAACAACATGGCTGTCTAACTGTGACATCAGATTTGGGCTGGATTCACTCAGCCTCAAACCTGTTCTTGCCATATTTTCCAAATTATTCTTTTTTTACATTTTAAGGTAAATCTTTAAGTGGGAAATTAGAAGGTTGGGCCGACCCCCACCTTTGCTCTTTACTTTATGCTGAAATTCCACTGTGTCTTTCCAGGGATCATGTAGGGTCTGCCTACATGATCAGAAAATAGTTGGGTTTTTTTTTGTTTGTTTTTTGTTTTTTGTTTTCTGCGTATCACCTTCACAGCCAGTTTTGGAGGCGCAGGGTTTCAGCTTTAAAAATCACTACAGCTGAACAGATTTTTCGAAAGATTCACAAAGCGATTCTGAGGATTAAAGGAGATAACCGAGGTGAAGGGGTTTTCTCCAACTATTGAGCTTTCTGTACTGTGAACAGTGGGATGGGAGAACGAAGGGGAAATGGAGATATCACTTCAAATTGCTCAGAGCACTACCTCTGTCCTTCAGCATCCAACGTCACTTTTCCCAGAAAGTAAACCAAACCCCAACCACACTAGTCTCTATGCAGATTTTATCTCTCTGGTTCCAGTCTGCATAACTACTGGTGTGCATTTTCCAAACCAGAACTTTAGATAGAGGGTCTTTAGAACTGATGGAATTTCGAGGCAACTTAAATTGGTGTCATGCTTTTAGTTTAGTCTACCGTCGTCTACCTAGTCAGATGCAGCCAGAAACAGTGTGGGTTAGACCCTCCCCTTTTGCTCTCCTTCTGCACTGCCCTGCACTGGCCGGTGATTTCTGCGTTTGGTGGACGTACTCACAGTAGGTGCATAAGGTCAGGTTTACCCCATGTCATTTTAAAAGGCATCAGAGGGAAACAATTCATATCTCACCGTTCCTACACACTGCTCCTCTCTTCACTGCAACCGGTCATGGTTGCTTCTAAGGAGGACAAAGAAAATTAATAATAATAAAAAATAAGAAGGGACGTTTCCCTTTCAAGTAGAAAATATAATGAACAGGTGCGGGTCCAATCTGCATTATGCAAGGGTGCTCTATGGAGATTCCCAAAGGCTTTACGACGAATCCTCTTTCATCATGAAATGCAAATGACACCAGAAAACAAAGCTGCTTTTCTTTTTTTTCTTTCTGAGACAGGATGACAGGGTTTCTCTGTGCAGCCTTGGCTTTCCCGAACTTGCTCTGTAGATCAGGCTGGCCTTATAGTCACAGAGATCTACCTGCCTCTGCCTCCCTGAGTGCTGACCTTAAAGGCAAAGCCCAGCTCAAAACTGCTTATTTATATTATGTATTTAAATATGTACCTTTATTATCTGGGGGTCATGGTTGAGCACCCTCTCTCCCAGGCTTCACACATGTTAAGCAGATACTCTTAGCTCTTAGCACTGGGTTGTGCCTCTAGCCATAAGCTGTCTTTAGGTGTTGGCTTGTGCTTTCATTCTGTAAGCACATCTTAAATTTCTGTGTAACTTAGATCTTAATAAAATAAAAATCACGATTTTTAGCACCTAGTCAGAATATACACGTTACATCTTCCCTGATCTTGTAATTATGTGTCAACAAAATTGATTTTGTTTGGCTCAGAAGTTGCACAAACCAAAATCAAAGAAAAAATTCTTCCAAGGAGAATGTTTTTAAAAGATGAAGGACATTGGCAATATTGCAATGTTTTCCATTCAATCTTTGTATGAAATAAATGTGGCCTACTGTGACTGTGGAATACTGTGCTCCTGGACCATGTATGATGTTCATTTACGCATCAATGGTTGTCTGGGCGATAGGGGCATGCTGTATTTCAGAATCAGGAAGAGTCTCTTGGTTAACTTCCTACCCTGGTCCTACTTTTTTGACCTATTGGCTTCTAGCTCCTCTTTAGATGTTCTACTGGGGGATCTCTGCATTCTTGAAGATGTTTTGGGATCCCCTACAGTGAATAAGGTGAAAGGTAGAATGCATCTTGTGGTGGAGTTAGGGGACCTAGGTTCTGGCAAAAGCTTTATCACTGACAAGCTGTCACCATCCTGTTTTCCTGCGTAAGAACTGAAGAAAGAGACAAATGCCCACTCACTTATCTTAGAAGATTTCAAGGGAAAATCAACGCCCACTTCATAAGAGGTAAAGCCCTGCAATGTGGTGCCATTGTATAGAAAACTAGGATTTCACAAAGTATTTATTTCTTTTACAAAAGACTTATTTTTAATTATGTGTTGGGGGTGTTGTACATATGAGTACAAGCGCTCTTAGGAGCAGTGTGGGGGAGAAGGCATCCGATCTCATGGGCTCAAGTTACAGCTGCATGTAGGCTGCTTGATGTGGGTGCTGGGAACTGAATTTGGGTCCTCTATACACATATATACTGAGCTAACTCTCCAGCCCCAGCCACTTATTTCGTTATTGTTTCCTCAAGTGTAAACATGGGGAAAAGTCATGGCTTACCTAGCTTCTGTATTATTGATGTTTGACTGATAATTTGATTTCAGTCATTAGCATTTTTGTCATGGTCATTTTTTAGTCTACAGACAAGAAATTCTTCGCTGCTCAGGGAATGGCAAAATGGCTCAGTGAGTAAAGGTGACCTGGCACCAAGTTTGAAAACCTGAGTTCAATCCCCAGACCTAAAAGGTGGAAGGGAAGAACTGACCCCCACAGATTGTCCTCTGAGGTCATGCACCTGCACGAACTCACACATATATACATATACACATACACACATAAAATAAGTACAGAAAATATGACAAAAGAATAACTATTCAGCTGTATAAAGATATCTTTTATCTTGTGTGAAGCCAAAGCCCCATACAGCTTTGAGTGCAAAATGTCATTTTGTAGCGTATGAAAAAGTGAGAGAATTCAAGAATAACTGGGCACCACAAACTCGAACATAACAGATGAAAGTCTATAAAGTTAAGTCACTATTTATTTCAATATTTTGAACCAACTTTTATTCTGACGCCAATGGCCCACACGTTGGATTTAGCCATCAGCGCTGCCACTTACCATTGCAGACCCAACACGGCTGACTTTGATGGGGTTCCCTCTGCCAGAAAGGTCCATCTGAGCTTTGTCCATCACATACAAGCAAGCATCCAGGATGCCATCTTCAAACTGTTTGGAAGAAAATGATGAGAAACTGTCTAAACTCTACTCAGCGCAAAAACAAAGTGCAACCACAAGTACTGCTTAGAAATGTTCGTGACTACTGGTAACCTTTAGCTTGAACTAGTAAAGGGGAGAAAAGGATGCATTTTTTTTAGCCAGAAATATGAACAGAACCACTAGAGAGCCAAAGGATCCCACACTGACTCAAGACTATTTAGGACACTGCACAAGTTCATTAAGATCCTTCCAACAGATGGATGCATTGCCCAGAGTACAACGTTTTCCCAAAGTCACTTGGAAGTCCTAGGACCTCAAAAACAACTCAATACTGTACTTTCTCTCATTTTATTATTAGTATTTCTTTTGTAGGTGGCTGTTTTCTGATGAGAAGAGTATAAGAAAGGATGTGGATTTGGGTGGGAAGGAGGATGGGGAGAGGAGGTTCTGGAAGAGTTGAGGGAGAGGAACTATAATCAGAATATATCATACAAAAATCTATTCTCAATTAAATATATATATATATATATATGACTATCAGATGTATCACAGGAAGGCACTTCAGGTCCTGTTGGCTTTGTGTGTAAAGCAGGAGGAGACCTCATGTAGGGCAAATCCTTGAAGATCCCCCCTTCTCTGAGACAAGGTGATTTCTAGAGCCTGAAAGGGCAGGCATTTTAGAGAAGGCAGATTATAGTATTTCATGGGGGAGTCTGGGAGCTAGTTCAGTTTTCTTGGAAAAACTCTCCTCACAGGTGCTTCTAGAATGTTCTTAAAACAGAATAAAGGCCAAATTAAAAAAAAAAAGACAGCATAAAGACATTTCAGCTCTACTGTATACAGTAGAAGATTGGTCTCAATATGGAAACCCTGGATGCTATCCACCCATGTATTAGGACAGAAACTGCAACGTTAATGGCTGATTACTATGTAATTGTTTATTAGATCTAGCTAGACTACCAAATGTGGTGTCCTAGAGAGCTGGATAATTTAGGCATAATTATTTTTGTGGATATATAAATAACTCATTATATTGGGTCTTACTAAACAAAGTCTCTCAGTTGTGTTAGCCACTAACCACAGCACAGAGAAATCATTGTTTCCCTGTATTACTGCAAACAACGGTTTTGTCCTGTTCTTTTGTCAGAATGACCAACCTTGATGGCCTTGTTGAATAGTGGCACAGGACCCATGCTTCCACAAAGTCATGCTTGCCAGGTATAACCTGCCTGTGCTGGGATGGCATCCTAATTCTTCTTGATTCCCTTTTGATGACTTTCCCCTTTATGAGCTACCTAGATAGCATCACATTCAGATCATAAATGGCCTCATACCTGGTGTAGTTTGGAAATGGTTTGGGTCTTCAGAGGAGTGACACGGAGTTGACAGAACCTTTAGGAGTAAGGCTAATACAAGGTGCTAAGGGTCACAGGAGCACTGGTTGCCTTGAGAAGGGATTGATGCAATCCCAGGGAGTGAATTACTTCTCCCTAGTGCTGTTGCTATACAGCAAGGCTAGCCTATATGCCTGGCCTTATGCATATGGTTATGCATATGGTTAGTTACCCCTTTCTTTCCCCATTAAGCTGTAAGGGCAGTAAGGGGATCTTTGCAGAGGTTGACCATATGGAACTGTCCATTCTGGGATTTTCAACTTCTAAAACAGTGAGATAAAAACAAAACCACCCTTCCTTTTATCAAGAATCTAGCCTCAGTCTCTTCGTTATAATAACTGAAAACAAAGACAGCACCTACAGTTTGATGACTAGAGGGCCAGACATGAATTAAAAAAACATTTCGAGTAACCATAGATTGTATTTTGACAGGTCATCAGAGACGCAGCTGGGCTAGCCTCAATATAGAATATAATTCTTAGGGACCAGAGTGAAGGTAGTCACTAAACTGTAGATGGGGACAGACTGTGGGTGATGGCACCCACAGTCTGACTGTGTGGGGACACAGGGAGATTTCTTACAGATATCAGGAGCCAAGACAGTATCCGGTGTGGCCAGATACCAAAAAAATCTTTCCCCGGACACTCAAAGCAATACTATTTCAGTGCCAGGCGTTTCTGCCAGGATCCTCTGAGAGGGAAACACTCCCTTCTTTTTGATAATCAACTAACATGTCTAGATCACACAGGACATGTATGTATCTCTGGAAATGGGGCAAAATTTGATTTAAGCCAATGTCAAAAATATTGTTGAAATAGTTTGAATTATTGAATATCTTAAGGAATTACTATTATCAGTTTTTTAACCCCTAAATAGTAATGTGAGATTGTAACTTATGGAAACACCTCTGGATATTTTCTGGAAAACCCTAGGTGAGACATCCTTTAGCAAAATTGAAATATTCTTTTCTTATTGACTATTGTTAACAGACTCACACTTTTTTATTTCTTTTTAATTTCTTTCATTATATTTTTGATTATTTAGTGGTTTATGTATGTCAGACAAAGAGAGTATGCATGAGAGAGAGAAAGCAGCACATATGGTGGGTGCTCATGTGAGGTTCAGGGAAAATTTAGGGGTATCATTTCTCTCCTTTTACCATATGGGGTCCTATGCTCAACTCAGGCTGTTAAGCTTGGTGGTGAACATTGAGCCACATCACTGTCATCTAATACTTTTCTTGTAAAATTACTCCCTTAAATTTGGCACACCCCTTGCTATACTATTTGCACTAAAAATATCTTTATAAGCAAAAGACAACTTTCAGCCCATTTCAGATTGAAATAATGAGATGTCCTGGTCTCTAAGATGCCAAAGTGTATCTCAGTGACTGCCATGTTAGCTGTAGGCTCCCCAATCTCAGGGACATTTGTAATAAGAGGAAGAGAGCTGGCTCCAGCTGATAAATTATGCAGCTGTCTCTCTAAGTCTCCACTTCCATGCACTCTGTCTTGGAGTCTCGGATCCTGAAAAGCAGGAAATTGTGCTTTTCTAATATAGATGCATGGCACCCAGCAGTAATAAATGTGACAGAAAATATTAAGGAGAAATGTCCTTGACAATGACAGATTTTAAGTGGCTCACCTGGCCATAGCTCCAGCTTCTGCTCTTGATATCATTGAAGTCCCCATAAAATATCACTCCGATGTCATTCAGGACATACTCTTCTCTCTCTTTCTCATCATCCAGATACACAGCGTCCTCTGCATCAGGATGGGAACACAGTGACCTTTAACCAACCACTCTGTTTCCAAACCCTTGCAAGTTCATGCCATTACTAGGCTGAGAGTCAATCTACCCAGAGAAAAAGATGTCTTTTGTTTCTCAAAGCATAGCTCATTCCCCAATATTTTTAGTCACAGTGAACATAATCAGTACCAAAGATCAGTCTGTAAATGAGGACATTTGTCAGCAAAATGCTGACAAACTCTAGCTCTCACTGTCTTAAAGCACAATTAAATTGACACATTTCATTAAACATTCTATGATGCCAGTGCTTCGTGGATTCACAAATTCTGTGGTGCTCAGGCAAATTTCCAACCTACTGAAGTTAAAAGTAGCTCAACTGAGAATGCTTTTTGAAATAGATCTGGGACACGTGGAAGCGTCATTTGCTGTGCCCCACCATGGCCCACTGCTTTGAAGGAGGCAGACTGTCAGTTATCTTATAATGAAAATTCTTTGTGGGTGGATTTGTAGGTGTGTGAGCCTAACAAGCCTGCTCAGCTAGCTCCAACCAGCACAAGGCCTTTCTGATGGCTCTAACATCAAGAAGGCTTTGCTCCTACCCACTTAGCTGTCTATCTGGTACGTATTCCCAGGCCCAGGAAAACATCTTCTGCACAGGCAGGATCATACAGGTGTCAATGACACTCAGGTATATTTGCATGAACTGAAACAGTGTCAGGCCTGGCTCTGATGGAGGGGAAGGTTTAGTGTGTCTCTCTGCAATCTCCCATCTCTATCAGTCTTTAGAGCTGTGTCCTCTTTATTCTATTAGAAAGAAAGCTCTCTGTCTTGTGTAGCAGTGTTCAACAATGAAGATTACAATGACCTGGAGAGATATACCAATGACATTCTCAGAGGCTAAATAAATAAGTTCTTTATTTGATGTTAAGATTTGGATTTTGAATGTGCTCCAAAGGCCTTGCCTTACCAACTTAGCCTGTGGCCTGTACCAGTATCAGGAGATGGTGGAGTGTTTTTGCATCAGAGCCTTGTGGAGGAAATGAGGTCACTGAGAGAGGGAGCTTGAAGGGGGTTTTGAGCCCTGCTGTCTTCCTCTCTTTTTTTCATTTTCCAGCCACCGAGGAGAAGTTTTTCACCCTGCACTTTTGCAACAGTGTTCTGCCTCTCCATAGCCCAAAGGCGAAAGTGGACTAAAACAAATCAAACCAGAAGACAATTTAAACCTTTCTTCCTTTAAATGGATTTGTCTTGGGCATTTGGCACTGTAACTGTAAACTGACTAAGATGGCCATGCTGCATCCTGCATTGATTAAGTTTGAACTTCCAGGGCGGGATGAGATACAGACAGCAGAGTTTTGTCTTGTCTCTCAGATGCCCCATGATTTGTGTAGGAGCCAAAGCCTTACCCCCGCATTCCTCAAAGAATGGCTGGAAAGACAAGCAGCATTGTATCTTTGGTAGCCTGAGAAAAAAAAAATATCCACCTCCCACACCCCCTAGTCTCGGAGAGTCGGAATCTGTATGACAACTTCTGGGATCCTCAGAGGAATAACAAGCACAGTGAGGTCTGAAGATCTGCTTGAGCTGGTCAACCTAGACACTCTCATGCTCTGTCCTGTGGTTTTCACTGAAACCTTTGTGACTTCCTTCTTGTAGTTCTCAGCAATTTCTTGTAGCTTTTTTTTTGTCTTTGCCTCTTATTTCCCGTTTGCATGGATTCATGCAACTACACACACACACAGGTATGTATACACACACATACATACACATGTGCACTCACATAGTGTGTGTGTGTGTGTGTGTGTGTGTGTGTGTGAGAGAGAGAGAGAGAGAGAGAGAGAGAGAGAGAGAGAGAGAAGGAAAGAGTGTATGTGGTATAGGGGTGCTCTTCATAGTATTGGGTTCCAAATCCTCAAGATTATGTGTGTAGAGTCTATGCAAATGGAACACATTTAAAATAAAGGACCTGACTGTCCTTGGACTTTGTTACCCTGCAGAAGGTTCCAAAAAATGATCATCCGTGGGTGCTAAGGCATGATTGTATATTTTGATGTCTAGTAAGCTACAGGAACTTGGGTCCTACAGTTATCCAATCAAGATAACAAACATACATGTCATCGTCACAG
Organism: Pachyuromys duprasi; assembly: GCA_028658305.1. Classification (NCBI taxonomy): domain Eukaryota; kingdom Metazoa; phylum Chordata; class Mammalia; order Rodentia; family Muridae; genus Pachyuromys; species Pachyuromys duprasi. The sequence continues at coordinate 57,640,209 of CM053760.1, forward strand.
AACCTTTGCATTTGTCTGTGATTGTTTTTCAGCACAGTCCCCCATCTCTTGTGATTTTCCTGTCCTTAGTATCCCATTGGTTTGATATCTTACTCAGTTCCACATGATACATCTTTATCTAAATCAAAGCAATATTTTTAAAAACCATAAAGAAAATATGTTATATATTTTATTTACTTGTATTTATAAAACTTGTGTATTTTAGATATTATAAATTTAAACATGTGATAAATTATAGAAATACTTTCAACAATAATTGTTATTTATTTACAAATGTTGGTAAAATTTCCCTATATGTAAAGAATTCTGGTAAACTGAAAAAGACTTTCCAAAAATATGTAACAGAGAATCAGAAAATGAGAACCAGTCCATAAAGGAGGACTTGCAATTGGAAGATAAATACAGAAAACATCATTTATTAAATAGTAATCTAAAATTGCAAAATAATAAAAGTGACATATGTAATAATAGATGTATACATAAATACATGCATATTTAAACTTAAAATATCCAATATCAGCTAATATGTGCCACATTGCCAATCTATTGATAAGATTATAGCTGCAATATTTCAAACAATTTGGCAACTCTTTCACTGATAGTGACTTGGCCTCAGTCTAGAGCATCATATATCTATCCAGTGGAAATAATTCAAAGATGCATAAAAATAAATACAATTGTTCATTGTAGTAATAATTATAGTGGAAGAAATGCAAAAATCCTGAAATATTTTCCAATTTTCCCACAGTATAAATAGCATTTAGCCACTGAAATATACTTAAAAGAAACTGTAATAATAATAGGAACTGCATCTGTAACAAAGCAAAACTTAGATATGGAAATAAGCCAAATGTGAAATATGATCAGTCAGATATAAAAACCTGGATCCATACATGTCCATTATTACTATACTATACGTTGCTTGAAAAGACTGAAAAATGCGTATGTATACATGTATATCAAATGAAAACCATTGGGGAATCTAGTAAGGACACAATGAGCCTGTCTAAAAGAACTGAGAAATTCTCGAATTAAAAAAAAATTCATGAACAAGAAACATATGCGAAAACGTATGGTGAATAAAATGCTCCCATAAATTCTTGTGTTTGCACGCTTGGTTCCCAGTCAGAGTAACTGTTTGGGGAAGACTTGGAAGTGTGGCCTCGTTGGAGGGGTGTGTCACTGGGAGAAGGCTGTGAGTTTTAAAAGGCCCAGGCCGGCTGCCATGGCTCTCTCTCTCTGCCTGCTGCCTATAGATCAGGATTTAAAGCTCTCGGTTGCTGCTCCAACACCATGCCTGCCTGCTTCTCACCATGATGATCATAAACTAGTCCTGGAACACTGTAAGCAAGACCCCAGTTAAATGTGTTCTTTCATAAGACTTGTCTTGGTCATGGTGTCTTCTCACAGTAATAGAACAGTAACCAAGACAAGAGGCAAAGCAAATTCCTATGAAAAAAAAAAAGAACAGGTTATCACAACATTGGGTCAAGAAACAAGAGACGAGGTTAAAATCTCTCTTCCTGCAAGAAACAAGAAAATCATCAATGATCCCAGGGGCCATGACAAAGGAGTAGCTAATGCTGGAGAAACAAAAGTCATTGTAAAAGGGTAGAAGACATCAGATATTTCAGTATTTGTGAATTAATATTGATCTTTAAGTGCACTTGGCCAATTTTACAGAGTGCTAGGAAGCAGCTTGCTGATTTGAACACAGAGAAATGAGAAAAGACTGACAAACTAAGATGCTAATACAGAAAGAATGAGAGAGTTAGATATGGCTCTTTGTAATTCCTAATGAAATCATGGAGTAACTTGATATCATTAGCTCAAAGGAGAGCTTTGTAATGGATGTACCAGTGCAATGAAATCAAATTCTATTGATTAATCTCAATATCCATATCTATTGATTGAATACATGCTTGGCGTGAGTTAGGAAGTGTTTTTACCCACCAAGAAAATATCCAGAATGTTTGAGAGTGAATTCGATCCAGTCTTTAGATATATTAGCAGAAAATGTCATGGGGATACAGGCACATATTTCATGACATCAAGGCCCAGAATTAGCAAACTAAGAATACGGTAAGTTCTAAGTGACAATGCAGTTTCAGCAATGAGTTTGTGGTAAAACAAATAAATAAATGAAGAGGACTGTTGAAGACATGCCAGAAAGGTCAAATTATAAATATTGATTTGAACAGCAGCAAAAAAACTGTAAAGCAAATTTTAGATTGGTAAAATTTGGCAACCAAGAACCCTTGTTGACTTTATTATCATAACTTTATTGTCATATAATAGTCAACACTAAGGATATATTCTGAGAGATGTTCTTTAGCCATCTTCGTGGTTTTATGGACATAAAAACTAAAGCATTTATGATGTCACTATGCTATATCTTTGTAGGAATAGTACTGTATATCAAGATGGTCATTGGCATACATGATTCTGTATCACATGACTTTATGTGTGTGCACAGATACACACGCATGACCCGTATGCCATGATTATTGTCAAGTCTGGGAGCTACATAAATGGATTTCATTCTACTATTTTTTCTGCTTTTGAGTTTGTTCAAAAATTTTTACAGTAAAAATAAGCTTTCCAATGGATATGAAAGAAAACTTAAATAAGTGAAAACATATGAAAGCTTCTAACTGGATGTGAAAATTCAATGTAAAGACACATTCATCAATACAATTGAGATGGACTCAACCATCATGCCATTCAGGTTGTAGAATTCTGCATGCTGACCCAAAAGTTTGACTGAAACAAAGAAAATTTGTTGAAGAGTGAAGTACTTTACAAAAAGAAGAAGAAGAAGAAGAAGAAGAAGAAGAAGAAGAAGAAGCAGAAGCAGCGAGGAGATTCCTCCTGCTGACTTTGCTGTATGGGGGTTTAGCAGAAGCACAGTGCTTGCATGTGCTTGCTGCAGAGCTATGTGACCTCATACTTTTGTTGTTTCCATTAGAGAAATATACTCTGGTCCAACAGTGAGTGTCTTCATAGATGTGCAAAAAGAGGAGAATCTCTCTGGAAGTAGAACTGGTCTAGAGGCCTCATGTAGATCATCCCAATATTAAGACTTTGGGAATAAAAGCTTATCTCTGTATCCTGCTAAAGTTTTCTGGTTCTTTTACAGGGTCTTACTATGAATGTAACTAATGAAAGCAGGGCTATAATTAAAACTAATATTGGCACGGCAAAATATAAGACCTAAGTCTGCATTAGACTGTAATACATAAAGAGATGAATTTTAAAACCTTTGATTATTGATTGATCTGATCACTACATGGTGTTGTGACTACTGCTTGTCCACATAGGAAAGAAGTTTCTATAACATCACACTGACCTGCAACAGGAAAATCTATTCACAGATCTGCATGTGTCTCTTCCTACCGATTGTTAGCTTACTCAACATGTTCTAGATAACATCACATACAGAAGCAAAATACACAATAAGTGCATGCCAAAAGGCTCAGCTCCCTCAGAATCATAGAGATGCAAGCTAAAACAATAGCAAAATAATCACAATTTCCCACTGTGTTAGCAAACATTAAAATAAATGATAACATCTGGTAACAATAAGGGTAAGAAGACATGAGTGTTTTCTCATATTGTGTCCGTGCTACAAAACATGATGGATATCTCTCATTAAGGGGTTGTTTATACTTTACATGGTGTGTGTGTGTGTGCGTGTGTGTGTGTGTCAGGGATGGACATGTGAAGACAGTTACCGGAAGAGGCCAGAGAGGACTTCTGAGCTGGTGGTGGAGGTAGTGAGACTTCATTTGGGAGCGGCAACTAAACTCATGCCCTCTGCAAAAACAGTCAGTTCTCCCCAGCACCAAGCCATCTCTCTATCCCTGACATCATGGGTTTTTAAAGAAGTGCTTTGGTAGTATCTACGCAAATTTAAAATGTGAACTTACAACTAAGTAATACTGTTTCTGAGCTTCTACAGAAACACATTTGTATAAAGTGTATGTACATTCATATAAAGTGTATGTATAGCATTCAGTACAGCACAGTAGCTAGGTTTCTGTAAACAATATGTGTGTGCTGGTATAGAAAACTCTTTGAGATACAGAGTGTGGAAAAGCAAGTAAAGCATAAAATAACTATATTGTGCTTAAAAATCTAAATGCTTAGCCAGGTAGTGGCAGCTCGCACCTTTAATCCAGTACCAGGGAAGCAATTGGATCTCTGAGTTGGAGGCCAGCCTGGTCTACTGAGGGAGTTCCAAGACAACTAGGCTACACAGAGAAGCCCTGTCTCAAAAAACAAAACAAACACAAACAAAAATAAAAACCAAAACAAAAAAATCCAAATGCTTGATTCAGTTTTATATAGAGACATTATTATAGAATAACCACAGTAAAATCTCTGGACTATTACACAAAGTTGTTTTTCTCAGTAAAAACAAAAATGCACTTTTGATCACATATGTGAATGTATGTACATTATCAAAAAACTATATATTGCATTAATAGTTGTTCTCTCTGATTTGTAGCTATATGATTTCATTCTATGTACTGATTCTTCTTTCTTTTTTTTTTCTTTCTTTGGCATATGGTATGTGTGTGTGTGGTTGTGTGCACATGTATGCTCACTTGTCTTAGGGCTCACATATGTGTGAAGGTGTGTGTGGAGGTCTGAGTTCGATGTCCAGTGCCTTTGTTTGCTCTCCATGGTATACCCTGAGTCAGAGTCGCTTGCTTGAATCCTGAGCTTACACATTCAGCTAGTCTGGCTAGCCAGTTTGTGCTAGGATTGCAGGTAGTCTGATGTCCAGCCAGCATTTACAAGGTGCTAGGGATCTGAGCTTCAGTAACCCACACTTCAATGACAAATGTTTTACCCACTGAGCCATCTCCCCAGGTCTATTTTATGTTTGGGTTAAACTTTCATTACCAGAAAAGCAATTTTTGAAAACATATTTGCATTTAAGTGAAGCTATCTGCTTATGAAGAGGTTAAACAGTCCAATACTTTTCGTTTATTTTGGAGACAGAGCCTTTCTATGTAGCCCAGACTGATGTCGAGCTCAGTGGAGACAGAGCCTTTCTATGTAGCCCAGACTGATGTCGTGCTCAGTGGAGACAGAGCCTTTCTATGTAGCCCAGACTGATGTCGAGCTCAGTGTTCTGCTGCCAGTCTCTCAGTTACTGACATTATGGGCTTGTACCACCCTACTCAGCTTATGCCCAACGTGGATGTCTTAACTTCTCTTTAAGAGCGATAGGGCTGCAAGTATCAATGTCTTCTTTACCTCTCATACCAACTTTCCCAATGGTGTTGGAGAAACATTTATTCTATTTCACTCACTGCAATTTTAATTACTTCCTAAACAAATATATATTTACTATTTAGTATGTGCCACAAACTTTCAATATTCTATTTAACCCCAGAATTCATGCGGCTGAGGCTTGGGCTACATATGAGACCACCCTTTCCAAAAAGCACAAAGAAATGACCAAGCCTACTCTAACTAACTCATTAAAACTCATGAGTCCCTATGAGAAAGGTACTACAATAGATCCATTTTTTCACACAAGGAAGCCGAGGCAGGGACCAGGCAAATGAGAACATAGAAGAGAGGAAGTTAGGAGTAGGTAGCTCAGAGAATCAAATGCTATCTGGGGTCTACTAAGAACTTGGGTTCTAAGTAACCTTTGGTAAAGGACCATCATTTGGCAAGGTTGTAATTCTTGTGAGATTTGAAACAAGGATTTGATCAATTGTTAACTGTCTCCCATACCACAAGCATCAGGTCACTGTCCCCAGCCATGGTACATATACCCAGTAGGAAGTAAGTAAATACCTGTTGGAGAACTGAGAGACAAAGGTGATATTTTTAGCTTAGACTGTGAGAGAAGGCAAAGAACATAAGAATTTACCATTGTGCAGTGGGTTACTACTGATGGAATGTTATAAATCTGAGAGCAGTGAACAGGCAGAGCTCTGTGGCCCACACCAGGCTATCCTGATGTAAATGCTACCTCAAACCAGACAGGCATAATCATGAATACTCAACAAGTCAAGGAAGTCAAATGGGAAACCCCAATTTTAATTTTAAATTTATTTATGATTTTAAAGGAAGATTAAGGGTAGAAGGCTACACCTTATGTCCCATGTTTTATTCTGATCTGTCACTTTAAAGTACAGCTGTTTAAAGTGAATCGGAAAAAAAAAGAAATAAAAAAGCAAAAAGATACATCACTATGGAAACTCCCCAAACTCCCTATTTTAGAAAGGCTAATAAACCAGGGAAATGTAATCATGCTTCTATTTTGACATTTGGCTGCCGGTGGTTGTTTTGTTTATTTTAATATTTGGGATTGGTTCCAGAAGGGTAGTGAGTTTTATCTGTTCCACAGGCAATTTGTTTTCTACTTAGTCAAGTGGACTGTGTGCACATGAAAAACAAACCAACAACCAACTCGTTGTTGCAGAAGGCCAACAATTTGAACTGCTTAATGGTTGGTGTGCGTATGTAAGTGCAAGGTCTGGGAGCTTTGGGAGAGGACATGGAGAGGGCAAGTTAGGAGTAGGTGGCTCATAGAATCAAATACTATCTTGGGCCTATGTGGGCTCTAAGTGACCTTTGGCAAAGAACCATCATTTGAGATTAAGCTTGGCGGTAAACACATTACACAGGGTGCCACTGGTGGTTAAGAACCGTCTCTCCGTTTGTCTTCTCCGGCAGAGCTGTCACAGGACACTTCAGAATGCCTTGAAAATACCTACCCTTCTAGGCCGACTAACAATGTGCATGTGGCGGGCAGTAAAGAATGATGACCTCATTTATTTTACTGTTCCTTTGCTGAGAATTTTAAGGTAGTTAAAAAAAATAAAAGAAAATTGTGGGCTGCAAAAAATTTAAGACTCACATATAAGCCTGATTTCAGGCACCCCCGTGGACATTACCACTGGCCTCCCACCCAGAGTAAGGAAGACTTTACAACAGACGTATGAGGACAAATGCCAAGCCCATTGATTTTTAGTATCTATATAGCCCCTTTGGGAGAAAGAGGCCATTCATCAGTGTGTAGGCTGAAAAATCCCTTCCGGTATTTACACACTGTTTTAAAGTTAACGCAGGTTCCATATCCAATGCCATTACGTGTGTGGGTTTAGCAAGACAATCGCAGAAGGGTGAAAAAACCATGGGGTAGAAAGGCTGCACACAGGGCATTTCCATCAGATGTTGGTCGTGCTTCTAATCCTAAAGGCAAAAGGTCTCAGTAACCCTTCCAGAGCAGGTTTAGATTCAAAGGGAGGGGTCAGGATTCCTTTGGATGTCCTCCCCTTTATCACTTGGCCTCCTTTTGTGTAAAAATTGAGCAGCAAATCAGAAGAGGCTGCTTGGCCTGCAGGCATGTTACAGATAACTTCCTGCCTCCAACAGCTGGAACACATTGGACCATAAAGAAAGTCATGTCTTCAGGGCATGGTGGTACACATTTGTAATCCCAGCACACTGGGAGGCAAAGACATGCAGATTGCTGTGAGTTTGAGGCCAGCCTGGTCTACAAAGTGAGGCCAGGATAGCCAAGGCTACACAGAAAAGCCCTTTCTCAACAAAGAAGAAAGAAAGAAAGAAAGAAAGAAAGAAAGAAAGAAAGAAAGAAAGAAAGAAAGAAAGAAAGAAAGAAAGAAAGAAAGAAAGCCATTTCCTGAATGTGGCCTTTTATTCTGGAATGTTCCAACACATTTCCATCTTGATAGACTACTTGAAGCCATTCAGGAACCCTTTGCTATATATCTGTTAACTCCAGTATTGAAGGGGATGGATGAGACACTAATGGGTCCTTAGTGACTGGGCCATTATTGTTCTCTGGAAACATGGTGCGGGGCACTGTAGCATACACCAGCTTGTGAGTTTATTCTGTATGGGCTACTTTGTCGGTTTGGCTGGTTGAGGACTTTTTACTTTATGTGCCTTCAGGAAGCAAACTATTATTCATGAAGCAATTCTACAAAGAAAATGTCAGGGATTCTTTGCTTAGCTGTATTCTCTGAGGGAACCTGTGTCTGTACTGGCATGCTTTAATTTCTTTTCTTTATTTTTTTTTCCTCTTAGGGAAGAATTTTCACTTGATCTGAAAGCTATCAATGTTGTTTTCCTTTTGCTTGTTGGTTTGTTTGCTTTAAGGACATGACTTTCCAACATTGACAAATGTTCACAGAATTTTGTTTGCTGGCCATCTAAATGTTTCTCTTGATACATACTCTAGTTTAGTTTTTATTATGATGAACACTGTAACCAAGAAACAATTTGTGTGTGTGGGGGGGGAATGGTTTACTTTGGCTTACAGCTTTCAACATGAAAGGAACTCAAGGCAGGAACTGAAGGCAGAAGCCTGGAGGCTGGAACTGAAGCAGGTCATGGAGGAATGTTGCTTAGTGGCTTCCTCAGCCTGCTTTGTTATACAACTCAAAACGACTTGAGGGTAGTGATACTACCCTCAGTGGGCTGAGCCCTCTCACATCAACCGTTATTCTAGAAAATGCCCGTAGACCTGCTTACAATTGAATCTGATGCCGTTCGTTTGTGTCACACTGACAAAAATTTAACCAGCTCAGCAAATGGCTTCTGCCTCAAAAAATACAGCATTGCTATAGATGGATCCAGATACCTAAGATTTTGTCCCAGTTTGTTTCCTAATTTCCTGCATGACCTTAACCAATTCATGTGAACTCACAAGGCCTGTTGAGCATAACAATTCAATACTGGCCTCTGGGTGTGGTGTTCATCAATTCAGCTGGCAGATACTCCCTGAGCTCCAACTCTGAGCTTCTGGTAATGAGGGGGACTCTGTCCCTCTTCTCCTTTCCTCTCGCCTTTTCGTCTTTTCCTCTCCAGTTCTCCTCTTATTTCCATCCCCTTTTCTTTCTCCCTGCTCCTACTTTGTCTCTCCTTCTTGTTGAGAGAAATAAAAGCTTATCATGTAACCCAGGCTGGCCCTGAACTGGCAGTTATATTTCATCTTGACTCATGCTTGGATTACCTGTATTTATCACTACACTCATCCGATGGTCATGGTTCTAAAACACAGAAGCTAGGAAGCTATACCTATGAGCATACTCGAAGAGGGTAAAAATTTTCCCACAAAGTAAACACGAGCCACATACATGATTATGACTCTAGACTAGTCTCTTTCATCCTTGATCTTCCCAGAACTACGTTATAGAAGTGCTCCTAGGCGAGTGGCCTAGGGTCTCTTCTGATTGCAGTGCCACATGGAATGCTGTTCACTTGGTATTTTAAAAAATGGATGATGTAGATGGTGGAGTGAGTGATTTAGTTATCTTCCTTTTTTTTTTTTCCATTACGGGTGACTTCCAAGCAGGGCTCACAGGGGCTTATAGAGACTGAATCGGCAACCGAGGGGCCCGCCTGAGTCTGTGCGAGGCTCTCTGCATGCATGCGGTGATTGTTTAGCTTGGGGTTCCTATGAGACTCCTGAGAGTGGGCGTGGAGGTATCTGTGACTCTTCTGCCTGCTGGTGAGACCCTTTTCCTCCTACAGGGTTGCCTTGTTATGAAAGTTTGTGTCTAGTCCTATTGCATCTTGTTATGTGTGTTTGGTTGATATCACTGGGATGCCTGTTCTTTTCTGAAGGGAAATAGAAGAGCACTGAATCTGGGGGAGAGGGGAGGTGAGGCGGACTGGCAGGAGAAAAGGAAGAGGAGGCTGTGGACAGAATGCATTATATGAGAGAGGAATAAAAGAGAAAAGAAAGAGTAATTTCCATAACGAAAGTAGAGTCTGAAGCCTCAGAGAGCTGAAGCTGTGTTTATGTTCTAGGATTCTGCTCACAGGTCCTGCTGCCTTGTCATGAAGAGCCAGAGTTAATCTGCCCTTCTGCATGCTATGTATGCTCTGTCCCTGCTCTGTGGGCTTTCGGGTCATGGCTAAGCAAACACAAGCGTTATGATATTCTGAAAGCTGATCTAGTAACTGACATGCCACTATGTGATGGCGTTCTAGGGACTGAGTGATGTATAAGGCACTGGTTGCTCAGCCTTCAGCTCCAACTTGGTCAGAGGTCCCTGTTTTATGCTCGTGTTTGGCCCTAACTTATTTAAACACATTATTTTTTTTTTTTACAATTGCAATTAGATTTTATTAGCATCCCACTTGTAAAATCCTGTTAGTAGCTCTATAAGGGCAAAATTATGTCATTTTCCATGCCCATTCCTAGTGCTAAATTGAGCACTGAGCCCTTAATATTTGCAAACAGATAAGCAATATTGCACGGTGCATAGGTTGTGTTGTCATGGCCACGGGCAAGACATACCACCTACATCTGTGGATTGATGGATAAATGGCTCTGGCCTGAATTCTGAACATTGGCTCAAGGGCCTCCATGAACAGGGGATATTTGTCATTGTTCCTCTGAGAATCCTAGTCTATTCTGTACTGAAGGGTCTTAATGGCTGTGTGTAATTACTAAGCAAATAGTTGAAAGGTAGATTTAATAATAAAACACAGGCTGGCCATATTTATTTGCCTCTAACAGAAGCATACCATAAATGGCAAGCATTTATTTCTTTCCATTAAATTATTTCAATTTACTTGCTTTAAATGAAATGCAAAATTTTCATGGAATGCAAAAATCCTACAAGCTAATTTGATATTGGATACTGATAGGGAAATATATGTGTATATATATATATTTTTTCCAGACATGTGCCTCAGTCACACCCCATGTGGCTTTTTTTTTTCTCTTTACAACATGTTAAGGCCTGAGATTACATTTATACCTGATCTGTGGTGGTAATATGATTTGGTGAACCTACCTCTGTTTACTTGGAGTTATTAAATAAATGCTTTAAACATTTATGAGCTGTTAACTATGTATCCAGGTGCTGTGTGAGATGCTGGAAATGTGAGGTTAAATTATGTAAAGGAAAGTCAGGGTTGGGGACAAGTTGTTAAGAGGGAGAGCCCCCTGAAATGTATAGTCAATACACAAATACTGATATGGCCCAAATAAACACTAAATACTGACCTAGGGTACCAAATAAAATCACTAGAAATCTAAATCTATGAGAACTCACTGACAGCAATGTCACACTACCAAAATGGAACAGTTGGCATTTACATAGTGAAAGACATTCAATAATTCATAGTTTCTCAGTGATCAGACAAGATAAATTCACAATAAATTCCCAACTCGCTCCTACTGCCTTTATGGAAACAGTTCTGAGTCCAACACTCTGGAGAAGAGCTCCCTGTTAGAACAAACTTAAAGCTCTGTTAGCAACATTAACTTAAGCACTACACAGGAATTCTCCTTGCATCCCCACCCCCGCCCCCACCAGGCTGCTGTTCCTATCGATCCCATTAATGATCTGGTGATTAAGTAGGATAAATCGCCCATGAATGTGAAGCAGCCAGAACTGCCCCCAGGAGCACAGCAGAGTATTTTCTCTCAAATGTTGTCTGTGCCGGTGCAATTTTTCAACCCAATGTGCACTGTCACATTAGTCTTCACTGCCACACTGGCTGGGCCCTATTGTCAGCACCTTGCTCCTGACTGTTTCCACACTTTTATCTTCTTTGTTATTTTTTTCCTCTTGCACCAAGGTCCATCCCTTTTATGACCCACACTCTAGGGTCTCAGTGAATCCCTTTTAATGCATTAGCATGTACAAGCACACAAATGCCATGATCACCAGACCCGGGACCCCTAGGCCATCCCTCTCAGATCCTTCACCTTATTCCCCAAGCCTGCCCAAGCCGATTTGTCTCTAGAGCCAGTGTTTCCCAACCTCAAGAATCACACTAGAATCTTTGGGTCTGAGGGCGCAGGACACACTGTCACTAAGCAACATTCTGAATGAAAGTGCCTGGAAGCTGTTTATCATCGTACAAGAGTGGACAAAGAGAGCAGAGGGGCAGTTAAAAATGACGGGATCTGTACTTCCTGGATGGCTCAACTGGAAAATCACTACATCAGGCAAAACAACTAATCCTTTTTTTCCCCCTCAGGGGGAGTGGCCACATATTACATGGATGAGACAACCTGTAAAGCTGTGAACAAATTAAACTTTGGGTAAATCAAGTCATTCCTCAAACATCCTGTAGTTGCTCGTGACTGTCTTTTTGCAATGCAAAGAAAATCAGTTACAACCTCCTGATTAATTTTATAAATGTGGAGTTTGAAAATATGAATTTCTTAGCCCTTTCAATATATTTCTTCAGGGTATTTCTTTATGAGTTTCTCTATTGGACTATTTAATGCTATTCTATTCTATTCTATTCTATTCTATTCTATTCTATTCTATTCTATTCTATTCTATTCTATTCTATTCTATTCTGTACCATACCATACTAGATTTTTCTTTCCTCCCTTGTTTATATGTCTTCTCTAGGCCTATGTAACTCTCAAACTCACTCTGATTCGCCTTTCTAGGTTCACAAACTTGTCCAAGTTGTAAAATGCCTTATATATAATCGATGGGATTTCTATAAGCAGGATTCCATCTTTGAGCTACATGGGTCTTGTATATACAGGTAAGAGTGATGAGTAGGCCACATTGAGAGCTGGTGGGTGGGAGTGCAGGATCAGCTAAGTTCCATGCACCGAGATTATTGGAAGAGTTAAGTCAAAGGACAGAGATCCAGGTATATGCTTAACAGGGGTAAAAACATTGCTGCCCTGTCCTCACAGTCCTACATTGTGTATGGGAGCAGCAGGGAGACATGAAATGGTAGAAATGAGGAAGGGGAGAAAAAACCTGTATAGTTTGAGGCTGTAAGTTGACTTGATAGGAAACTCATTGAACCCAGCTGAGTAATCTACATAAAACTAGGTTAAGCTTCCTCAGCATATGGAAATATTTCAAAATAACATAAGAGATTAAGTAATATAGTGTTAAAATATAGTTACAGCCACAGGTCTGTATTTGCAGGGTGATAGTTCGTAAAATGTAGAGCTACCCTGAGCATGAACAGCTGTGTGAGATCCCATTAGACAAATCTCTGTTCCTGAATTAGGGTGATGATACTGGTTCCGATATTTACATAGTTGAATTTATTCTTTTTTAAAAGTAGAGTCTTGGGTTCTAGTAGCTTTGAACATTGGGTTTAATAAGTCAATGCTTTGCTTCTAGAACAAATAATATACTGAGTAAGACACCACAGGTCCATAAGGAACTCACTCTGCAACTTGAAGCAATCTTTAATTCCTGGAATAAGTGTGCAGCAGCGTTCCTTTCACTTACACTGGGGTTGAGTCTTGTATTTTTCTCAATTTTAATCTTGAGAAAACAGTGTATGTCAGAATGGTGAGTAATCCAACTTGAGGGGCTTTAGAGTCATTAGGACACATTTCCAGAGAGGCCATGAAGCCCCACCCTAGATGCGATGTCACCTTCCCATGAGGGAAATCATAAATGGAGAAGTGCATAAAATGGGGAGCGCCAACTGGGCACGGCCATTCTTCTCTCTTCTCTTCCTGACTATGGGTGCACTGCGACTGGTCACCTTCTCTGCCATGGCGGACTTTGTTCTCAAGCTGTAAGACCGGATAAATCCTTTCTCCTCCAAGTTTCTTCTTGTCATTTATTTGGTCTCATTACACAAAAGTGACTAACAGAGTCAGAAAGGGGCATGTTCTTTGGAATAAACCCTTTTACTCCTTCATAGGAGTATGCTTTGGAGTCGCGGAAGCTTTTAAAGATGAGAACATGGAACCCTTGCCCCTTACCTTCACACCAAGGGTTGAAGAGAATGTATGTATCTGTCTCTGGGTTTCTGCGGGTGCGCAGGATGCCGTAGGGTGTCCAGACTGCAACATACATGCGGAATTTCCCCACGATGCATTCCGGGGAAGACTGGACGGAAAGCCGTACAGACCTGTCTTCATTCATGATAACCTTGGCCCCCCACTTTCCGCTTTGCAGTTCCTTCACTACAGGCACTGGGATGTAGGTGCCCTTGTTCTCCTGAGGGTAGCGACCTGTCAAGAAAAACAACGAACCGGAATGAAAAGATTTCCCACCAGGGCCCAGAGAAGCTAGAGGAGACTGAAGCTCCAACCAAGGACCATGCATAGACTGAACCTAGGCTCCCTACACAGGTACAGCTGATGGGCAGCTCAGGCTTCATGTGGATACCCTAGTAAGGGGGTCAGGAGCTGTATCTGACATGGACTCTCTTACCTGCTTTTTGATCATTTACCCTTGGTGGGGATACCTCACCAGGCCACAGGGGAAGAGGACATGTTCAGTCTTGATGCAACTTGATGAGCTGCAGTGGGCTTGTGTGTGTATGATGGATGTCCACTTTCAAGAGAGGGGAGACGAAAAAGAAGAAAGAGGAAGGAAGGAAGAAGAAGAAGAAGAAGAAGGAGAAGAAGAGAGGGTGGGCCGGGATGAGAGGTAAGAGAGGGAGCTACAGTCTGGCTGTAAAGTGAATAAGGAAATTAATTAAAGAAGAAACGAAATAAAAGGTTTCTCAGACCTCTTGTTCCAGTCCTGTAATCTTGTGGCAGAAGAAGAAAAATGTAATCAGACTTGTAGTTCTAGAGTGGGTATGAATTTTACTTCTGCTGCCAAAGGGGTGTGATAGTAGCTGATTTCCTAATTTCTTCAGGGCTCTGATTTACCTGACTACTAAAATATTTATATAGTTAACACATCTTGGGAAGATATTTTTGTTGGTTGATAGTTCAGCCTGTTTTCTATCACTTATCATATAATAGCAAAGGCTGGGTAATTTACTTAAAAAGGAAAGAAGTTTTCTTCACATCAATGACCTCTTGCCTCAAAATCCTGACACAGCTTTGGGCATCACAAGGACACCCTTTTTCTCTTGTTATGAAATCACTAGTGTTTAACCTTAAGGGTAGTTCTTGATGATGCTGTCTAGTCCTGAATACTCCCAAAGGTTCCCACACTCAGATTTGGTTTAAGCCCTTGTAATACCTCATAATGGAGATGAAATTTTAACATGTATTTAGGAGGAGGCACTATATCTAAGCCACACCATCGGTTAGACAATGAATTAAAACCAGATGCAGAAATACCAATTTGAACATAAAACACAGCTTATCGTGGGGCTACCAGGCCCTGAAATTTTTCTTATTGTAAAAAGTTACAATAGTTTTTAACAAACACTTTAAAATGGGAGTACTATTAACATACAACATTGTTTTTTAGGATCAGAGGCCAATATTTTTTATTTATTCTAAAATATTTGCATTTGTTTTGCTATCACCAGTAATAGGCTACACTTCCAGGCTATTCATGCGCAGCTCTTTTTAGATTCAACCTAAGTAAGCGCTCTCTGCCAACTCACTAGGCCACAGGCTAGAGTTCAGAGTTGAAGTTCTCTGGTCAAACAAGTTGAGTTTGAATCTTGGCTCTGCTACTTCTCACTCTGGCAAACTCTAGCCTTACAACTTCTTATTCAATCATGTCTTTATCTTCATCTATAAATTGAAATAATAGTGATAATATTAACAAGTTCACTGGAAGATAAAAATAAAACAATGCGTTAAAATGCTCTGTACTGAGTGGCATCCCGCCATGGGGGTTTTGTTTGTTTGTTTGTTTGTTTGGCTGCTTATTGTTGTGTTATTTTATTTTTGATTTTGGTACAGTCTCACTAAGTCTTTTAGACTGCTCTTGAATTCAATCTAGAGCCCAGAAGAGCCTTGAAATGACAAATTGTCCTGCCCAAGTCTCTCTTGAGTAACTTGTTCCATCAGACCCAGGTCTAAGTAAAATCCTTTGTGCATAATTTATCATGTGTAACAAATATGTTAAAATCTTGAACTATCATTTTAACTGAAGATTAAACAGGGGATCATTTTGTAATGATTTTTACAATGTAATATTTCCAGGCTCATCATAGATTATGCATAAGCTATCTCAGTGCATATGGTACTTCTCTTATTAGTCCCATTTGGGGTCAAATTCTTATTGCATGGTCTTTAACCTTGAAAGACCATGATTTCCCTCTGATTTTCTAAGCTAAAAATAGAAAGTTAACCTCACGTAATTCCTGAACTCATTGGCCTATAATTTAATTTACGGTATAATTTGCAAGAAAGATTAACTTCATAGCTGTTTTAAAGTAGAACAAATATTTTGTTTTTCTTGACTTGTAAAACGATGTAAGTTTGTAAATTCTTTGGATTGTAAGCAAAACAGAAATCTTCAAGAGCAAAAGGCGTTCACTTCAATTGTTGCATATACAATATATAAGAAACTACACAAATAAAGCTAACCTCTCCTTCGCTAGTGATCCAGGTCTCCGTAGTCTTCCTCTAGGAATGTATCAGGGCACTCAAAAGGAAGTAGTTTCCCAGGCTACTGCTGTGTAGTTCTATAAGGTTGCTTAATTTTACTAAAAATGATTTATATAGGAGATGTTATACCAGGGAGAAAAAAAATTCTGTGTGTCATGAGTATCAGTTAACCACAGTTCAGAACAAGTATTACAAATACTGATCGTGATCCAATAAGGACTTGCATATGGCTCTTTGCCAAGAAGCCACAATCTGAGTACTGCAGATTTTGTCTAAATAGAGGATGCTCTTGGGGATACACTGGCTCTGCCTCCAAGGAGTTTCTGCATCAATCTACCCTCAAGAATGCTTTTATTCCAAGTCACTTTTGTCTCTCTTCTCTTGCCCCCTCACTGCCACTAGCCTTCGATTTCTTGCACATCCTTCTTCCCTATGCATGCTAGGACTGTGGGGGTGAAGTTGCTCTCTTCTCCATAGGCCTTGCTACCCTCCAGAGATTCCATCGCTGTCTTTGGACATAGTGTAGACATTAGAGGCAATCTTTTCAGTAGATGTGATCTATAATTCAGTTAGAGTGCTTCTAGAAGCTGATGTCACCAAATTCCAGTCAAGATTGTATTCATTTATTTGTTTGTTTGTTTATTAGCTTTTGGTTTTTTTGAGACAGGGTTTCTCTTTGCAGCCTTGGCTGCCCTGGACTTGCTTTATAGACCAGGCTGACCTCAAACTCACAGAGATCCACCTGCCTCTGCCTCCCAGGGTGCTGGGATTACAGGTGAGCACCGCCGCACCCAGTCTAGTCAAGATTTTAAGTATGTGGCAATTTAAAGGGATTTGAAATCTATATCTATCAGACAAACCTGCTAGGCAAGATGTGCTCATTTTTGCAATAGTGGTACAACTATTATGAGGGTAACCAAATGCACTCTGATTGAATTCAAGACACCTTCTATGGGAGGGAATATATGCTTATAATCCTGGTTGAAAATCCATGGGGAGGGAAATCATGGGCTATATTACAGAACTGAGTATTGTACGTCTAAACTGCCATAATGCCAATCTTTTCTTTTAAACACTTATACCTTTACCCACTAATAAGTGCTACTCTCAGCCTTAACATGAGAAGTCTCTCTTTTTAGTGAACACAGTGGTTAATGCAGAGATTCATGAATGAACAAGGTAAGTGCTGAGAATAAGTGAGAGATGTGTGTTTAACCTCAGACAAGTCATTTACACCATCTTCTCTAGGGCTCAGAAAGCACTGTGGAAGAAAGGACCGAAAGGATGCAAGAACCAGATGATAGGAGAAAGTCTTCGAAATGACATTTTTTTGGGAGCCAAGACATAGCTGTTACAATCACTAAATCACAGCATCTGTGAATGCCTGCACCATGTCTCGGCATCAAAGGACCTGTCTATAGTCAGGCGAGGATGTAACTTCACTAGGTAGAAGGATAAATAAAGACTGGGTCTTTGTCGTTTGCTCTGAAGACTGTTCTCAATACTCCAGATCTTACTGCCTTCATGGAACAGGTGAAAGACACTAGACGAAACTGGGGGCTATATAGGAAGCCAAAGGAAGAACAAAGCTGCAAAACTGGAAGAAATATGAAAGGACAAAGAGCCAATTTGTGGTGATGGGTAACAGATGTGTGAGCCAGAAGTATGAATCAAAGGGATGAGATGGGAAAGCTGGCAGATAGGAAGGCACGGGGAGGAGTGGGGGGCCTTAAGCTGATGCAGATTTGGTTTGGGTTTTTTAAGTAAGATTAAGCACTGAAGGAGGAAGGGAGAAAGCTGAGGAGCCTCATTGACCTGGTAAGTCAGGAGCCTGCAGATCAACATCTGAAAACAAGTAAGCAACTGGCAGTCGCTATGTGAGCTCCGAAGGGAAGCAAAAACAACCCTCAATTTGCAGGTCATTTCCTTTCCACTATACAAAAAAAGCTGTTTATTAATGTGAGACCTGGCACGTCAATAGGACCTCAGGGTCTTGTCAGCGGCTCCGTTACACCATGTTTAATTCTGAGTGTAATGATTTCAGTGACAGCGCGCTGGGGAAGGATTTTCCATGATTGAATTGTG
Organism: Pachyuromys duprasi; assembly: GCA_028658305.1. NCBI lineage: Eukaryota > Metazoa > Chordata > Mammalia > Rodentia > Muridae > Pachyuromys > Pachyuromys duprasi. The sequence continues at coordinate 57,658,561 of CM053760.1, forward strand.
AGGGCGGAAGTTGTGGCAGAGTAGTATTTCATGGCACTAAATAGCCCTTCTCACCCTGAGGAGTAAGCATGTTCTAGAAACCACCATCAGGTGAAGCTTGGAACGCTCATCCATCACCATGCACGGCTGTCAACAGCCAGGTCCAGGTGTGAAACATACGTGGTTCCCCTGCGTATGTGTGCTAACAGTGTATAGTGGCCGTGGAAACGCTTTTCTCCCCAAATTGGACAAGTTTATTTTAAAGGAGAATGAGAGCAGGAAAAGAGAAACAAACATGGAAGATCCTGCAAACAATCCTCATTTTGTTTTTAACAATGTAGTTTTTGTTTTTGTTTTTGCAGCTAGACTACCAAATAGTAGCAAGGGTTATAATTACCAATTGCATTCTTTCGCACCCACTTAAAATTGGTGCTGTCTTTTCAAGACATCTAAAAATGAGCATATGCTTAAGCGTTGGCTCTCCTTTGTACATTACTATTATTTTGTTTGTATATATTCATTGTCCACAAGGCAAAAAAAGAATTTCACTACATTTTCATATAGTTCATTGTGTATTTTGGCCATATCCACCACCATATCCATCTATCACCCATCTTGTTCTATTTCCCATCTCCCTCTATTTCTCTCTAGCTCCAATTTAATTTTATAATACATTTTTTTGCTACAAGTTTCCTTTGGGGCTGGAAAACACCTATCAATCACTGGGCCCTCTAATGTTCAGAACGAAGTTACTAACTAAAGACAGACACATCCTTGCCACCTCTTTGGCACGTCACCTTTAAGACTATTCTAATATTCTGGATTTGGTGAAGCGAATGCTTAGCCATATTACTCTTTCTCAACTGTCAGCAAAGTCCAAGCAAAATCCTATTTTCTTTTCTATCTACTAAAGATCCATTTCTTCTATTAAGCTGAACTATGACGTGTTCTTACCATCTGTAGAAAACCCATAAAATACTTCAGTGCTTCACACTAAGTATGGCCCCTTAAATGTCACTGGGACTTGTCTGGATCACACCCTTGGAGAACATTTCAGGGATTGTGGAAACTCCGGAATGTGGAGTCTGCCTCGATCCGGCAATGCATTGCAAACACCCGGCACAAGAAAGACAGATTGATAATTATAGTGTTTTTCCCCCTTTTAGGGCCTGATTTCCATTCATACACAAGCACATTTTCAGCTGACCTCTTCCTCCACCTCCTTGCAGACCCCTTTCAACAGTGACTTCCCTAAAGAGGGGGATCCCTAAAGAACTCAGGAATGCATCCTGTCACTAGCTAGAAAGGTGATTTTCACAAAGCTGATTCACTTTCCCATCACATTTGTTTGGTTTTCCCAAGACACATCTTTCATCTTTTAAATAACCAATCTATCTCCAAACAGGCTCTAGAAGTCTTACAGTGACAGCATGATGCATGTGCCAGGCTGGAGACCTGAATACAGTAGTTTTGTAAAGGGAACCCACCTGTGTTCTAACAGTCTTGGGATCTTGTGGGAGTTCCCAGATATCAGGATGTTCTAGGTCTTTAAGTAATAGCTAGAACCAAGGTTAGCAACTATAAAAATAAGACAATACTACCAGAAAGGAAACAGCCAATAAGGTACAGAAGTCATGGGTGGTAGCAACTAAGAGGAGGGAGTCACAAGTGTTCAAAATTTCTGGGAGCATCTCAGTGTTAGGGCACATGCTTAGTACAGATAAGGCTCCACAGAAGTATCAGAGATGGAGAGGGGCTCAGCTGGCAAAGTGCATGTGATGCGAGCATGAGCTCAGCCCCTAGAAATCACTTTATAAAAAATACTGGGCATGGTGGTGTGTATTTGTCATCCCAATGCTAGGAAGGCAAAGACAGGTGGATCCCTGGGGCACACTGGCAAGCCAACCTTGTGCTTCTGGCTACCAGTGTCTAACTTGCCTTAATACAGGTAGATGGTGTTCCTTAACTATACTGCACTTTCCTTTCAAGGTCTTCTATGTCATGGAGGCTTCTTTTAAAGTAGAATGTAATCTTGTGAACTATCAATAAAATCAGCATGTTTCCAAGACCTGGTGGGGATAGTTAGCTATGAAGAAGACAGAAAAATAACCAAGAAGAAGCAATGGCTAAGTGTTAAAGTTATTTTATAAAACTTTATTTCTTAGTTTCTCTCTTAACCTGGCTATCATACAAATAATTGAGACTCCATCATATTATTTTAACACTCTTCACAGCACAATCCTGAGCAGCATTAAGTCGATTCTTAACCCTCTAAGCTAATTCGGCTTCCTCCTAGCATCCATCTCAGAGATACTTGCACTTTGTAGCTTTCTGTGCTGAGCTCTCTCTCCTGATGTCGCCTGGACATCTGCTCTTGGCTGAATCCTCTACTTCTGCCTCTAACTCCTCCTCCCCTGGCTGGCAGAAAGTCCATTTCTGTTCTCTCCCCTGCTCAGCTATTGGCTGTAAGCTGCCTTATTGGCATATCAGGGGACAACCAGGAAGCAGAGCTTACGTAACACTGAGACAGGAAATTCTCAGAACAAGGTATTTAACCAGATATGGGAGATACAGAAATCAGCATTTGAATTACACAATAACTTTATGCCTACAAATAATGATGCTACGGACACCCAAGGGAAGTCCTCAGAGGAAATGGCTTTGGGGGATAATCATCAAGATAGATGTGATGGTGGAGTCCCTAGTTTCTAAGATATAGCACCAGCCTACCAGTATGTGTACAGGTGCACAGACACAGTTGACCTTTGGCCTCCACTTGAATGTGCACACATATTCTTATGCCCACCAACACCACCATCTCCACTGTGATGGACAGAAGCCTCTGAAACCACTAGTCCATGTGTGTTTTTAATTTTCAGCTGGTTATGACAGATTTTGCAAAGAAAGCAAACTCACACAGTGGACAAAATGGAGAGAAGTCTTCCTAGCAGGAGGTGAAAGAAAGCATGGCATGTATTGGGGGTGGGAGGAAGAACTGAAGATTCTGTGGCAAAGGAGGCAGCTGACCTACAAGAGTGAAAACTGTGGGGATCTTTGACCATATGCAAGGCGTTTGGGCTTTATCCTTGAGAGGGGTTGGAAACGGGGCTCCTTAAAGCATTAAAATACTTTCTACAGTGTAACTCAGGCTGGATAGAAAGATGAGAAGGTGATGACATGGTTAGAGAAGCTTGGGAGAGAAGAACATGGCAGTGAGTCCTGAGATCTAATCTGATTTTTCTACTGGAAAAGGATAGAAATTTCAGGCACCATTCATGAAGAAAAAAAAATGCCTACTGAGGTAGTCTTTCTACAGACATCTCAAACAAAAATGTCAAACGCAGTAAATAAACTCTGCTTACATAGGATCTGAAACCATGAGTCCTCAGCACTCCCTTCTCATTCATGTCTGGACAATACCCTTTGTAAATACACCTTACAGTTTTGTTTACAAAAAAAAATGTTCACAGACTAAAACTGCTTCCTTCTTTCTATAAGGCTCCTTTTTTCTTTTAATCCCTGTTCTTTGGATCTACGTTAAAAATGTCGTTAATAAACCCCCATACTTATCCTTCCTGGCTCAACTTGGAATTCTTTTCTGTGTTGAAGCTCTGGGTAGATCCCAGTTTTACCCAAGTAAAGAGAACTTCCTTCTCTAGGGCAGCAGTTCTCAACAGGTGGGCTGTAACTGATTTGGGAGTCAAATGACCCTTCCCAGAGGTCATCTAAGTCCATTGGAAAACACAAACATTTATGTTACGATTCATAACAGCAGCAACATTGCAATTATGAAGTAGCAATGAAAATAATTTTCTGGTTGGGGGTCACCACAATGTGAGGAGCTATATCAAAGGGTCACGGCGTTAAGAAGGTTGAGAACCACTGCTCTATGGGAATTTTATTTTCTAAGGGAAAAGAAAACCAGGTGTGGAGGGGACAGAGGCTAGGGTAATGAGGTTGTGCCGCTGTCTTTGTTGCTGCTGACACAGTGAGATTATGCTTCAGACACATCCCTGCAGGATGGAGTGACTGGAGAACAGGCTGGAGACACGGAAGCAAGTCAGAGAGCTGCTGACCACATAGGCCAGGTGCAAAGATGTCTTCAGAGTGACCACAGCTGGCTCTGAAGGGAAACGGAGTACAGGCACTTTATCTGGACTAGGTGTTGGTATTGAGTCAGGGACACCGAGCCAAAGCTTACCCGTGGTTGGTATGTCTTTTTTCAAAGAGATTTTAAGTGCCTACGATGTTTTGGATGCTCACAGATACTAGGCACACAGCCACAGAGTAAACAGTTAGCCCCTGTAAACCTGGGACTGGTGAATGAGCTGCAAGCATTGACCTGCACACTGCATTGTAAGTCAGATCCAAACATTTGATGGGTTAACTGCAGTGCAAATTTACCGAATGAAAGGCTAGTTTTCTGGAAATTACCTTAAACACACCCATGTCTCACTTGAAAGAAAGCACGTTGTTATTATTCTTTATGAAAAAAAGAATCGGCAGAAAGCCCTGTAATTTAGACAAAGTTGGTTACAGAACATAACACCACAAATAGATTTGATCCTAAGGAATAAGGAAAGGTCTTGGACAGTTTGAATTTGGGGTCCCTGCTGTCTGTGCCTGTGTCACTCAACTGCTCCCAGATCCATCCCCTGGACCCCATATCTCTCTGCTTGGTTCCACAGGAAACCACATTCCCAGGCCCCTTTGCTTCCAGCTTGCACAGCACAGCTCTCCTTTCTGTGACTTTGGAGTAGGATGCTGTTTCCTTCATGGCTTTCTTCCTTACTTGCTGGCCCCATTGTGAGTCCTGTCCCTGCTGATAGCTTCAGGATATGACAAAACATCCTCCTCCGTAGGGTCTAGTTCCAGGTGTGAAGGTCCATTCTAGTTGCTAATTCCTGGTTGGCTTTCTTAAGTTGCCCGTTTGGATTCAATTGTTTCCTGACCTGTGTTCCATGAAGCTTCTGCTGCTGAAATCTAAACAAGTTTCTGTTTCACATCTACTCACTTTGGATCTGTTTGAAGTGTTCTGTGCATTTTACGTGTGGGTAAGCAAGATCCAGAAATCAGATGACTAACTTTAGGCAGAGAGATTGCTCTGCCAGTCCCCACCCTGGTTCAGACAGACTCAGATTTGAATTACAGTCTGTCATCTGATAACTCTCTGCCTAAGTCTCTTCCATCTAGAAAGTGACCATTGTAGGTTGAGCTATAACCAATGGGAAGAGCATTTGAGCATCCAAGTACGGTACTGTTGTTTTTCCATTATCACATAATAACTGACGCCACACCAGCAAAGGAGACTCACTAAACCTGTGTTATTTTGTTTTTCTTTTTTAATGTCTGGGAGTAATCATGTGAGAAGAAGGTGGCTGCAGATTTGTCCTGATTTGGGGACTCACTCAATTCCCAGTATATTTATTGTGTGCCATGTGGAAGCCGGCAGAGTTCTAGGTACTGAGAGTATGGTAGCATCAACAGATAGTGTCACAGAGAGTGTAGTACATGGAGAGCTAACAGACAATACATAATGAAGGCATGCTATGTCAAAAGATGAACCTATGACAAGTAAAAAGAATGGCTTAAGAAACAGAGAGTAATAGCGATTGTGGTGTTAAGTTGGTACAAGTAGGGCATTTGAACAGAGGCATGAGAAAGGGAAGGGAATAAGCCATACAAACATGGAGGAAATAGTGCTGTCATGAGTACAATGGCCCCTGCACTGGAGGAGGCTGCTGAGACTAGGGTAGAGGAAGATATGAACAGCGAAGCCTGAGGGCCTTCTAGCCTACTGTGTGGATTTTAATTTTTTTTCAGATTGAAAAGAAAGTTACTAGAAAAAGATACCAGGTTGGCTTAAGTTATTCAAAACAATCACCTAGACTGTTGTGTGAAGGTGGCAGGGAGGCAATGGAGATGTCTGTATCACTTCACCTCTAACTGTACGCTGAGGTTGCACATTAGCAACGAAGGTTCTGCCAAAAGAGGAGAAATCAGAGATGATGCTGAATGGTTATATCTGCAGGAAAGGCCAATTGGATACATTGGGTATGCTATGATGGGAAAGCTGTTTCTCATAACTGGAAGGGAAGTGGATATTGGTAAGATGAATACTAGGGTGTTTGGGAAGGCAGGATCTCACCTCATTGTCAGGACTCCCTGGGTATGATTTTTTTTTTCTTTTTTAAATTTTGGTTCTGTCAATACATAAGTGTCAAGTGTCAAAGTGTCTTTGAGGATGCAGAGATGTTGGGGAAAGAGAGGATATTGGTAACACAGGCCTAATTTATTGTTTCTTTTTTGGATTGCACAAACATAAGCCAAGCTGCACACTTTGACTTTCCTCTCATGTCATTCCAGCTGTTAGGCAGCTATTTCAACCAGAAAAAAGTATTCCCACATTTCTTGCTTTCTTCCCTCTCACATTGGCCTCCAGAAATCTGAGGGACAAGAGAGACAGGGCAAACGTTGGATGGCTATGCAGATCCCTGGCATATCACAGCCCACAGCCAGACCATGCCTAAGAAATTTTCTTATATGTGAACCACAAGAACCAAATTTCCCTTAAAATGGCAATCCTGTGGGGCCAAAACTCCATGTGTTGGTGTGGAAGGAAAACAGTTCATCTGTTGTGTGGGCAGAATGATGCGTGTAGGTCTTAAAGAGTAAAACTCATTTAGTTTAAGTCATGGTCGCTAAGCTGAAAAGCAAAGGACCTCATACCAAGGATTGACTACCAACGATAACATCGAAGGCTTAGCAAATAAACTTGTCTGAACAAAGCAAGCCGAACATATGGCATTTTATCCAAAAGAGTCAATTCTTGTTAATATTTTATGGCTACGGCAACAGGAACAAGGACAAATCACTGCCAGTTCCAACAACAATTATTTTGTCTTTGGCATGTAATAAGTACATGCAATATACACAAGCAAGTGTTAAGTGAGTTTCCATTGTCACAGATTTAAGCAATAATGGGTGGAACAAAAATAAACATAAAAAATCTAAGAGGTCCTTCTCCATGGTCTAGCCTAGACCCACCTTGCCTGTCCCCAATTCATAGCACCCTCTCCTGCTACATCCAACCTTTCCACCCAGTCAGATCCTATACATCCTTTTCCAGGCTCTCTCCCAGTGAGTCTGCCTGACCGTTCCCTGTACGTACCCTCCCCAACCATGTAGCTCTAGTGTGGGTCCCATATCCACTGCCCAGCCTAGCCTGCCCCACCCTTGCTTGCAGCACAACCAAGTTCTAGACTTCTGTCAGGACCCACTATGTTCTACCTGTCCCTAACTCAAAGGCATCTTCCACTTATCCTCCCAAACTCCCAAATCTACCTCCATTTGCCATGCTTGGACCAGAACGCATATCTTTCCCACGAGCCCAGTTCCCTGTGTGCACTTGACTTTATTCCATCTAAGCCAATTTCAACCTCTAGCATATCCTCAATTCTCATGTAACCTGCTTTGTCCACATCAGACCCAGAACTAAAAACAAATTTACATAACTAGATGTTAGTGCAAACATACAAACACTATGAAAGATCAAGACATTATCTCCTTTCTAAAACCTCTCAGTACTGTAGAAAACTTTGCCAATGAGAATTAGATCAGTGGTGCTCAAGCTGTGGGCCATGACCTCTTTGAAGGGTGAATGACCCTTTCACAGGGGTCACATGTCAGATATCCTACATAACAGATATTTACATTATGATTTACAACAGCAGCAGAATTACAGTTATAAATGAGAAATAAAATAATTTTATGGTTGGGAGTCACCACAACATAAGTTGTATTAAAGGTTTGTAGCATTAGGAAGGTTGAAAACCACTGATCTAGATGAACCTCAGGACACAGAACTTGAAAGAACAGCCATAAATTTTATCAGATAACCTAAGGAATTTTAAAAAAACACAAAGAAATAGATCAATGAACTTGAAGAGAAAGAAAGAAAACAAGCACCTGAGTGATGTCCAAGAAAATACAAATGTAAGGGTGAAAGAAATGACAAAAACAATCTAGGATTTGAAAACGGAATTCAATAAAGAGGTGGAAACACTGAAGATGACTCGAGCTGAAATGAAGATGGGATTGAAAACTCTTATGATCTAAATAGAAAACTACAAAAAAAAGTCTTACAAGTAGAGTGAATGAAAGAGATAAAATATTAGGACTTGAAGATAAAGTAGATGATATAGACAAAATAAGCAAATATTTAAAAAAATTTAAAACACAGGAAAAGAACATACAGGAAATGTGAGACCCCATGAAAAGACTAAACCTTCAAATTATAGGCATAGAAAAGGGAGAAGAATCTCATCAATGGCATAGACCAGTTCTTCGAGAACATAGAAGAAAACTATCCCAAGGAAAGATACACGTACAAATCCAAGAAGCACACAAAATATCAAATAAACAAGACCAGAAAAGAAAATCCCCACTTAAACCATAGTTAAAACATTAAGCATTCAGACAAAGGAAATGTACTGAAAGTTACAAGAGCAAAAACATAAGTCCCATATAAAGAAAAACCAATCAAAACAATAGCTAGTTTCTCAACAGAAACTTTGAAAGTCAGAAGACCCTGAACAATGCATTCCAAGCCCTAAAAGAAATGCTAGCCAAACTATAGTATTATACTTAGGAAAAGTACCCACCCTAGTTGAGGGAGAAAGAAAAGCCTTCTTAGATACATCTCTATCTCTATATCAACATATCTATATTTATATCTCTTTAAAAAGTATATACAACATTCTAAACCTAAAGAAAATACAGGACACAACATTTGAGGGTGAGGAGAGGAATGAGCATCGTCAAGAGACTGTGGAGAGAAATAAGAAGCCATGGTTACTAAAAGACACAGCGCCACCAAGAACACAAACCACACAACCAAAATCAACAACACAATGGCTGCAATTAACATACCTTTTCAATATGAATTTTAAATGGATTGAGCTAGAAAAGATCATGTTGAGTGAGTTAACGTGACCCAGAAAGACAAATGCTGCATGTTCTCATCTGTGCCTCCTAGCTTCCAAGCTTCAGATAGGAGTACATATTCTGGACTACCTCCAGAAAACAGGAAAGTAAAAAGGGACTATTTTGAGTGTGGGGGTGGTAAAGCAATAGAGAGGAGTCTAGGTGATCTGAAGGGAAAAATGGGGAAAATGAAGGGGCTACTGGGCAGAGGGAGATAAATACAGAAAGGGGTGGAGGTAAAGAACTGTAAAGATGTCCAAAACTTTCTACCAAAAATAACTATAATACATGCAAGTCAGTGTATAATGATACACATACACACACACACACACAAAGATATATACAAAGTTTAGAATTTTTCCTTTTGGGATGACTATTCCCTCCAAGGGCCATAGACTATCTAACAAACTACCCCCCCCCCCCAATGCTCAGCAAGAGAAGTCTCTGAGTTGTTGGTCAGGTTATTCAGGAGACTCCCAGAATATTACAGGTAATTGATATTGCCCTTGGACCCCTCCCGCACTACACCTGAAGTGAGCAGTACATCTCTATTTTTGAAGATACCAAGCACTTCAGACACAGACACTTCAGACACTCCAGAAGCCCCTGAGCAGAACTGACCTGAAAGCTTTGTCTATGAGCACGAGCTTTCATGTTACAGAAGGTACCACACAAGCTTCCAAAGAAGTGAAGCAACCAAGAGTCCAACCCGGATATGATGTTTATCATCCATAACAGTAACTAGTACAGAATTATAAGGATGCAGTTGTGACATGAATTCCTTGGTGATAACCAACAGCTCTCTAATTGAAGTTAAAACCCACTCAAGAAGAGAGAAACCATGTCTGATTCTGGAAACCTAGCTAACTATACAAATATTTGGGTTTGAAGAAAGGAATGAGATGCTCATACAAGTAACATTTTATAGACTGATCATGTTGCACTTACGTACTTAGAAATCTGTAACAACAATTGATGAAAAAGGAGGGCACGACTTTGAAAGGAAGCAAGGACAAGTATATGGGAAGTTTTTTGGGGGGAAGGGGAAGGAAAAGAGAAAATGATGTAATTATATTATGGTCTCAGAATAAGAGAAAAAATTAATAAGTCCAGGAATTATGAACTAAGATGCAAGATGGCTTTGTGGCACAATGGATAGCACATTAGACTTCTATTAATGAAAAAGAGTTGAGATGTAGTTCAATACAGAGTGTCTTACCAACCTTCTGTTTCTTTTTAAAAACGTTTTACCTCATTCTTAATTTCAACTCAATTCTATTTGTGTATGTGTGTGTGTGTGTGTGTGTGTATGCATATGTGTATGCAATGTGTGTGGAGATGCCTGCAGAGGCCAGAAGATAACATCAGATCCTTTGATGTTGAACTTTCAGATGGTTGTGAGCTGCCTGCTCTAGGCACTGGGAACCAAACTTTGGTCCTTTGGAAGAGCAGCAAGTTCTCTTAATTTCTGAGCCATTTCTTCAGGCCTAAACATTCTGTTTCTTTAGGAGGGGACCCTGGGCTTCTTGCACAATGGGGCTGATGGCTGAAAGGGTGGCTGGAGGAAGAAACAGAGCATCAGACGCTACCTCCTTAGGAGATTTCCTGGATAAGCAAGCTGGAAGGGGGTTATCAGAATACTCACACACTTTTCATTTACTGGGGCATTTGTCTGAGATACTGTCTGTCACTTTGATGCCAGAGATGATGTCCCTTAGGTTCTTACATTACTTCACAGCAGGTCAGACTCTCTGTCTTTGTTTGTACAATTGCCCCCAAGTTGGGGAAGAATCAGCCATGGAATGCAACTCCATTGCCAGTTCCCTAGGCATGACAAAGATGGCCATGGCTGTGGAGATCTCTAACATCTGATGATGCTGAAATCATGATGTAAGCTTTTTCCATGAAGAGCTCGCAGAGGGTATTTGAGTGAGTATCTTTGGATGCTTACATGCTTGATTGTTCATTGCTTACATTTAAGCACATCATGCATGGAATGATGCTCAACACTGATCTTTGTAAAGGATATAGCTATAGGAGCAACCATTACCATGCACAAAAGCAGCAGCACCTTACAATGGACCAGTTGAACTTTGTTGTAGGGATGTCTTGGGAAGGCCACACGCAATTGTTCTGGACATCCTAAAACCTTTATTTCCTCTGGCCCCTTATCTGCCACTGAGTTGCCCGAGGTCTGCTTGAATAAAGGTTACTGACGAGTATTTTGTGTGTGGGGGGTGGGGGGAAAGATGATTTGATAGTCCATGAATGACATTTTTTTCTCATCCTTTGAAAAACATGGCACAGTAATGGAATTGTGAACACCCACCACATTTTGTTCATAGGAAAAAAATGCTCTAATATTTTCAGGACAATGTGCTGTCGCAGAATTCTACTTATCACATTAAATGCAGAAAAGGTACTGAGTTTCTGTCCTTCACACCCATCATGTGAACTCTGCTTTTCCAAAACATTTCCAGATCCCAGACCCAACGTCCTGGCTGGAATATTGAGACCAGAAATCTTTAAGGATTTCTATGATTCCTACTTAAGGGAAGAGACTAACTATGATGTGATCGGTATGGATTCTTCACATATTCAAATATCATTGTGCTGGTTAGTCTTTTAGTTGGTTTGACACAAACCTAGACATACCTAGAAAGAGGAAACCTGAATCAAGAAAATGCCACTACCAGTTTGTCTGAAGGCAAATTTGTCGGGCATTTTCTTGATTATGAGTTATGTGAGAGGGCCCAGGCCACTGTGGGCAGTGCCATTGTTGAGCAGGTCTGTAAGAAAACAAACAAGCCAAGACAAGGAAGAAGAGGAAGAAGGTCTATAAAAAAACAAACAAGACAAGGAACAAGACAAGGAAGTTGAGCCAGTACGCTGCATTCCTCCATGGCGTCCACTTCGGTTCCTACCTCCAGGTTTCTGCCCGAGTTTCTTCCCTGACTTTCCCCAATGGTGGAATGTGACAGGGAGTATAAACCGAACAAACTTCTTTTTCTGAAGTTGTTTTTGGTCACTATGTTTTATTAGCAATAGAAACCCCAGTTAGTGCAATCATATTTGACATGAAAATAATACATGTTGTTGTTTGGGGTCCTAAGCTCTGATAAATTGGGACAAAACAGCAGTGGAGTGTTAACATGAACATAAAGCACGTCTGGACCACTTGTGAAGACTCCAAACATACTTCCAGGTGGTATTGTTATTGAACATTGCCCATGTTAAGTCATCTGGGGGATGAATCAGAAAAAGCTTTAAGGATTGAAAACATTATGGAGGTTAAGAAACAGGGCTTGCCACAAGCATGGCACAGGAGTAAAAAACTATACATGGTAGCCTAGGACATATTGAGAAGTCCTGGAATGAGGTAAAATGCCAGCAAGTGCAAGGAGGACTCATATTCTCCTCTCCAATACTGCTTTCTGCCATAAAGAAGGAGAGCTCCAGGGGCAGAACAGGGAAAACACAAAACAAGCATGGCACATCATGAAATAAGGAGGTAAGGATGTTGAAGACAGAACTCTTTCTGTCAACATCTAGGATTGTCTGAATATCAACTTAAGGAATTAATAACATATGTAAGTAACTCACTAAATTAAGAAGCCTCACCAGATATGGCTACCTTATTTTGAATTTCCCAGCCTCCAGAACTATAAGCCAAATATACATATTTTTTTGGTACCAGGTTGTCTCTTAAAGCAATAGAGAATGGTTTGAGATGATGATCTGAGAATAGAGAGTTGCTTCTGTGATCATCCTGAGAAACGTGTGTGACCTGATTTTAATCAGGAGGAAATGCCATTCAAAAACCTCACAGTGAGAGGCATGCTTAAAACTACCCCCTTTGTAATCCTTACAGGTATCAAGCAATGGAAGTCACAGGATGACTACACAACTTACGTTAACTACTTTTTTTGTTGCTATGGTAGAACACCATGACCAAAGGTGACAGTTTACCTGGCACATGATTCTAGAGAGATAAGAATCCATCACAGCATGATGGAGACATGGTAGCAAGAATAGGAAGCTAAACGATCATATCTTTAACAATACAACAGCAAGCATGAAACAGAATGACCTGGAAATAATGTGAGGATTTAAGTACTCAACACCCAGTCCAGTGACATACTTATCCCAGCAAGACTGTACCTCCCTACCCAATAATCTTCTCGGATAGCTCCACCACTTAGAGACCAAGTATTCAAATGCCTGAACCTATGAGGGACATTTCTCATTCAAACCACAATACACCTCTTCTGAATTGGTTCTAAACAGAGGAAATTAAAAAAAAATAGACACAAAACATGACAACTAAATGTCTTATGCAGTCCTGGATTTGACTAGGTCTCCTTACTGTTAGGGACATTACCAAACAATAATGAAACTCAAATGGGTTCTGAAACTGATGTGATCACGTTGACATCAATGATAATGTCATGATCTCCATGCTTATGCAGGAGAACGTCTTTGTCTGAAACAAAACATAACAACAACAAAACCAACTAAACAACCCAAACCCTGAAATGCAAAGATGGCAGGATATGAGGTTAACACCTCTGAAGGTCCTGGTATAAAACAGAACTTTATATCCTTCTTACATATTTTCTGTAAAATGAAGTTTGTTACAAAATTATCAAAATGTTATGCAACAAAATAGTCACATATGTGCATGCATTTTCACTGTTTGTCCCATTATTCTACACATCCATGTCCTTCATTGTTTTCAACTGTCATGGATGCACCTCTAAGTTGCTTAGGATAAGTAACATTTCTTAAACCTATCTGGTGCATCAGTCCCTATCTTTCAGAAGAACACGTTGAAGGAACATCTGCCTCATCTTCTGCCTCCAGGGACCACACTGTCTCCACCAGGAAGATTCTTTCCTTAAGAGATATCAACTTTAAAAGAACACTGGCTGAATGGTGGGGGAGGATAAGATAAAGCAACTGGCAAAGTGCTTAGGCTGCGAACACAGACCACACCCAGGGGATGAGGAATCAATGTGTGAGAAGTAGCTTAGCAATTTCCCAAAACAGAGATGACTGATCAACCACAGCTCGCGGTCTTCAATAAATCCAGGAGAAATAAGGTGTGAGGGGTAATTTCATTTTAACTTCTAAAGATTGCTACCTTGTGCCTACGCCATAAGTAATCAAGGCTGTGGTTTTTGCCTCATCAAAATTGTATCCTGAAACCTACAAACACAACTGCTGTCTTTATGAATCATCTTTATTTTTAAAAATTTGGCTAACACTCAACTCAAGTGTCTCTGACATGTTTAAAGCAATTTGTTTCACAAATATAAGAGCTGGGAATGATTGAAATGGTTGAGATTAGATCCTGGAGGCAATATGTCATTTCCTCTCACTCGGGAATACATTCCACAAATAAGAGTAATAACAACAAAAAAAAGCTGTTGGATGGAAAATGCCATCCTTGCTGTCCCCAACACCTTGTTTCTGTCACTCTACTCACAGAAACATCTTTCCACCTCTTTTGTGAAATTAATTGCTTCAGAATATTGGAGGCTCTTGTCTATCTGACCACTAACTTTCTGATGAACCTAGAGGTAACTGTCAGTTTTCAGGTATAGAGTATCAAATGTGGTTTTTACTGTGGGGAGCCAGTGATAGATCTGGGAGAGAGAGGGGTACTGCTTTTCTGTTTTTCCCAGACAAGGAAATAGAACTTAAAATAGCATCAGTTCTTAGGACGCTCCAAACAGAAAGCCCAGTGCCGCTATCTGAGGGGCTGAGCTTTGTGAAGATGAATGTACTCCCTCCCCCCAAATATAGTCCTGCTGATGTCTTTCTCTGCAGGCCACTCACTCCCACAGCGAGGGTTGGCACACACTTTGCCACCAGACTACAGGAAGGGCCAGACATTTCTTTCCTTGATGCCTGTCTACATCAGCGTGGCTACTGTAGCGAAATGCTATAGGCTGGGTGACTTAAACCACTGATGTGCGTTTCTTACATTTTCTGAAGCTGAGATCTTGAAGATGAAGGTGTGGGGCATTTGGTTCCCAGTGAGGGTCAACTTCCTGATTCATGGCACTTTCTATTTATGTTTCTGTGTGATTAGAAAAGAGATTAAAGTATGGATTTTGGTCTCGTCTTTTTGTGGGCAGGGCACTAACCTCTTTCATGAGTGTCCCGCCCTGATGACATAATCATCTCCTAAAGGCCCCATCTCCAAATACCATCACACTAGGGGATAGAATATCAACATAAGAGTTTGGACAGGGGCACATACATTTAGCCCATAACCTACCTCATCTTGCTTTACCAGTTCCTCTCTCACTCCCACACTAAAGCGCTCCAGTTTGCCTTGCCTGAACTATACTTAGATCGAGCTCATCACATGTGTTTTCTCCCTTCGGTCAGGAATCATGGGAAGTCAGATAGTGATTGTTGGCTTATTCCAGTATTCATGGCTTACATCTAGAAAATTCTTCGAAGAAGGCAGTATCTACAGAATATGAAAAACCTAGTGCTCTCTTTACATCCTATTCAGTGAATACAACCATATTGTGGCAGGTTAGGACCTTAAAGCATTCTTGCCTACAAAGTACAAACATGGAGTGAGACTCGGTACAATCACTCTCATAAATATTAAAAGGTTAGCAAGAATGAATATATCAGACTCTTGCCAATGCTGTCAGGTGAAAGCAACTTTCTTGGAATGAGTTGTAATATGGCTGTTTGGGGAATGTCATGTGGAGACATTCACTGACAAGGTAGGGAAGGCTGAGCCAAATGAAGCATGTGGCTTGGACTTCTCTGCAAGCTCCATGCAATATGTTAAAGTAATGGTTTTGAATCTATGGGTTGAGATTCCCACAGGGGTTTCATATCAGAGATCCTGCATACCAGATATTTGCATTGTGATTTATAACAGCAACAAAATTATAGTTATGAAGTAACAGTGAAATTATTTTATTGTTGGGAGTCACCACAACATGAGGAACTGTGTTAAAGGGTCGCACATTGGAAGGCTGAGAACTGCTGCTTTAGAGGCTTGGACAATAGCACCCAGGTTTCCTGACCTCCACATGGCGTTTCCCACCCCTTCTGTAGCTGGACTACACATAGAGTGTTAGAGCCTCAGAGGCATGTGATCTGGCCCATTCATCCCTTTGTTGCTCTAAGTTCTGGTAGTTCCTGTAGTGAGGCCTATTTCCCCTGCAGGTGGTCCTTTAAAGTTTTCTACTAGCTCAAGTTTACCAACCTCTACGCAGAATCTTGAGAGCCCTATATACCCTGCATAGGTCAGACACATTTGGAGACAGGCTTGGTTCTTTACTTCTGGAGGACAGAAGTGGCTGAAGCTTGGGCCTCCTTTCTCCACAGTGAGGAGGTGGGGAAGAATCTACATTTTTTCCCCAATGTTTACTGGATCTGTTTCCTAGCTCTATTCCTGTTTGCTCCATTCCTTACAGATGGTTTTCTTTTTCCTCTGTTTTTATCTTTAATGAACAGCTCTGCTTAACCTGACTTCTGCTGATTGCAACCACCATGCAATTCTAAGGCCAACCAGAGACACACACTATCCAATCAAATGCTCTTGGTTGCTGATGCTTTCTGTCACAGAAATGGAGTTTCTGCACCATTTGGGAATGTGTTCACATTGTTTAATATCATAAGATTCTTTCCACCACCACCACCGCTGCCACATTCCTCTAGATTTCTAGTAGCATCCTCTTACATCCCCTCTGATTTGATACTCATATATCCCAGGTTTGCTAAGGACAGTGCTTCTAATTCTTCTATATGCTAGCATTCTCAACACCATTCCTAGACTGTCTTTCCCTTTCCATATTCTGGATTATGACCCACTCAGTTCCATGTGACCTTTTGTAGGAGAGTGTCTAAACTCCTCATTGGGTGCGGACAATTTCTAGACCTGCAAAGTAAATAGGGTGGGGAAAGTGACTATAATTCTATGTAGCCCCAACAAGTATTATGTTGTTATTTCATGAAAGGTACTTTTTGATGGACATCACCTTTACCCATGAGCAGATACATCTGTCTAAGTACTTATAGAGACATGCAAATCAGAGCAGCCAGTCCTGACTATTCATCAGAAGGTTGACCTTGGACACGTCTCCTCTTGCATCTCTTCCACTTTGCCTTGACTACAGGGTCTATCCTCAGGAAGATCAGTCAAGCCGCCACTAACTAATGGTGCCAGCCCCTCCTGCTCTTTGTGCCCATCTCCCTGCACTTACTACTTTGTCTCTCCAAACTTCCCCAATGGTGATCTTGTGTCTTTTTAAGATACTGCTGTCTCCAGAGCAGCAGCCAGTCATCTAAAAGGGCCAGTTTGTGTAAATGTATGAGCAAGAGCTCAGAAAACGATTAACTACCTTCACAGGGCATTCTCATTCCGTTAGAGAAACTGTTGGTGATGTATCTCCATGATGGATGAACCTAGCTGGCTTGTTCTGGGATACTTCCTGCTTCATCATGCAGATAGCTGAATCTCTACCTGACCAAAGACTAGATAGATGACATGATTCCCCAATTTCCACTCAAATGGATACTTGGGATTAAATACTTGATTTTATTTTAAACCATCTTGTTATCATTTTACATATCTATTCTAGAAACTTCTATTTTTAAAAGTATATATTTTTCACAGCTCCATGCATGAAATTATGCTCTATCTAGATTGGTAGGTTAATATGGAATGTCCATCTCTCCGTTATGGAACCTTCCCACAAGTACTCTTGGTGAGTCTATAGAAGGAACAGGTCCTAGTAAAGTCTCTTCAGCTCCTGTCTGCACGGAGGCTTACATATTTCCTTGAGCTGCCTTGAAACTCCTCTTGGAAACTAATGTAGACTTAATTAGATTTGATCATGTTAATAAGATTCTGATCATTTAATGGAAGAATTTTTCTGGGTTTGCATTGGACTCTAACACAATGAAATGGATTGTTTGGGGAGGATAATGATGCACTGTGTGGAGAATCCAGATATCCCAGCCCATCACCAAGTAGCAGGAAAAAAGTTACCAACTAAATAATGACTGCAAGCTGGCTCACTTACTGATCAGGGTTTTGTTCTCACAGACTCCCCAGAATTGACCTTCACCTCCATGTTTGGAGAGTTAGTGGTGCCAAAGCTCTGAATATAACCAGGAGCTTTAGTCCATGAAGGAATTCTTTTCCATTAGAAGCGGCTGAGCATTGGAGAACAAGCCCTTTGGCTTCCATGAATAACTCCCTTTCCACCTAGAGCCCGCAGTCATGGATCTTACCCTCAAAGTGTTCCCAATTTCTTCTCAAGACTTACCTGCCTCATCTAAGACTTTGCTCTTCAGCTCTTGCTTGTACTCTCCTTCCAGACTGCCCGCTTGTTACCTAACTGTTGATTAACTGTTTGCAGAATTCCTATTACTCTAGCTGGAGCAGACTCTAAAGCAGTGTTCCCATAGCAGTAATTATCATCATAGTTTCTGGGGGCTGAGAAAGGGTGGGAAAAGGAGGGGTAAGGAGATTGCTTAATGGGAACCTTCCTAATGCGACCCTTTAATACAGTTCCTTATGGTGCGGGGACTCCCAACCATAACATTGCTTTCATTGCTACCTAATAACTAGTTTTCATACTGTTATGAATTATAATGTAAATGTAATGTATAATATAAATTATAATGTAAATGTCTGTGTTTTCAGATGGTTGTCGATGACCATTGTGAAAGGGGGTCGAGACCCAGGTTGAGAACCACTGCTCTAAAGACAGGTTTGGAACACTGATGTGCTCCCAAAGAAATGGGATCAGTATGTAAAACAACCATCTGCTTCTCTACATCCTTTTCAGCACATCCTTTTCACAACAGCCAGGTTCTCTGGTGAAGGAAAAAAATATATAAATGATTCACATGTGCAATGGAATACTATTTAGTGATAAAAGAGGGAAACCCTGGTATTTCTGGAAACACAATTTGGTTTAGATACAAACACACACACACATCTATATCTCAAGAAGTCTAAACTCATAGAAGTAGAAAGTATAAGCCTGGTTACTGGGCATTGGGGAATGGTGGGAAAAGGAGGCATAAAGAGATTATTCAGTGGGAACAAAGATACAGACAAATAGGTGGAATAGTTTTCATGGTATTATAGCCAATGACCATGTATTGTGAAAATGAAATTGATAGAATATGGGATTTGAATATTCTCATCACAGAAAAGTGTGTTTATGAAGACAGGTGATATGTGTGTAAAGCTGATAACAAGCAATGTGTATATGTACCAAAATATTACTCTGTCCTGTAGGAAAATATGTAATTCTTACTTGCCAATTAAAGATAAATTCATTTCAATCAAGCTAAATGAAGAGAATATGGGCTGTTAAACTTCTGTTATACACCCAAGGACACCGTCGGATGTCAGGATGCAGGACACAGTGGGGCTTTGTGATGCACAAATTCACTGAAGTAGACATTACATGTGATGTTTTAAAGGCTGGTAAACAGCAATAGAAGAAAAGTAAATTGGAAAAGTGAAGGAGCCACCACAAGCTCTCCAGTAGTTTAGCCGAGAAACTTACCAACAGCCAAGCAAGGGCTGGGGACGGAACGGAGAGAAGAGTGCCTCCCTAGTGTGCACAAAACCCTGAGTTCAACCTTTAGCATGATAAATAAAAGAGAAGTGGGCAAGAGAATATTTAGCCAGAGTCAGGGAGCCAGGTCCAGAGCCCTGATCCTGGATGCCTGGAGGCTAAAGAAATCCTTGTGAACAGACAGAATAGTAAGACCCATCATGAGGCAGCAACTCATTCCTCCTCTTGCCAGTGAATAAATGTATAATCATTTATGCATGGGACATATGTGTATATGTGTGATGGTGTGAACAGGAAAGAGTGGGGAGACAGAGATGGAAAGTGACCCATTACAGAAAGAGGAGGAAAGACAAGAAAGAAGGCTTAGATCCTAGGAGGTGAGGGGAGCCAAAGACATGCCCAGAGATTGATAGCTTATCTTGAGCAGCCCATCTGGCCGCTTTTATAGCGGTCCTTCATTTGGGTTATCCTCCTGTAACAAATGCCATGGAGATGCAGTTGCCTATGTACTTGCAATATTCAGAATGAGGCTGGTAATTGGGTCATCATATTAGCAAGCAACCAGCACTAAGCAGTTGAAAAAGCTTCCGGTTATCCCCTGTCAATCCTTGCAATGTGCTTAGTGAGGAGCCAGAGGGCAAGGGTGATGAATAATTAGCCCACTTAGTGCCTTTCTTTAGTGAGTTTTCTCTCCATTTCCATGACACTTCCTCTTTAGATGGGAGCCTTAAGAGCAAGGTGTGATGCTTACCACATTAGTTTTTGTTTGGTATCTTTCTCCACTTTTCTCACCCCTCACTTCACATTGGCAAGATGCCTTAGAGTTAGAGGAAATATCCAGGGGTGTAACACACCTCAGTTTGGATTACATCTTTCTAACAGTTTCAATTCTGTGGGCACTAGTGAGCCAAATTTATTAATTCACCAGTTCAGGGGATCACAGTAAGAACTGAGTTTAGAGATGGAGAGAGGGACAAAGGTGAGGTCAGCTTGAAGGAACAGAAAAGAGATGGGAGAAATAAGAGAGATAAAGGGAGGCAAAGGTGAGACCTCATTTCAACCCCAGAGTCCTTCCTGTGTGTGCTATACGGCACGTGGGATGTAAAATACTGTGTTACCCTGGGACCTTAACTTTGCTTAGAAACTTGTGTTTATTGGCTGGGATGCATAGAGAGGTATGCCTAGGGTGTGTGTGTGTGTGTGCATGTGTGTGTGTGTGTGTGTGCGCATGTGCGTGCGTGCATACAACAGTAAGAACAAGAAAGAGAAGGAGAAAGATGGAGAGTGATGCATAACAGAAAAGGGTAGAAAGACCAGAAATGAGACTGAGATAGTGAGAGAGGTGAGGGTAGCCAAAGGTCTGCACAGCCATTTCTAGTTCTTCCTAAGGTGAGTGAGAAGGCATGCAATGTGGCTTCAGGTACTAAGATGTGGATGCTGGTCCCACCTGCCTCAACCTCAGATAGTCTCCACCACTCAAGCTAGAACTATGGACAAGTCATTCCAGGAAGAAGGGTTGCCAGGGCTCCTACTCGGACTAGTTAGGTCATCAGCATGGATGCTACATATTTCTGTGGAGAGATTCAGAGGTTTT
>CM053760.1:57680198-57775478 GCA_028658305.1 Pachyuromys duprasi
GTTTCTATGAAACTGACCTTTTACTATTCAACATGTGGGGCCTGGAGAGACAGCTCCGTGGCTAATGGTACTTGCTGCTCTTACAGAAGACTTGAGTTTGACTCCTACCACCTATATTGGTACAGGTGGCTCCCAAAAACCTGGAACTCCAGCTCTAGGGGTCAAATTGCCCTTCTGCTTTAACCTCATATAGAGACCTCCTACCAAGATGAATTAAACTCCTCTCCTTAATCAGCTGTATACAATAAACCCATCTTCTCAATTCAAACATAAAACAAACGTTCTGAATTTGTCCTGGGTTTTGCAGCTGGTGTCCTCCATCTGAGTGCGCCCAACTTGCCTGATGCCAGCTTTTCTGTATGTGTCCCTCTGTTCTTCATCCCCTAATCACCCAGTTAGTTTGATCCCCAAAACTGCACGGAGAGCAAACTCTTCTCCTCCTCTTCATCTTCCTCCTCCTCCTTCTTATTTAGTCCCACTCTGGTCCAGGCTGGCCTCAAACTTGCAGCAATACTCCTGCCTCAACCTCAAGTTCTGGGCTTTCAGGAGTGAGCTACAGCTCTTGGCTTCAGATCTCCTTTAACAGTTTACTTAAAACCCTTTCCATAGAGGCTCATGGTTATTTATAGAGAGCAACATGGAAACTTCTTAACAAGTGGTATAAAACAACCTGTCTGTTTCAGTTTTCATGCTCCACTAACCTTCTTGCCCCTTGTCCCAGAATAGACACTGCCACTCATTCCAGACCCATCTTCAAAAGCTCTTCCTGGGGGATTCCCTGAGCTGTGCTCAGTGAGACACTGCTTTCAAAGAAGCTCTAAACAGCTCTCCCAAGGAGCTGGCACTAAACTCCATCCACCTCTGCTTCTCAGGTTGTCCCACTGACTGCGGACCAGCCCCTTCCTTGGAGTCAGGAAGTGAGCATCCTACTTCTCATACTGTCCTCCTGACCACAGGACCACCCTCCTGGAGTCAGGGAGTGAGCATTGTATTGTTCAGAATGTCCTGACCATATTCCCTGTGAAGACAGAGGCTCTCTTCCTGTTCTGACCCAGTCTAGTACTCTCTCATGCAAAGTGTTCAATAAGCGCTCACTAAACACACTCTAAAGAAAAAAAATGAGCGTTATGGTAAAAGAAGCCAAACAAAAATATGGGAGATAAAAAATGCAACTATAAAGAGGGTATTTAAAAATCACATTTTTCAAAAGAAAGTTGCTGAGTATGAATGCTGGCACAAAATCTTAAACCGCCATACAGTTAAAAAAAAAGGATATTACATTAATTGCTATCCAGGAAACTACAAGTCCTCTCATGTTGCAGCATCCATCCTGCTCAGCATTCTACAGAACAAAGGTAATAGCCAGCTGGAGCCTCACAGTTACAGGAGTGAGTTCTGTATTTTATTAAAGGGTGCCATAACAAAAATATACTAGAGTAGTATTTGCAGCAAAACAATTTTAGTAAATATTCCACTAAATGAGATCTGTGTTTTGACTGCATGCCAACATGAAGCCTCTAATATGCAGATGTGTGTGGTGACTGAAGAGGCACAAACCACAGCACGAGGCAAATGCATTTGACCACAGAACTTTTTTCTTTTCCAAGGGAGCATCTCGTGACAGCTGTCCACAGGGAAGGCAGGCTGGGAAACACTGTCCTAGTTTCTCAGATGCCATTATTAGTTGCTTCACACGGTTGTTTAGAAATAAGCAAACCCGTCGTCAATGCAGAAACCCACAGGGCAAAGATTTAAGATGACATCCCGTAGAAATGCTTCTTCGAAATGCCAAAATAGCCCCTTCTCAGCAAAATAAAGCATAAACTGTAGGCACAACATGGCCTCTGACTTATTTCTCTATGAGATTTGGGGCAGGAAAGTTCTCTGCAGGGAAACCATGTTATATGTGTGAAAAGCACACATCAGCTTGATAATTCCATCCAGAATTTCTGAATGATAAAAAAAAGGAAACATGGTCCTTAAAGTGTTGGATCTCAGACTATAATGGTTTGGATAAGGTGTTGATGTGTTCCCCAAAGAATGTGTTGGAAACTTGGTCCTCAGTGTGGTAGTGTCAGAAGGAGGTTGAACCATTGCAAAATGCTTAGTGCCAAGTGGTTAGGTCCTTGAAAACTTGGTCTTGGATGGGATGAATGATAAGCCTGGTTCTTGCCAGACTCTATCCTTCTTCCCATGAAACCCCACCCTCTTGCATTGGCTCCCTCCATAATGCCATCCTCCAGTTCTCCAGTGATGAGTTACAGTGAATGGGTCCCTCACCAGATGCTGAACAATCAACCTGACCTCAAAAACAGGGCTCTAAATAACACCCCTCCTTTCCCTTATAAAGTACCTAGCCTTGGGCATTTTATTTTAGCAGCATAAAATGGACTGGCATGTAGATATGAGGAGGGTCTCCCACTTCCCCGAGGCCCTGCAGTGCCTCTTTACCTCCTATGGCTTTCACTAACTTGGGGTCAGGTGCACAGTGCAAGTCAATCTCATAGCTCTGTTTAAGGCAACCATACTCTACCCTGCATCCTGTGAGCACAAAGATTCTTCATTCTTCACACCCCTCACCCATTCTATTGCTCTATCCTTCTCTGACTCTTGAGCCTTTTCCCTGACTATTCTTCCCTTTCTGCCTATTTCATTCAAGCCCCTCCACCCTGAAACAAATACCAAACCAAGACGCCATCCTACTAACTCGTGTCTCTAGTTACCACTGAGATTTTACTTTCCTGCTTTTGACCTACCTCTTATGTCACACCTCATTTAATTTCACATCATTGTTTCTGTCACCCAAGCTACCAATGTCTTCATAATTGTCGAGTCCAGTGGGAAATTCTAACCTTGGTCACTCTTGTCCTCTTAAGGAACTTATCTCTCAGTCTTAGTACATACTCTGGTTTTCTCCTGATTCTCAGATTGTTTGGCCTTTGCTTCAAGGACCCCAGTTTCTGGCATTGTCCTTTCAAGCTGGTTTCCCCCAAGATTTGAGTCCCTGTCTCCTGTTTACATGATTAACTTTTGCTGAATGAACTTGTCTATCTTCATGTGTATGCTTTTGAAATCTCTTTGTGCCCTACTCAGACACCACCTTTCATACTCAGACTGTCTTTGAATATGTAGTCACCAAAGTCACTCGGGAACCCCTTAAAAGCAGTCCTGGTACTTTTCAGGTTCACCTGGGCATCATGTCATTTCAATCTTGATGCCACCTGAAAAGAGGTGGCCATAGTGCAATGCCCAGGAAGGTGCCAGAAGAAGTAGATTGGAAATAGACAACACTGCACTGAAATACCCCTTGCCAGTGCATCACCAGTGGGAAACATTGCCATTGTCATCGCTTCCCACACTCAGGTTTCTCTGTCATCACAGCTTAAAGAACACGGTTGTTACACTTGACTCATTCTTTCTTTTACCTCACGCTCATCGTACACATTTTGCCTCCTCAGTATTGAATCCCATTACTTCTTTTTTTTTCTGCAGTTGCTGCCCTCATCCAGGCTCTCCTCCTCTACCCTCTGAGCATCTCTCCTCCAATCTTGATGTTCTACCACCACATGATGTGTGCTGGAGCAAACCATCATGAATGAGACTTCTCAGTGTCATTTCCATCCTAGACCCTGATGCCCTGCTACTCAAGAAATGGAAGAAATGGAGACACTGAAGTATTGCTGACAACATTTGGATGCATGGTAGGGGTAAAGATATGTAGAAATGCTTGGGCACTTGATGGTTGCAATCACAAATGACTCTTTTTAGAGGTACTTTTATGAAGGGCTGTCCCTGTGTGTTCACGAGGTGACATATGTGGAGGGAAATCTAGCCTACTTCACAGACTGCCTCCTCTGAAGGCACCTAGTGTTATGGATTGAATCTGCAGTGTGCCAACAGGCTGATGTATTGATCACTTGGTTTCTAGGTGGTGAGGTACTGTTTAGGGAGATTCTGCACAGTTAAGGAGGCGGAGCCCAGTTGGAAGGAGAAGAACACAAGAGGCCTTCAAAGGTTATTCCTGGCCCTCTGTCTCTTCTTGTTTTTCTGCTTGCTGTCTACAACAAGTAAATTGAACTGCCGCCTCCTCCGCACATGTTCCATTATGGACTCAAAGTCAGCAGAGGCAAGGGTTCTGAACAAAATCTCTGAATTGTGGGTAAGAAGACAATTTCCCTCCTTTAAGTGGTCTTCTTGTGTTTGGGCAGCAGCAATGTAAGAGTGGCTAATACAACCAGAGAAAAATGGTGCGTTTGCAGGTTCCCTCACTGAAGAGGAGCAAGTGAGGCATGCATGCTTTGTTGGTAGCTTCTGCGAAATGCCTGTTTATTTCTGGTCTTGCTAGTGTCTTTCTCCCTCTCTTCTTTCAGCTGCAATTGGAAGTAAAAAGTATGGGACTCTGTGGGCCATTGTGAGACTGAGGTAAAGGACAAGGGAGGCTCTGAAGTGTTGGTCTCAACGCTTTGGGGCTCCTGGATTGGACCCAGGAAGGAGGGCATTGCTCATGAATCAAAGCATTGCTCCAGAGGGCTGTTAAGGTCCTCTCCTGTGTTGGGAGAAGTGGTGAAGAAGGCAACTAAGGATTCTTTCCTTGGAGTAACTTTTTCATCTCAGCCCAAATAGTTATCATCAAAACAAACCTGGGGGCGGGCAGCAAACACTGGACAGGATGTGAGGAAAGGAACGCATTGCTATTGGTAGGTACAAATTATTATAGCCCCTGTAGAAAAGCTTATGAAGGTTCTACCAAAAAGCTAAAACTAGAATAAGTTTATGATCTGGCTATCCCACTCCTAGAAACAAACCTGAAGGAAGCTAGGTTAAGGCATATCCATGTGTACTGCAATGCTGTTTACTACCGCCAAGATATGAAATTAGATCAAGGTGCCTGTCACAAAAGGCTGGATAAATAACACACACATATGCACTATTCAGCCCTAAAGATACATGGAATCAAGTAACATGCAGGAGAAACTGTGGGGCTAAAAGACACCATGTTAAAAATAAGGCTCACACAGATAGATGGGTGTCATGTTGTTTGTCATACACGGAAACAAAAAAAAAGTGCCTTGAAAGTGGAGAAAGGAAAGGGGTTGAGGGAAAGAGTAGGAGACAGTAGAAGAGAGGGTGAATATGCCACAGTACGGACCTGTGTGGCGCTATCACAACAGAACCTCTTGGTTTGTACAATTAATATGTGTTAATAATAGTAGAGATTTAAAGAAGGATGAATTTTTTTTTCTCTCAGCTAGATGTGGAGAAGGGGGGAGAGCCCTAAAGTAACAGCAAATTAACACCACCAGGTGCTCTCAAGTCCCAGCTGCAGCCACAGGTTAACAAAGCCACCATTAAAGCTGCCAGGCTCCAGCTCTCAGGATTTATCATTGCTGCAGGCTGAGGTGGAGAGAGAGAGGAGAGAAAGCCACACCCACCTCTTCAAATTCATTAACACCTCCCACCTAATGCTGCAGCTGGCTGTGTAAGCCCACAGCTAATGAGTGCAGTTGTCAAACACAAGCTTGCAAAACGCTGGCAGAGGAAATGCCCAGACTCTCCAAGGACTTTTCTGGAGACCTTCTTGGAAAACCCAGAGCACATAGGACCATGTTGCTTAAATATTTTAACAGTAATCACTTAAACATTACATGTGTATTTAGATAAGGAAGGAGGAAAGGAGGCACAGATGGAAGAGGGATGATAGGGAAGGAAGGAAAGAAGAAAGGAAAAGAAGAAAATTTGTTAGAAGGCAGAATAACTCCTAAATAAGACCTATAAGCTAGGTTCTGCAGACAAATACAAAGGGGCACACCACAGTCATTACCTATTGCACGGTAGACAAAAGTTCCTGAAAAGTAGGAGGAACCAATAACAAAAAGTACTGACTGAGGCCTGGAAGCAAATCAACAGGAAGATGTGTGTGTGTGTAATTTTAACATAGGAATAACATTCTGCAAGTAGTAAATATACTCTTTAAAAAGAACATTTCAAGTAATATTGTGGCTATATTTAATCATGCATAACCCTCTTTTTTTAAAGGTTAATTCTAGTTTTATTTATGTGCACATGTGTGTGTGTGCATGTGAATGCCGGTGTGTATAGAAGCCGGAAGATGGTGTCAGACTTCCTGGAGCTGGAGTTACAAGGTGGCTGTGCAGCAACTGCCATTGGAGCTGAGACTGAACCCAGGTCCTCCACAGGAGCAACACCCTGAGTCATTTCTTCAGCCCCTGTCACTTTTTAATAATTTAGGTGTTTTCACATGCATTTGTATGTGGATGGGACAGCTTGTGGGAACCATTTATCCCCTTCTGCCCAGTGAAGCCTGAATATCTAACCCAGTTCCTTAGTCTTGGCAGCAAGGGCTGAGCTTTCTCACTAGCCCCTAAGTCTTCAGAAGAGATCCACTTCCTGAAGAACAATGATAAGGGCTGGAGAAATTCTAGCCTCTCCCAGTCTTAGCACTATTTCTGCAGTGACCCTGTAACAGGCCGAATGATAGGAATGAAAATTGGACAGGAGAAAAAAACCCCACCCCTGGGTCTTCGTCTCCTTCACATGTGGTTGATTTCTCTGCTACTGGACGGTAGAAAGTTGAATTCAGTTACTTTCTTTTTCTTACATTGATGATAACTTCGGAATGAGAAAATGCACTAATGTAATAATTTTCAGAAGGGCCACCATGGAACAGCATCTAATGCTGAAAATATGAAGAGGCTGAACAAGATTGAAAATACGTGTTGGTTTGACTCTACAGGCTTTTATCTTCAAAGTAAGATGCTCTAGATGTTTTCTTCCTTTATACTGAAGAAATAAAATCAATTCTGATTCTCTTCTGTATGCTTGAAGACTTCAGTTCTCACTATAGCAGATACTGTGGTATGCTGCCCAGACCTCTCTGTTTTGATAAGGGCCAGCTCTCTATCTCCGACCCACTCTTAGAAGCTTGCTGGCCAACACAGGAAACCAACTGTGTTCCGATTACAGCCCTTCCCTAAGGGCAGTCTAGAACCAAGGACCAGCCCACATGCAGGGACCAAGGGCTCGCAACCTTCCTTGCAATGGAACAACTCTGAAGAACCTAGTCCAGCTATATACCTTGGGGTCCACTGAGGCTGCTATTTAACTCTTCCCTCTGCCCATCACTGACTCCTGCATTCCTTCACACATGGCGATCCCAAGGACAGCCCAAATAAACTGTAGTAAGACTACATAGTCCCCAAAGCAGAAAGAAACACTTGGTATATACTCACTTATATAGACCTATAGGATAGGATGGACATGCTGAAATCTATACACCTAGAGAAGATAAGC
The DNA here is from genome assembly GCA_028658305.1 of Pachyuromys duprasi. Classification (NCBI taxonomy): domain Eukaryota; kingdom Metazoa; phylum Chordata; class Mammalia; order Rodentia; family Muridae; genus Pachyuromys; species Pachyuromys duprasi. The sequence goes on from CM053760.1 coordinate 57,687,510, forward strand.
AAGAAGGAGGACCAAGGGTGGGATGATCAATCCTCACTTAGATGGACAAAGGGGATGGACATTGAATGTATGAGAAAAGAAGCAACAGGACAGGAGCCTACCACAGAGGGCCTCTGAAAGACTCTAACTAACAATGAATCAAAGCTGATATTAAGACTCACAACCAAGCCATCACCAGAGTACAGGGAATCATATGAAAAAAGGGGGAGTTAGTAAGATTTGGCAAGGACAAGAGCTCCACAAAGACCAAATAGATAAGGGCACAGGGGTCTTCTATGAGACTGTTTCTCCAAGCAAGGACCATGTAGGGATACAAAGTATAACCCCTGCTTGAATGTGGCCCATGGTAGCTCAGTACCCAACTGGGTACCCTAGTAAGGGGAACAGGGACTATTTCAGTCATGAACTTAATGGCTGGCTTGTTGACTCCCCTCCCCCGCCCCCACGAGGGAAGAACAGCCTAACTAGATCCCAGAAGAGGACATTGTAGCCAGCCCTGAAGAGACATGATAAGCTAGGGTCAGATGGAAGGGGGGAGGTCCTCCCCTATCAGTGGACTTGGAGTGGGGCAGGGAGAAGGTGAGGGAGGGATGGGGAGAGTGGGAGGGAATGAGGAAGGGGGCTATGGCTGGGATACAAAGTATATAACCTGTGATTAATATAAAAATAAATAAACTACTTGTAAAAAAACTTTAAAAAAAGACTACATAGTGTGAATGAGCTGTGGTTACCATGTTAAATAGTTGGACATAAAATCTGTGTTTCAATTTATGGGGATGTTGTAACTTTTGACCAACATCTTAGAAGACTATTATAAACACACTGAAACTTCTCTTTTAAGACTATGAGCCTGGAGAGGTGGCACACACCCCTAATCCCATCACTCAGAAGGCAGAAGCAGGCAGATCTCTGAGACTTCGAGGCCAGCCTGGTCTACAAAGAGAATCTAGGACAGCCAAGTCTACACAGAGAAACCCTGTCTTGAACAAATAAAACAAAACAAGGCAAAACAAAACAAAAAATGTTTTTCTTTTTATTGATTTCCACTGGTGTTTATATCACATATTTAGATTTATATCTTATTGCTTTTGGATTTAGTTTGATCTTCCAAAATTGCAGTTACCATTATATAGGAAACATTGCTTATATCTAAGTGCTTAATGCTAGAGGATTAAAGGGAATGATTATTAAGTTTTCATATCTGTCTATCTTACAAGGTAATCCTGTGCCTTCCCTCCTTTGACTTTGTTATATTTTTCTAAATGTACACTCAACACCATCAAAAATATAGTTATACCTCTTACTCCCCACTGTTTATAGAAGATAGCCCTCTTGCAATGTTTCTCTTTGCAAACCATACAGTGATGCTTTCCTTTGGCTGATTAATAAGCAAACGGTAACAGCAGGCATTATTGCCTTATTTCTGATTATAATTGAAGTTTTAGGCTATCCCACTTAAGCTGCTGTTTGGGGGGACAGTTCTCTTTCTGAAAAGATCAGCTGTTTTTATCGTGTTTATTTCAGTCACTATCAATATGATTGCCTGGCTTTCTCCTTCAGCTCCTGGGAGTGGTTCTGTAGACGTATTTCCTTACCTTGAGCCACTCCTGCTTTTCTGTGCCTGCATTTCTTCAATACCCATAAATGTCCAGGGAACATTTACTAAAATATGTCAAATATTAGTGACTTTGCAAAAGGAAAGCAAGACCAAACTAATTTGAGAATCAAAGGACCAAACAAAGCTACATGGTACTTTCCAGAACCTTGGAAACATACATTGTCAGTCTTCAAGAGTAGAGTACAAAGTGGCCAGTGAGTTTTATTACTGTTCTGTTCTTTTCTCATCAGAGATTGCCTTCATGCAGAACTCACTTTGGGGTCGCCTGTGTGGAGAGCAGATGCTGAGGTTTGCAAATGCTCCCAGCCCATGAAACCGACTAAATCACTGTGAAGTCAAATCACAACTGTGGGATGCCACTTAAGAAAAACAAAACACTCAGTTAAATATTTTTTTTTCACTAAACATGCTTCTATGTTAGATTTTCTAATTTTTGATGCTTGGTCAATTTAACCACTCCTCCAACCAATCTTAAATACTGTGCTAGGAAAGAGTAAAATAGTACCCAGTGCCCAGCTCTGTCTACAATGACCCATGGTAACCTGGTTAGGGCAGACAGCACTCACCAATGACATATTCCACTCTGAAGAGATCCTTCCTGGGGTCATATGGACGATTGAAGTCAATCTGGACGTAGAAAGACTGCCCTCGGCGGACAATCAAGTTGTTGTTGTCGTATTTGTCTGTGTGGTGATCAATCTTGTTGCTGTCCCATCTTTCCTTGAACAGGTGAACAGCTGTGACGGTCAGGTAATCTGTCCACGCAGAAAGCAAAGTAAGGAAGCTGTTAAAGATGTTTGACCTAGCCCCTCCCTCGATAATCAAGCTTATTTTTCTAGACGAAAATTCTGCTGGACGGAGCTGCAAGGGAAGGGAGGGGCAGCAGATTCAAGGATCAGCCTCTTGCCTGTGGAAGACAGATTCATTTTAAACCTCTCCCCACCTGCAAGCTCATTTCAGCATACAGGATAATTCGCTTTGAAAGAGAAGGGTGCCTGGTTTGTAGATCTAGACAGAGAGAAGCGAGGGTGAGAGTTCAAGTCTTCAGTTCAAGTCTCATGCTGGTTTTATTAAGCCAGGCTCTTTCCATTGTGACTGTCCCTCCCTGTGTGACATCGCCACATCAGTTTCCCCATCATTCGAAGGGGAGGAATCAAGTCTGACAAAGCCTCAAAGGGACAAAGCTAGCCATTAATCCAAACTTCCCCTCCTACCCCAGGAAGGGTCAAATGTCCTCCTACTGAAATTCTAAAAGTAGATCTGATTCCTCAAAGGCAAGGAAGAGGGGGGACAGTGCTCTAGAAAGGAAGGCAGCATTCTGTGTGACAACATGTGACCACTTTCACTGGTATAGGCAGAATCAGACCCACACTTCCTTGCCTAAATGAGCCACGTAGGTGCCAGACTCCTGTCATTTTGGTGCCAACATGTCCAAGCTTTTCCTGTCTTTTGGAATCAAGAGTATACATGTCAACTCTATGCATGCTGCTCATGTAGTTTTGCATGTATTCACTTATTTTACAGAACAGCATGCTAGGCTACAACACCACCCAGAGGCTCACAGATATGACGGTGACATGAGATTCCATGAGTGAAAGGAGGTTGCAGATAATCTGACACGGGCTAGTCCTGGAAAAAAAGGAGCTCCCTCTGGCCTTTCTTCATTTCCTTGTGCACATGAGCACGTACAGGAAGGGCAGCAATGTAGTTCAGGAGAATACCAGGTGAATTGGTTTGTGTACACACACTTGGAGTCCCATGTAGGTAAGTTGAGTCAGATAGCCTGGTCACACTTTTCAGAGCTGCCTGACTTCTTGATGCATGTTTTCCTCTTATGGCTGGAGACATGTTGCATTCAGAAAACACTCCTGCTGGGGCTTGAATCCTTGTGGAGACATCTCCTTGCAACACTCCCCGAACCTCTGTGCTTTACACAGGAATTCGAGACAAGATTCCCAGCCTCCTTAGGCTCCATTTTTCCCTTGTAGAGAAAAAACCAAGAAGTTGGGTTTGTTAAGATTCCCTCGAACTCTTACGTTCAACGGTCTCTGAAATGCTCTTTAAAAAGTCAAAGTTTGGGTAAAATTGAGTCGAAATTCAAGTCTCAAAATTCCTTGTATATGATGGTATTTTTCTTCCAGATTTGAGTTCTCTTCCCATTTCAGATGAGGAGATTACTACCTGGAAAATTTCTACGAAGATTATAGTTTTAGTGGGTGGGTCTGGTACTATACCTGGCACACAGTGGCACCATTAACCTAGAGTGGCTCATAGACCAGGAACTCTGATAAAGCCAGTCCATATGGTGGGTCACTTCATGGTTTCCTCTGACTGTGCTGTTAGGCAGGCAAAGCGCAAGACACTTTTATTTTTGCGTCATCTCAAAGACTTGTCAACATACAGGAGCCCCTGAAGAGCGCCTTTCCTTTAAAGTGGAAGCTACAGATGTATAATTTTGGAGCCTTTCTTTTCCATGCTGCCTTTTCTTCTAACTTTTATGACTTTATTAAGGCCACAATTCCCTTGTTAAAGCAACCTAAGAGACAGGCAGATCCCCAAGCTTTGCTGGCTAGCCAGACTAACTCCAGGTTCAGAGAGAGACCCTGACTCAACAAGTAAAGTGCATCAGAGGATGCTTGATGTTGACCTCTGACTTCCACATGCACTAGTGTGTATACACTCGTACATGAGCACACATACACACACAAACACATATACATACCTCTCTTTGTGTTTCTGTGTCTCTCTGTTTCTCTCTTACTCTATCAACACCTCTCTCTCTCTCTCTCTCTCTCTCTCTCTCTCTCTCTCTCTCTCTCACACACACACACACACACACACACACAAACACACACATACCAAGATGGAAAATCCTCACCAAAATGACTTTAGGGATCAACTCTTCTGGTCCTCTTTCTTTTTTACTCATCACCAATATCATCTAAAACCCAAAATCTCAAAATGGTTTCATCAGCTTTCCCTTCCTGCACAGCAGTGGAAGGAATGCCCTCAATATCACAACTTCACTGAAACTCAGGGGCAAAGGCACCTCTGAACCATTTGATAGACCTTCTAGGTACATCTGAGCCATCCCTATCCATGGAGCCTGGTCTCTGAGTGAACAGGGCACTCATTACTTCATGGGACACACAGTCCACACTCATGAAGCTCTACTGTTCTCAAGTTGCCCTGTTACCTGCTTCCCTGTGGATTTTCTGACCAGGTGTGCTGGTTCTGACTTCCAAGTGGATACAGAGCAAGTCTGTCCCTCTGGTATTCTGGAGCTTAGAGGCCACCAGGAGAATCCCCTGAGCAAAACTCTCTAGACTTTTAACCTCCTCCTTAAGGAGTCATTTTCAGAAATTAATGAATCCTGTCTCATAATAGATTTCATTTTGTCAGTTTCTCTCAGGGAAAATTTTTCCTCAACTAAAATGCATTAATCTGGCTGTGATTTTTCTAGGAAACAACTATGAAACTACTTTATCTTGTAAAAATAAAAAGGTTATTTATTATTTATTTATTTATTAGCTTGTGCATCATTGGATACTGATATCTTACTTTGGATTTACATTAAGCATCTGCTGAAGCAAAACCCTTAAAACACATTCTGATGTCATTTCTATCGATAGCGGATTGCAGATCTGTTCAGACGCCCACAGATCTCTCAGCTGTGCAGTTATTTGGCTGTATTTACTTATGCAACTGATTTTTAATTTGCAGCTCCGTTTTTAAGGCCTTGCATGAATCCATAACACATTCATGCTGGTAGAGTCGGTTTATTGTCCCACACTCTTGCAATCATTGTGCTCTCAGGATGCTTACTTTTTGCTCCAGCCAGATTTCCACAGCGTGATACTTTGTGCTGTCACCCAAGGCCGGAGTACGCTTGGACAATCGCTACATAACTGAAAGCTAAGAAAGCCTACAGTGGGAAAAACCAAAAGAAGCATAAATAATTAAGGAAGTTTAGGGTTCTGAAAAAAGGGAGAACCCCTAAACCATGTTAAGGGAAATGAAGGACATTTTCTGGAGAAAGTACTCTAGAAGCAGTGAACAAAGGAGGGGGCAAATTTTCCACATAGGAAGAAAAAAAAGGTTTTACTTCATCTCTGTTGCTGTGTTGAAACACGTTGAGCAAAAGCATCCCAGGGGAGGAAAGGGTTTATTTGGCTTACAGTCCGTCACTGAAGGAAGCTGGGGCTCAGAACTTGGAGTTATGTTCTGGCTTGTACACAAGCTCAGTAGCATTTTTTTTATATATAGCGTAGGACCTCCTGACCAGGAAATGGCCCTCCAACAGTGGGCTGGGCCTCATTCCCTCAGTAAGACAATCAAGACCACCCTTAAAGATATAACAGAAGATCAATCTGGTAAAGATAAATGCTCAGTTGAAACGCACATTTCTGGTGATTCCAGGCTGTGTGAGGTTGACGGTTAACGCTGACTAGGAGAGCTGGGAACGAGTGCTTACAGAGAACGGTGGCTCAGAAAAGAGTGTGAGTGATCATACAGAAAGCTAGAAGACAACAGACTGGCTGGAGAGGGTTGAGGAGCACAGTAAAAGCTCAAGGCCAGCAGCTCCTGCAAGCCTTGTCAGCCATGTTCAGGGGCTTAGAGTTTGTGTTGAGGAGCTAGCGAGACTACAAAACAGTAACCTGACATAATTACTTAGTCAATACATGCAAGTTTAAACCTCTTCTGGGGACAGAGTGGAAGGGAGTTAGTTGGGATGGTGTCAGTCTTGAAGGGTGGAAGCGCAGCTAGGAAGCTGTTGCTCATTTTTGGTAAGAACAAAAAATTTGGAGCCAGACTGTCAGAACCCTTTACATCTGCCACATATTGTCTTTACGACCTTAGACCACTGCATAAACTTTCTGGGACCCAGTTTCCTCATCTGCAGAGTGTATTTGGAATGGGCAGAATATGAAAGGGGTGCTGTATACGGGGTCTGGCGCATGCTAATCACTCAGAAGGCAATAGCAGCAATGCTAGCTCCTAACATCTCAGAAGTCCCCGGGGCTCTAAAGTTCAGAAATCCGTGTCTGGAAAGGTGTGCAAGGAACACAGAAAAAAACAGTTTCCAGGATCCCGTCATGAAGCAGACCCTCAAAGCACCTGCCTGAGCCTAAGCATGACGTTGCACATCCACTATGTTCTTTTTCTTCTTGCTTTTCTTTTCCTGATTCTATTGGTAGAAAAGTCCTTCCCCATTCCAGTCTTCAAATAACCCATTTCTCTTCTTAAGAAGAAGGTGTAAACTACCACTAACAACTTTATTTTACATTTACACAGGTGATGCTACCTATAGGATTGGACACTTCTTGAGGAGAGGTCTATAACCTTGGTCATCTTGTCATTACTCATGCCTGGGGAAGTGTGTGAGAAATGTCCCAGAAAGTATTGCTGCTTTTCACTTAAATGAGTTTCACACCTAAATATTTGGGTCCTGATTCTTTTTCATTTTGAAATAAATTGTCTCATTAACTATAGAAAAAAACATATCAGTTCTTTAAATATCATTATCAGGCAGTTTATTCTCAAGACAAGCAATTTTAAGGGCAGCATATTGTGGGAGGGTTGGAGGCGACAGAGTTCAAGGCCTTTGTATGAGAACTTTTGTTTCACATTGGAATAAGACCAATAGGTCTTCATGCTGTTTGGAACAAAAGGGAGGTAAAGGAGCTAATGAAATTTGAGTGTATCAAGCCTAAGAAAGACACACACACACCTTATGGTTTGCAGGGGATTTTTTTCTTAGTGAAAATAAACACATGTAATTTGTTTTGAACATAATAGATAGGGCCTAGGAGATGGGTATGCAGTACTTGCAAACATGAGGACCTGAGTTCAGATCCATAGTACCCATTTCATAATCTAAATACACACAGGTATGTGTGTGCATATGTATGTAGTTATATATGTACTTGACCTAGTGCACTGCTTTTGAGAATGTTTAATATTAACCATGGAATTTTTTTTTAAAAACCTGTTTTCCGAGTATCCTTTATTTATTTTATTATACTATCACCTTAATAAGTCAGTGCCTTTGGGAAAGAAGGGGAAATATCATAGGAAAATGCTGCATTTTAAGTGAGGAGAAACCAGGGCAAAGTTAAATAAAAAGTCCTCACCTAATCTCTTAAGGTTCCTTCTTCAAACGATCTAAAGTAAGAAAGGCATTTCATTTTAAAAATGAGACTTGGAAAAAAAGACATAAAAATGAAACTTGGCTGAGGTGCAAGAGATTAAAAGCCACCCCAATAGGCAAAAGGTTTAAAGCATGCACGTTCAGAACGCCAGTCAGATGTGTAAGGTGCATGGAAAGATAAAGCCAGGAGACTTATTCTTTGAAAGTAGAAAATGACAGCCATGTGGGCGTCTCTTCAGAGTAACCTTCTAATTAAAACACTAGGTGTTTTAATCTGTTTCTCATTACTGGGAGAAATATCTGAGGCTGGGTTTTTACAAAGAAAAGAGATATTTATGAGAGGGAGAAAGGGAAGAAGAAAGAGGGAAAAGAGAGGAGAGAAGGTGGAAGGGAGGAGAGATGGGAGAGAGAGCAAGGAGAAAAGAGAGCGGAAGTGGTTGGATGTTTACAGTTTAAACCACACATTCTGGCTCGTGTGAGGGGCCTGGACAATGCCTCATGGTTTGTGGCACATGCCATCATAAAGGCAGAAGCTTGATAAGAGAAAATGAGACCTCATGGCCAGGTCCGCAGAGAGTGACTTGTGGTCAGCTTCTATCTTTTGTAAAAATTCACTTTCCTGAGAACTAGCTCAGGGTCTCATAAGGAGGACCGTAAACCCCTCTTCCACCCCAGTGACATAAGGACCCTCCACTAGGCTCTGCCTCTCGCTCCACCACACTGAGACCAAGTTTTAGCTTGTGAATCATTGGGACCAAACTACATCTAAATCACAGTGAGAGTTAGTGTTGGGGAAAGGGGTGAGGTCCCCAATGTCACCAAATGAATAACATTTCTCTGGTTAATCATGGCTAGCCACCATAAAACAAGCCAAGAACAGAATTAGGTTCTTCCAGTGTATGATTATAGCAAGGACAACAGTTGGTTACCATGAAACATGAGCATAGGTATAAAAATAACATAAGGCATTCTAGTGCCCATTTACCTGTTGACGCCCCTCCTCTGTGCACGGTACTCAGAGAACATCTGTTAAGCTGGTGGATGGATTGTACATTGTTTATTGGCCTAACAAGACATAGCTTAGATAGAAAGAGCTTTCTCAATGTTGAGGCCTCATTCACCACAAGCAGGAAATTAATTCACAGCTCCCTGTCCAAGTCCAGCTCTTAGCAAAATGGAACAGCTCACTTGGAAGACATTTCTTTTTTTTTAAGTCATTTTATGGCTAGGAACTTGGCAGCTTGCCCTTTCAAAGTGACAGCTTTCAAAAAGTCTACCTAACACAATTTAGTCTAATTCCAAACACATCAGAAAATGGGCTGTTAAAGAAAGAATGTCTCTTCTCTAGAGTCAGCTGGCTCCTTGTCCTCCTACTCTCTCCCTAATATGAAAAAAAGTGGATTATCCTCTCCCCGGGTTGCAAAAATATTCTTCTGAGAATGATTATACCTGTCACAGATGGAATCTTGAAATAAGTTAAATGTTTAGGTTCATATTCTAGGAATTCCCTGGTGAGCTGAGCTCTCCCTGCAATCTTTGGTAACATTATTACTAAGCTATAGGCATTAATGCTATGCATGAGGAAGAAAGCTTTTTCTCACACATCTTTTGTCACCTCAAAGGAGAAAGTATAATTAGAACAATTAAAGACATCTTTATTCAGCAGCTATTATTTAAACCCTTGCTACTAAAATGTCCTATAGCCTAAAATGCTTCTAAAATTTTAGAATAAGAGAAATGAGACTCACACCTTCTCCAGGGCTAAACGCCTTCTGGTCTACCTCTCCTTTAGCCTGAAATATCTCCTCTCAATGTTCCATTTACTATGATAATTACTCTTATAAAACATAAATCTACTCTTGAGAGTCCACAGCAAGTCCCCTGTGTTCTGTGGGATGGAATGAAAGTAGGGTCTTCAATGCTTATTATACTGTGACCCTTGCCAAGTTTTTAAGGCCTATCTTTTCTTTGTCTTATAGCCAACTCCTACCACTTTTGAAAATGATCTTCCATGTATTCTTTATCCTTTCTTTCTTCATGTTTTAAGAGACTTCTCTGCCCTGACAGGTGAGGTGTGTGTGTGTATATGTGTGTGTGTGTGTATGTGTGTGTGTGTGTGTGTGTGTGTAGGGTATGGAAATGGTATGCATACATGTGCATGTATTTGCAGGCCAGAAGAGGATTTCAGGTGCTATCTTCAAGCACTTTATGTGTGCTTCTTTAAGGTAGGGTTTGTCCTTGAGCCTGAGGTTCAAGTTTTCTCAGTTAGGTTGGAAACAGACAAACTTCACCAATCCTCTGGTCTCTTCTTACCTCAAGACCTAGAGTTAGAGGGGTATTTAGGATGCCTAATTAGTTACATAGAAAGTAGGGTCTAGTCCTCATAATTGTACATCAAGATCTCTTATCTAGGAAGCCATCTCTCTACCCCACCACTTCTTCATTTGACATGTGGTCAACATCATCTATATATAGTACAGACTGAAATTATCTAAAGTTATCTAAAATTATTATGCCTGCTTCACATGCACAGGGGTTTTAAGCTTGCACTACCACACTTGGCTTGACCCTTGCTTTTCTCATTTCTTATTTTATTGAAAAAAAAGAGAGACTCTCCTATTTACCTAGATTAAGCTTAAACTCATCATGTAGTATAAAATGAACTTAATTTGATTTTCTTTCTACTGCCATCTCCCAAGTGCTAGGGTTAAAAGTCTTTACTGCCACGCCCAGCTTGTCTGGAACATTATTTGTCATTGTGCAAGACCCAGCTGAGAGGTTTTAGTCATCTGGAAGTTTTTCCCATACATATTCCTACTCTAACGTATCACAAGACTTGCCTCTCTATTGTTTTACTGTAATTTGCTTAATTTTCAATTACAGTATTTATTAGATTGAATTTCAGTGATCTTTGCTTGGTTTTTGTTTGTTTATTTGGTTGGTTTTTGGGAGGTGGTTTAGAAAGCTGGTTGAGGTCAGAGATTGGTGTCCTCTTTTTGTCCTCAGATAGACTCTGGAACAGCTTCTGACATGTAAGTGACAGAAAATACAGGTTTTTGAGTTGGGTGAGTGATGAACATCACCTAAAAATTTCATTTCTTCATCATGTATTAAATGTCTCTGTTATTTTTTTAATAATCCTAAATCTAGAGAGTCTCCTTGGTACCAAGGAAAAGGTGATTACTAACTGGTTAAGAGATTGATTTAGTGCTGGCAAAGAATGGTAGAAGAGAAGAGATTCTCAGAAAAATGCCTAGACTCCACTATCCTAAGGACTTCTGGTTCTGCCTCCATTTGAATGGTCATCAGGCCATCCTTGCTTTCTTGTTCGACTCCAACACAGCAGAGCTGCCATGTAAATATTCGAATTACTGCTGCAATTGGCCACTCTATTTGTAATAGAGTCCCACAGCCCAAGAGGATGAAGTGGTATTATGTAGAAATACATTTCTAGTCACCCACAACTTGAGACCTGGAAGGCTGTAGAGAGATTTTACAGAAACACCAACTGAACATGCTGAGCAGTCTTGTAGAAATGGATGCCAATGTGAGTCTGGGAAGATGGCTCATCTGCTAACAGCACTTGCCACATAACAATGAGGGCCAGCGTTTGGATCCTTCTCCTTACTTCAGACATGGAGGCAGGGGAATCCCTACAGCAAGCTGCCTGGTTAGAGTAGCCAATTGATAAGCTAGGTTTAAGTGAGAGACTCAGCCCATTTCACAAGGTGAAATGGAATCAAGAAGGATAGCCAATAGCCAACATTAACGTCTGGACGCCATGTACATACCAGTACACACACACACACATACACACTGATATCAATTTAAATAATATGAACAGATATTCATGACAATTTTCCTATTATAGGACACAGAGGAAACACTAAGGATCTCTAAAAGTGTAAAAGTATGTGATAACATCAGGTATGTCTACAGCTTGCTTCTACTTCTGAGGTCCCATTATTTTAGTTTTACTTATATTCTATAGTATGTATTTGGAGAAGTTTTGTGAGTTTATGAAGGTTTTTTAAAACCTTAATATAGTAATAATAGTTTGAGGATCCTTGCTATGGTGCCCAGGCTGGCCTTGAAATGATCCTTTACCTCAGCCTTTCTTTCTTTTTTTCCTTTCTTTTCTTTCTTTCCTGATTTATTTATTATATGTACAATGTTCTGCCTGCATGTATGATTTCAGGCCAGAAGAAAGCATCATATTTCACCATAGATGGTTATGAGCCACTATATGGTTGATGGGAATTGAACTCAGGACCTCTGGAAGAGCAGACAGTATTCTTAACCTCTGAGCCACCTCTCCAGCTAACTCAGCCTTTCAAGTGGTTAAGAATATGGCATATTTCATTCAAATAAAAAATTCTCAACCACGTATGCCCAGCCATGGTGACAGACTATTATACCCATGAGCCACATCCTAGATATGTGGTTGTAATTCCAGATATTAATGAATACTTTCCAGTAACAGTCAGCATTCAAAGTGATGGAACTAATCAAAATGAAAAGCCTATTTTCTTTCTGTTCTTTTACTTTCTTCTCTAATCTGCTCAGTTACTTTCAAAGGGGCAGTTTTCAAAACGAAGCAATTACCATTGAGGGTAGTGGGGATAAAGAGTTGGTCATAAGGTTCCGTTATCCTGGAGTCGGAGGATCCTAAGTAGAGATCTAACTGCTCCCGGGGTCCACTGGTGGCCACTGGGTGAACTGCAAGAAGATTACATGAACCGGTGCCTTCCCTGGCAATCTTTAGTCCCTTTATAAAGGAGATTTTGCGGGTGGAGAGGCTTGATATATTTAGTGCCAAACCAACTCTGTGCTTTTTAGACAAGTAAACAGAAATTCGAACTCTAGAATAATAGCCTGGTTCAGACAGTACGTCTGCTCACTTTTTTTCTTTGTTTTGTTTCTTTCCTGCCCGTTCTCTTGAGACTACCGAGCTATGATGATTGGATCAGAGGCTCCATCCTCCCAGCACGCAGTGAAAAAACACTTAACAAACACGTACCCAAACGTTATTAATGAGTTATAGCGATTAGGCACTGTGAGTCATTCAATTTGGGTGTGACTGTTTCCATCCATTCAGATCATTCTGCGGTCACCGGCACCTCGCTTTCCTGTGTGAGGGCTGCTCGGGAACAACGCATGTGTCCTGTGGGCTGTGGACATGTGACTGCAAGTAAATAAAGACTGCTATTTCAAAATAGGTGACTTATTCCCCATCTCTGCTTCCAAAGGTTGATTTACAGAAAACCAAAAATCTTAGGTAAAAGAAAAAAAAAATCAGCTGACCTACTCAAATGCTCTGGTGATTTTTATGTGTCATTGGCAACATTCGGCTGGTGTTTATAATTTCCTTAGGTTCTCCATCAGTGATGTTCTGATGGGAAAGGATCGTCTGCACATTCCAACCAACTGACCGTCATTGGTCAAGTGTGGTGGGTCAGATGCTATTGTGGGCAGTATTTATCCTGTCCTTAGGAGCGCCCTGCACAGGAGGCATTGCTTATATTTTGTTTGGGAAGATTAAGGCTTGAGGACTTAGATTTTTCATTGGGATTGTGGGGGTGTGGGAAGGGAGCTGAGAGGTGTGTTTGTTTTTTTTTTTTGTTTTGTTTTTGCCTCTGAGAACAGCAGTTCTTTGCATCCTTTACCACATGCATGGAGGTTTATGTGTCTCCTCATTAATCCTGCTGTGAGGGCCTGAGCCCCTTCTTCCTTCTCTTCCTATGGCTGACTTCTTCCAGAGTCAATGCACTCCTTTCCAGAGCACAGTGTCTTCTCTGCCAGCGGGGAATTTTACAAGAAAACTGAATACCCCAAGGTGACCCATGGGATAGCTTGCTGTCTGCAGGCTTTCCAATTTTATTTGCATTCTTTAAAAAAGTAAAAAAAAAAGGACAGAGAGATTTTTAGTCTGGGCAGCAAAGAAGCAAAAGAAAATCAACTGATTGCCTTAGGCCTGTTTCCTAACCTGTTAACAAAAGAAACTGGGGCTGGGTGGTTGTATACCCCAGTTCTGTGGCTTTAATGTCAGGGTTTAATGTGGCATTTAGCTGGGAAGTTAGTTCTTGGGCACTAAGAGCCACTGTGTGACTGAACCTACCTCAGCAAGTAGATGTTTATCCCCCGTGAAACGCAGCACTGAGAGCCCACAGGAGCAAAACTGGGTTTTGGTGCATAAATGATATTTCATCATCCAGCTAGATGTGATTCAGGGACAAGAGCCTGGATGTCCCTGATCATTCCCCAAGGGAATGGCTCCTACATCAAAAATCAGTGCTGGCACCTGGACCTTGTCACAGCTGACAGGGCCAAGAGGAGGTCAGCTGGTGGCTGCTGCACCCAGAGCAAGTCCGCCAGGATGAGGCAGAGGAAGCAGCTTGCCTTGCCTGCTCTCCCTTATCCCAGCTGCTCAGGAGACACATAGAGGGCTTCCATCTCTATTACTGTCAGAATCTGGCACCTCTCACCAGCTCTGAGATTCACAGCCATGGAGAAGGAAGGAGTTGCAAGCCAGACAATCAGACGCAGCCACAATATTTTAGAAGTGGAATCTTCCAGCTAGAGAACATTCCCCAAAGCACAGAATGTTAGGGGTGAAAGAGGCTCTGAGTGAATACAGAACTATGTAAAAAGAATGGCTGAGAAGTAGAAAGAAGGCATGACTTCTCTACGTGACAAGATCAGTAAATGCCAAAACCAGGACCATCATCCAGAATCTCTGGTGTTTTTATAGCTTGAAAGGGTTTTGGAGTCTTAACTGAGGGTGGCTACCAGAGATTGAGAGAGGGCATTTGTTTCCTAGATCTTAGTGGAGGAGGGTTCTGACACATATCCACCATGGGAAAGGAGGCCCAGATCTACCGGATACAGTACTGTGCTCCTCCTACCTTGCAAGTTGACACCCCTGGGCACCAGGCCCTGGAGCTCCTCAGTCGGGAGGTCAGCTTCTGCTGCATTGGAGTTGTTGGGTGGGACTGCTCGCCTGCCCCCAAAGGTGGTTGCTGGAGTGTCTGACATTCTCGGCTTTACTGGATCCTTGGGGAAGGGAGAGGAGTGTGAGATGAGCACTACTCTCTAAAGGAGAGACAGGGATGTGACAGTGCATGGCAGTGCCCAAGCATGTTGTAAGTCACACATAAGTGAAAACCAGGAGGTGGCATTAACCTAGTGACAAGTGTTTTTCCTGAGGATCTCAGGGAGACTCCCCGTTTGTTAACAGGTACAGAAAGCAAAAGAAAGAGTGTTTGCCTGAAGCAAAGAAAATCTTTAAAGTTTTCAGATAGTAGAATTTTCCTTTCCTCAACACCCCAAAGTCTGTGTGTTTATAGGCCCCTACTCATCTCATGGAGACTCACCAAGCTAAGTCACTGTGAGGATTAGACTCACGAAAACATGTCCAGATTAGGATGGTTCCTTTAAGCTGTTTCATCAGCCATTTAATTTGCTCACTGTTTACTGCTGGCTTCTTATGAGCCAGGCTATGATCTTGGTACTTAGGTGGGTATAATGAAAACAGCATCTAACAGCATCTATTTCCTGAGAGTTTACAGTATAGTGGGGTTAAGATGAGCCTGACAAGAGTCATACATAAATCTCTTTGGGTGTGTGGCATGGAGGTCGTGGATATGTCCAGTTGAACTGTGAGTAGGCTGTGTTCTAACTTGGTCTGGCCTGCGTCCCCTTCCCTCAGAGTTTATGCAGGCGAACAGCCAGTCTAAATGCTACACACCTTACCTTCAGGGCCCAAAGGACTTGTTGACCAGCTGGCCAAAGTCAAGGGGGACTTTGTTTCTGAGCTCTTTTCACCTGGCTCGCCAGGCAGTGACTCCTAGCTACATGGCTGTTTGCAAAATCCAGGCATACCCTTGCAATTATAAAATCAACTTGATTAGACTGTTCTAGAAATGAGTGAATATATGGGGGCAAGGCTAAGCACAGCACCATTTGATCTTGGGAGGAGAAAGGGCCCCATAAAAGAACAATGTAGGTGTGGGTATCTATAGATGTCTTTGGGGATTTACAGATAATATCATGTGAGCTGAGGCAGGAAGAGTTTATAGAAAAAGGTTTAATGACAGAGAAGACAAAAACAAATCAATCTTCTGGTGTTAAATAGCAAAGGCAGAGTGACTGGTCACTAGAGGCCAGCAGCAGGATATAGGGAGCATGCTGGGCATCCAGA
Source organism: Pachyuromys duprasi (assembly GCA_028658305.1). Taxonomy (NCBI): domain Eukaryota; kingdom Metazoa; phylum Chordata; class Mammalia; order Rodentia; family Muridae; genus Pachyuromys; species Pachyuromys duprasi. The sequence continues at coordinate 57,703,479 of CM053760.1, forward strand.
CAGCCTTCTGGTAGACAGCAAGTCAAGCAGACAACTGGAACATTGCAGGGGATGGTCAAGAAAGGAAGTGCAAACCACTGCGTGAGGGCAGGTGGGGAGCTGTCCTTCTTCGTCAATTCAGGGAAGGGAAAGGAACTTGAGATCAGTCCCAGCGTTGAGATGAGGGAAAGAGCGAACAGGACAGGGCAACGAATCCTGCTGTCTTCTAGGCAGGTGGGCATTCCCAGGTGGCCTTACCTTCTCCTTTAACCTTAGTCCTTGCTCCACAGCTGGCTTCCCCTAGAAAGGGGACCTGCCCTTGGAGGAACAACCCCACTTCTGTCCCCATTTAAAATGCATCCACACCAGCCCAGCCATACTCCCCGCCTGGTGGAGTTCAAAAAACGTCCCTCTTAAAGAGCTGAGGGACTGGAACTAGAGAGACAGGCTGCCTCAGGAACCTCCCCATCCCTCTAGAGATGCAGAATGTAGGCACACGGGGACAGCCACAGCTTGGGACAGGGCTGCACAGAGCTGCTCTGAGGATTTCTTACCTGCTCGCACTCTTGAGAGGGTGCTCGGGTAGGCTCGATGTGTGCCTCTGGGTACTTCCTCAAAAAGACTCAGGCAAAGTGACCAGAAAGTTGGCTCTTAAATAACTTCCTAACGGCTCCCACCCTCCTGCCCATCCAGGAGGATTTCTCCTCCCCTTTCTTGACAGCTGGTGGAGGGGGCAGATCTGTTTCTAGGAGTTTCCATGTACTTCTGCCATCCAGCTCTGATATTCCAGCGTGTGCCCCTTCCTGCCACCACAGCCCCTTTGTTCTCAAGATCCCATGTTGTCGTCTCCTCAACACACCATCCCCTGAGCCGGCCTTCTCCCTTCTCTGGCTGCTACTAGGAACTGGCAAATGGCACTGTGGTATCAGCCAGCCTCTCCCCTGCCCTCCTGATGGGTCAGAAGGGCTAAAGTGTCATTTTTTTTCCCATGGAGAAATGCTTTGCCATGCAGATGGGTGGTGAGCTGGCAGGAGGGAGGACCTGCCTTTTTCACAGACAGGTCACAGACAGTTGTGACCACACATAAAGCCAGAGCAATGAGTCCCTCTTGTGCAAAGAAAACTGCCTCCTTGAATTACCCACAGAGCCTCAGCCCCAGTCCCAGCCCCTGCCAAACCACAGGACTTCCTGCAGGATAGCCACACTGGTATCCAGTTCCCGTACAGATGAGGGGATGCCCTCAAGAGTGTCACACAAGTAAGAAACGCTTTATGTTTTCCATCGAAGCCATTCTGGTGTGTCTTCAAGACTTACAGAGAAAGGAAAGGAAGTTTTCCTCCCCAGACTTTACCTACTTCTGTTTTGACATTGTCACATGTGTAAGTACTATTCATTTCAACTGAAGGTCCTCCTAAGTGCACTCATTGTCTTCAGATATCTGACCTTGACACACACAATCTTCAAATTTCAAAGGGGGAACAAGAGATACTCTTAGTCAGGAGTCCATATTCTACCCACCCCATTTCTCTGCCCCCTATCTGTAGACTTGTAGCTAATTTTACCGAGTTTTTTCTCCTGCGCATCCTTGAAACAGAAAACTCCTCCTGCCTCTTTGTCCAAACCAAACGTTTGCCTTGCTTTATGTTACTTTCCCAAGGGCTTTGCTGTGCCTCTTGTCCTCTCTTCCTCCCGTGGCTTCAAGCTCCAGCTCCCTCACAGCTGCTTCCTGTCAGCATCGAGACAATTTCAGTTTGAGTCCCTTCAACATTTTGAAAAGCCTTCTCTCAACTCATGTCTTTCTGGTCATTTTTAAAATTATCTTCACCCCCCACCCCCACTGCCACCAAGCCTCTGGCTTCTGAGTTCTACCTTCATTATTCTATTGAAACTACCAAAGAACAGCTATCTGTCTTGGTATATTTTGTTGCTGCAACAAAATACCTGAATTTGGGACATATATTTTAAAAAAGTTTTATTTAGCTCATGGTCCTGCAGGTTGAGAAGCCCCAAAACATGACATTGTCATCTTCTTAGCTGCTGGAAAAAATCTTGTGCTTTCTCATCTTTTGGGGGGGGGGAAGGCGGACAGGTTTATAAAGTCTACTGCAAGGTGCAGCAGGCTGAGAAGGAGGGCTCTGTCTAGCTCACACTGTGTATTCCTGAGGCAGAAAGCAGGAGGAAAAATAGGCGTGATTGGAAAAGAGAAAATATGAGGGCAGCCTCGCTTTATAGTGAACTGACCTCAGAGTAACTAACCTATTCCCATGAGAGCCACACTGATCTCTCTTAAAGGCCTACCCTCAATGGCATCACACTGAGGCCCCAATTTCAAGCGGAGTTTCGTAGAAGAGAAGCCACATTGAGATGAGAGCGCTTCCAAATGTCTGTTTGCAAGCCAAAGAAGACTGAGTTTTTAGTCGTTTGAGGTACTGAGCTCTCTTGCCCACTCTGTCCTTCAAGGTCTGCTCTGTGGTCTCTGGGACACTGTGCCCTGTGCCGTTCCCTCCAGGGCAGCATGCTATCCTTTGATCATCCCAGCAACTCTGATAGTTTTACTCCATCTATCTCCTTAACCTCCCAAATCTAGGTGCCAAGCCATGGTTTTTTCCAGAGCTGTAGACCCCCAGCCCCAGCTAGCTGCCTGCTGGTCACCTTCTCTTGACAAACCCCAGTGATAGCCCACATTTATTGTCTCCATGATGGGATACAATTTTCTCTGAAAACCTATCATATAGTCCCCTATCTCAGTGAATGTCAGTGCCTTGAGTATTGCCCCAAATTCCAGATATGGGAGAATTCCAGAAAACCCCCACCCTGAGTCTCAAATCCAGTCCTTCATCAGATGTCTCCTATTCTATCTTTTAATTCATCTTGAACCTACCTGCCTCTTTAACCCTTTCAATTCCTTCTCAATTCACAATGCAGTCACAGGAAGCCTTGGAGAGATCAACTCTGGATTCACATTCTTTGCCCAAAGCATCTCCATGGCCAACTAACTTTGCTTTCAAAGTAAGTTCTGATCATCAACTGAAAAAGATCCCGTATGATCTAGAGCCTACTTTACTCTTGAGCCCCAACTTTTCCATGCTCTCGGGTCATGCCTTCTCCCTCCTGTCCCCACTCCTTATCACACCTTATTGTGATCACTAAACATCCTACTCTGTGCCTCAAGCCAGAAATACACTTCTCTCAATCCTCTCCACTTGCTAGAAGATTATTCCCTGTTAACATCCTGATCACAGCGTCAGGGGCTCAGGTGTCCTGCTGGAGCCTGTCTAATGGCAAATGCTCCTGACACTTGTAGGGTCACTTCCCTGACTGGTGTCCCATTGGACAACAGGGACTCCCTCCAGAGAGAGACTGCTGAAGATGTCCATGCAGAGTTCATCAGTCTCTGTTGTATGTTAGAAGAAGATCTGAGCAAAGATGCCACAGTGCTCTGGTAGACTCATGTGGGAGTTGAACAAGAGTGGCCATGCTTACATTTTTTACATCAGATTATACAGATGTCAATCCTTTATTTGAGCTGTGCATCCAAGACATGCTTGTCACTTCACAGCCATTACTATAGTACCACATTCGGCCCAAAACGCACAGCTCAGTAGGTGTGTATATGCATCAGTTTAATACTGGTTCACCACCAATCTAGTATCATTTATAAATGTGATGGATTTCCTGTGCTCACAAGACAGTCAGTAACCCAGTGATAGAGGCACCAAGCCTGGCATGTGGCTGAATCCCGTATATCTTAGAGCATTGCCTCATGTGGTTTTGGAGTCAGAACAAAAGTTTCTAGTAGTAGAATGAACCTTGAACTGAACCAGCAAATGATATGTACAGAAGTAGCCTATGTGAACAGATATTGGGGTCTTTGGGGGATGGTGTGGTGTCTTTCACATCTGAAGGCCTTTTGCTTGGCATGAAGAAGACATTTATAGCACTCGAGTCAAAAGAGGAAAAGGAAAACCACTTTATGTATTTTTAAAGAGAGAACTTGACACAGAGGAATTATTTATACAGGCTGATAGAAGAGACAGGAGGACAAACAGTGGAGGTGAGTCAACCCCGCAATTAGAAACTGGATAGTCAGTGTCAGCATTTGGCAGGAGCTGAGAATTCCAATGGCTCTGTCTGGTGGGGGCTTGACAGTCAGTCATTACTAGAAACAAGGTTTGAGGTCAAGATTAGTCCAGTCTGTCTTTTTTATTATTTCTTCCTGCCCAATATCTCTCAATTGCCTCCTTTTGCTGAACTTAGCCAAAAACCATTTAGCCTACAGAGGGCAAAGGGTTCTAGGAAATAGCATAAGGTTCACGTCCCTGTGTTAGGGTCCCTAAGACCACCCACTTGTGCTAAGAGCTATCAGTGCCCCACAAGCTCTAGTGATATGTTTATTACAGCAAAAAGACCCATGGGTAAGGGCCACAGGAAATCAGGAGGATGGGTTCTCTCCCATGCAAGTCACATAGGATGTGTCAGACTCCACAGCAGCGACCACACATCTATTTTGTGTGTACAAGAGAAGTTGACTCTGTGCCCAGGATTCTTACTGGGAATTGGTCATTGGTTGAATGACCCTTTCACAGGGTTGCCTAAGACCATGGAAAAGCACAGACATTTATATTACCATTCATAATAGTAACAAAAAATCATAATGGTAGCATAAAGTTATGACGTAGCAACCAAAATAATTTTATGATTTGGCCGCACCACATGAGGAAGGGTCACAGCATTAGGAAGGTTGAGAACCACTGACCTAGACTCCGATAAGGAAGCAGGTGGTCTACATAAAGAAGAAGTTCTGTTAAGTTTAGTCACAGCGGGTGGCACTGATCAGCTAAGGAACACGGGGAAGATTCTTGAAATCCAGGTCTCAGACACCAGCCAGTTTGGCTGTCACTTGTGGCGTTCTTTTCTGCAATCTCCATCACAGAGTGGAGCAGGACAGAGTGTGGAGAAGCCCCTAGTGCCCTCCAGGAGAGAAGTTCCAGAGCTCCTCTCAGTGGATAGCCAATCAGCAAGCTCCTTCTCTGGATACCGATACCAGCTGAGACCTCAATTATGGCCTGGAACAAGAGGAACCATCAGTTTGTCACTGTGTTCAGTCTGTTCTTGACACACTTTCCTGGCATCACTGGGACCAGGTGAGACCACTGAAGAGACCAGCATGTCTTTTCCTACATGAGCCTGAGACTTTCCCACTCTTCTACAGCAAAAGGCCATAATCCCAATGCCCTGCTGACCGAAACACAAAGAAAGTTACAGTTGGACCACTGCCTATCCCGAGGGCAGACAGGAATTGCCTGAACACAACACTCAGGGATTCCGGCTCCCATCAGAAACATAGACCGGTGTGTGTGACTTATGAGCAAACAGAAGGTGTTTGAGATGAAAAACAAAAGCAAAAACAAAAACAACCCCCCAAACTTTAACTCCTTAATTCTGTGCTTTTGTGTCTGTGGTTTTGACACTTTTCCTGCTAAAGAATCCACCATCTTTCTCCAGCATGGAAATTCCAGGAAGTGGCCTGTGTTTGCTCAGGTAGTGAATGTTCCAGCAAACACTGTTTGATTTACTCGCAAAATTTCACATCTCAAACAGAGAAACCAGTCATGTCTAGATGCTGCTATTTTTTTTCTAGATGAATAAGACCTTCATTGGCTAGAGCTGGATTTCCAAAGAGAAGTGAGGGGTGCTATTAATAACAACTGGCCTTGTACAAAGATGCCCTGGTCTCTGACCTGAAGGATCAAAGTCCACCTCTTGGGAGGGCTTCTCTCCTCCACTGCCCTTGCTGCTGCTGGTGGTAGAGAAGAAACTTTCCACTCCAGAAGGAGGTGTCATGGCAGAGAGGACCAGAGGGAGGCTGGGTGAAAAGTTTACAGCTGTGTTCCAGCCACGGTGGTGAGCAGGTGAGGAATGTAAGTGTCTTAGTCAGGGTTTCTGTCACTGTGTAGAAACACCATGGCCAAAAAGCAAGTCGGGGAGGAAAGTCAGGACAGGAACTCAACCAGAAATGGAACCTGGAGGCAGAAGCTGATGGAGAGGCTATGGAGGGGTGCTGCTTACTGGCTTTGCGTCCCATGGCTTGCTCAGCCTGTTTTATTGTAGAATCCAGGACCACCAGCTCAGAAACGACATCACCCACAGTGGGCTGAGCCCTTCCCCGTGGACCACTAATTGAGAAAATGCCTTACAGCTGGATCTCATGGTGGCATTTCCTCAACTGAGGTTCCTTTCTCTTTGATAACTCTAGCTTATGTCAAGTTGACACACAAAACCAGCCAGCATAGTAAGTGACCATTGCTACACACTCTCTCGCCTAAAGAAGCTCTTAACGAGGTTTTCATAGGCTCATACTGACAATGAAAGGCCCAGGAAGCCTGTGACAAATATCTCCTTTTCCCTCATTATTTTTCCATCTTTTCGTTTCAGGAAATAGTAAATCCATGCTGAAGGCAGCTCTCTATTCCAGGTGTCTACACATTGTGTTGGCTACTCGAGGCATGGCCTTCACTTGTGAGTGGTTCCCGATCACCTTTGTTCCCAGCAACTTTGGGTGGCTAGACTGCCTTCACTTATTGCAGGTCACCCTGAAGGCCAATAGGGGAATAAAGAAGCCATGACTCACATAATTAACATGAATGCCAGCACTACTTCTCAAGTTCAGATAAAATGCACACAATATAAAATTTACTATCTTAAGCCAGGCGTGATGGCTCACAGCTATGATGTTAGCATTTGAGTGACAGAAGCTGGTCTCTGAGGGAAGCCTGGGCTACCCCATCTCAACTTTTTTTTATGGCGAGTATCATTCAGCTTCATTTCTTCTACTGTCTATGCTCAGTAGACTGTTGACCTGTTGACCACTGAAATGTGGTCAGACTTCCTTGCTGTCTTTTTTGTGCAAGAGGGAAATGGTACATAACAACAAAAGTCTGCTTTAAAATGACAATCAAAGTGACAAGATATAGCCAGGCCTGATGGTGCATGACTGTGTTTCCAGCACTTTATAGGCTAAGACAGAAGGATTACGAGTTCAAGGGCAGCCTAAGACACAAGAAACCTCATCTCATGTAAGCAAGCAACCAAAAGGAAACAAAGTATTATGAATGAAGAAAACAAAGTATTATGAATGAAGAAAAGAGGAACTCTATCAGCAATTCCACAAATTTGCTATAGATGCGTGAGACATATACCTTCATTACCTGCTCACCACTATGGCTGGAGCACAGCTGTAAACTTTTCACCCAGCCTCCCTCTGGTCCCCTCTGCCATGACACCTCCTTCTAGTGTGGAATAAAAGCTACTGAAAAAAAAATAAATGCTACTGAAAACCACAGATAAAAAGACAATAAAGATGATGTACAAATAATACTCGCTTCACCCAAATTGCCGGGGTGTTGACCAAGCAGTGTGCATGCACATATGTGTGTTACCCGAGGGATTTGGTGCTTTGCAGTGATACAGTTAAAATCTAGGCTTCTTTGCCACTTACTGACTGATCTCCAGCACATAATCTAACTTTACAGGTAAAATGGTCCACAGGTTATGAAAGTCAGAGAGAGCACCCACAGCATGCCGTTACCACCTGGGCATGAAGTCAGCTCTAAACAATCCTTGCACAAGGCTCACAGGGGTGGAAGGTGGGGGGGTGTCAAGTGGGGGTGGTGACTGTGCACTGAACAACCTCCCCTCAACCCTGATAAGTACTCTCATTCTCTCTATTAATTATTGCGTTTATTTTTTCTATTATTAAGTAAACAACTATTTAACTTGCTGATCATCTCATCGACGGTATGCATTGTTGCTTTCAGTCCAGGAGCCACTTTGAGAGTTTCAGCTGCAGCACACTTGTCAGAAGGAGTTGATTGATACTGTGATTTCATATGTGACAATACCCATAATTCTAACTGAAACAAATGAAAAGCTCCCTCTTCTGCATCTCACAAGGAAGCTGCATGGGGAGAGAAGCAGAGAAGGATTTTAGATGACCTGTGCCCAGGAAATGAACAATGGCATGCCAGCTCTTAAACAGTTAATTTGAAAGCCAACACCCCAGGAAGGGATCCCTGTGCAGACTTGCCAGGGCATGAACGGACGTGATGTTCTGCAGGGGCTTCCTGACCGCAGAACTTCAGGATACAAACTATGAATTGCCAAAGCCATTGCACAAGCCTTAAAACGCCACCGGAGAACTGGGCAAGTTCTCCATTCTTTGATGCTCACTTGGCAATTTCTGCAGTGAAGTTTCAGATAACTGCCAAAGCCCTTCCTCACTCAGAGAGTGTTTCTGAACAGCACATCTCTCCCTCACGAAGCTAACTGTAAGCGATTAAAATAGCATCTGACACATTAGTTATGCCATATGGACATATATCATGATCCACTGGAAATACTTCCCACGTTTCTATCTTACATATAAATCATTCCTAAATTTTTTATTAATAAGTTCAGACAGTGTAACTTGCCTAGAAGAGAGACAGCACAGAATACCCAAGAATATAAGAAATCATGTTATGGTTCTTGAGTGCGTGCCTACTTTAGTAGTCTAAGTGTGCTAATGGTGTGGGGTTAGTTAGCTCATGGAAGGAGGTCTGTGATAGTGACACAGTTCATTGTCCTTGGTTTCCCATGCTCCTTCTGGACCATTGAGCACAGTAAAACCTTTTAGTTGGGGAGAACAGAACTAGTCCTGTGTAAGCTTAGTTCTGTGATATCATGTACCTTCAGGCTTCACGGAACTGAAGTGATCTGAACCCATGCAGTCTTCAACCACACTTTCACCTCACTGTGCCTCCCAGGGCTCTGTTCTCTCCTATTACACGGATGCTTGGCTTTAAGAAGAATTTTCTTTTGTCTGAAACATTTTCCCTCAGATATGAAGGGACCCTTCTTGCTTATGTTCATGTGCTCACTCTATGTTAACTGATTTCCAAAGATGGGTCAGTTATCCCTTGGTATTCACACCTTTTCTGTGTTCCCTCCCACAATGGCTCTATACCTTAAACAGTGGATACAATGGATATGACTGTGCCAGGTCATACCTGAGCTTCACAAGGCTTTTGCTAGTTTTCTTCTTCACGATCTTGGGATCCTAAAACTACATGAGGAAATTTAGTTGAGTCCTGCAGCCTGGTGGACCTGAGGAGGAAGCACAGAGGATGCTCTGAGAAACAGAGGCTCCAAGGCTACATGGACAGAAAAAGGAGCCCCAATAATGGTATATGGAGTTCAGACAAACTGCCTGGATGAGCCACACACAAAAATTCATAAATCAGTGAGCAATGAAATAAAACGACTGTTTTATCCACGAAGCCTTGAGGCACTTTGTTACAGAGCAATGATAAGTGAAACACATTAATTCAATAAATATTTATCTAACGCCTTCTATTGGGGGGTGGAGTGATGAATAAGGGATGTTGTCTGCCTTTAAGGCATACAGTTCAGAAGGGGAGACTGTATTAAAAGCCAATCTCTTAGAATTTAATCAACGAGTCTTTCCCCATAATTTCGCAGATTTCAAAATATTTCATCTTTCACTCCCATGACAAATAACTTTTTATGGACTTAATCTGGCATATAGTGTGTGTGTAGAAATACATGTTGATTAATTAATCAACTGAAGTCAGTGATATCTCTCACATCAATGAACTCTGGTTGTGTTGCTGACCAACATGGGAAGTAAAGGCTGTTGCTGAATTACGCATGGAGGAATGGTTTCTGTTTTATTTCCTGCCTAAAACAGGTTGTCACTCATTTTACACTTGGGTTTCCAAGGCTGAAAGCCTCATAAAAGGGAGTACCAAATGAATGCAAGTGCACGTAAAGGTTTATACTCTCTCAAATGACTTATTCACACATAGTAATTCTGCATTGGTGACATGTGCCCCTTCCACCCACCAGCCCAATAGTAGCCAGTGTCCCATTTACGTCCATCCCAGTTGCTGTTGCTCTTTTCCCCTCGCTTCTTTGGGTTGCTATGTCATGGTTTTTAAAATCGACCATATTTACCAGACCTGCGAGCCCACTCTGTATCCCTAATCTACGTATTTGCAGAGACAGTCTTACAAAATGTGTTTCAGAGACTGATCTTGTGTAGAGAAATTTTAATCTAGCAACATGGCTGCTCTGATCACATCCAAAGACCTTCTAGGTCTGTGTGATCTGGCTGGAATGCAGACATGATCTTACTACACACCGTTAATCTCTAACAATGAAGGTGAAGTTAGTTTATAGAAGCACCCAACTCTCATGAGAACAGAGAGGAAAGAGAAACTACTTGAGAGAGCAGCACAGAGAGGAGGCAGTTTTACAAAGACAGGTTAAAGAGAGAACAAGCTAGACACAGGTGAAGATAGAATGAGCCAGACAATGAGAAGGAGACAGAAGATTAGAACAGATTGCTAGAGTTAATCTGAGGCCAAGCAGAGCAATTCAGCAATTCAGAAGCTGAGAGAAGCCAATTTTAATCAGTCAGCTTGGAGGGAGTTTGAGCCAGAACAACTGAGTTGAACCAGCCAGCCAGAGTTCAGAAAGAGCTAGATAGAGTGAGCTTATTCAGCAGTAAGTCTCAGAGGCTGAAAATATTCTAGGCCTACATCAAATTGCACGGAGGCTAGAAGTTTCCAGGACTAGGCCTGGGTTCGGAGAAGAAGGCAATAAACCTGCAAGACAACAATTATACCAGGAAAATAGAAGTTACTTTTACAATCTTGGATCTGTTGGCCTAAGTACCCATTCAACACAGCTTCCCATAGTATTAAATTTAAATCTATCTATCTATCTGTCTATCTATCTATCATCTATCTGTCATCTATCTATATATGTCTCTATCATCTATCTATATATGTATCTATCATCTATCTATCTAATCTATATATCTCATCTATCTATCTAATACATCAATCTTCCTACCTACCTGCCTGTCTTATACCATATATTTTAATTTTCATACAGATAGCTCTTTTATTATATAGGAATTGCATAAAGTATTTTATATGCCTATAAATATATGTATTTATAAGAGCATACACTACACATGTTCATATATTTGTGTATATAGTTCAATGATCTTTTGCTATTCGCAAAGGGTTTGTATATTCCTCTCAAAGCCAAGAGCCACAGATGCTCCAGTCCCAGGGTGAAGCCATGAGTAGAGCTCCCACGCTCCAGCGGATGGTCTCACATTCATGCCCACATGAGAGCTGTGAACTGCTGAAATTCTGTAGCCTCTCTGTTGAGACCCACTTTATTTCTTAGCTTAACTATGGCTCTTCTGTTAACACCTGCTGTAGCCTTTTGCATATCAGAAGCCATTTTGCCTTCAAGTGTCCATTTTGATTATTCTCTATGGTTTCATTTCTTTCATTTCTTTGTTTACTTTGTTACCTGGACACTTTGTAAAGTCCCCCAACTGCAGAACCAATCAAATTAAAAATCAGTTAAAGACACTTTATCTTGCTAATCGAAATAATATAATATTGCCTCCTACACTTAGACACCTAATTGCATTTTTGTGACCTGGTTGTTACCTACTTGTGGTTTGTTTCCTACACCTTGTTACAGTTTCATTACCTGGTTACAGTTTATATATATATAAATACCTGCCTTAGTTGCAGACCAATATCATAGTCTGGCTCCGGAGTTGTGGCCCTGACTGGTCAGTGTCTGTTTAGTGTTCAATAAACCTCAGTTAAGTTGATGAGGTTTTAGTCATTCAGTCTGACGTGTGAATAGTCAGTAAGAGGCTATTCCTGAACCTGTAACATGAGCAGAACTAAGTGGACTTAGTGGGTTATTAAAAAAAAAAGTCATGATGTTGGAGAGGGTGTGTTAGGAAACACAATCATATTTAACTGCATACATGCATAAAATTCTCATAAATAAAGAAAAATAAAAAAGTTAAATTTTGTAATGGATAAGATCATAAGAAGTCTTGTGGAGAAAAATAAATCAGGAACAAAAATGAGGGGAAGTGCTTTAGTATTTGCACGAAACCTCTGCACATCCTGTGTTCTTTAACCATCTTCAGATGAGTTATAAGACTTATTATCATGCAGATGCTATGGAAATAGTTGTTACTCTGCATTTCTAGGGGATGCCAAGAAAAAAAATGACTGTGGCACAGACACAATTTTAAAGAGTAGTTTTGGTTAGAGGACAGATATAGATGGATATGGACCTCAAAGATGGGAAGCCCACAGATACTAAGGACTGACTATATACATAATTCATATCATAGAGTTGAGCATCCTTAAGAAAAGGGAAAGAATCAGAATTGATTTGCTTCACTTTAATCCATGCTCTTCTAGTATTATCACTTATAAAAATAGCAACCGCCCCCTTACTCTTTAATTTGATTCTAGAAAACACAGCCACATAGCATTGTAAAATATCAGTCCCCCCAGCCCCGCTGCTCATACCCTGAGCCCCACAAAGCCCACTTACGACTTCTGCTTGACTTTCACTACGACCACTTGTCCTATCTCTGTTGTACAGTGAGGAGACTGAGATACTTTGGATCTTAAATACTTCTCAGAGGTCTACGTGCTAAAGGCTTGTTGTGGAGGTGGTGGAACTTTACAGGATTGGATCCAGTGGGAAGAATTTAGGGTACTGGGGGCTGTGTCATTGAAGGAGTATGGGGACCCACCTTTCTTCTTCTCTTTCTCCTTGCTTCTTGGCTGCCTTGAGATGAGCGGTTTCCTGTCATGCTGCACTACCTCACTGCAGGCTCCAACACAAATTAATTCACTGTTCGTGGTCTTTAGTCCTCTGAAACCATGAGCCACAGTCAAGCTTTCATCTTTCCAAACTGCTCATATCACGCGATGCTTTGGGACTTGCTGAGAGTTTGTCCTTTCTTGGTTACATTAGCCCTGGAGCTTAGAAGTAAGGAAGGCCAACATTCACCATCCAGCCCAGATTTCCCAACCCTTATTTCTTCCACCCACAAGGCTTATCCTTATAGAGACTTTTGTTCACATCCTCTGGACCACTTCTGCTACCCAGAGTACATAAGAACCATGCATTTGTTCCCAATAAAACAGGCAACTGTCAGCCCCACTCCGGTCCTCACTTCCCAACACATTTCAAATATGGAAATGCTTCTCAACACAAGCAGAAACTAAGATGGAAGACCTTCCCAGCCTAACGAGGATGGAAAATGTTCTTTGTCTCTTGTCCTTGGATGTCACAGTGCATCCCACATGTTCACCAGCTGTAGCTCAGATGGTTTTTATTTCACTTGGAATTAATTTTTTATGAAGTCTCTCCAGAGCCAGGGGACCTATAATTGGCTTTTAGTTCTTTATTCTGCACTGCCGTGTCTAATTGCCAAGATGATTCTATGACACAACTCATCTTTTAAGGTGGTGTTAATACGTTTACCAGATCTCTCATCTACAGCAGGCTCATATCTTGGTGCAGCATTTTAATTGTGTTTTTCCTTGGCAGGAAGATCAGGCATTATTGAAATACATACAGCACTCTTCTTTGGATTTATGAACAGTGTTTTCACAGCAGTGTCTTTGCATCCAGAGCTGGGACAGGAGCTGAACCCAGGCACTGTTTTGTAATCCCACTCTGAGTCTTAAGAATTTGGGATCTGAGAGGCAGAGGTAGGGCCTGTTGAAAATGAAGTCTACCCTTAGTTTATATACGATATGAGCCCATTGGACCACAGAAGGTTTGTGCTTATTCTAGCTGTAGCTTGGACTTGGTTTCAGAACATTTCTGAATTCTTTAGCACAACTACTAAGTCACTATAATGTCTGCTCTAGAAGCCTCTTGCAGCCCTTGACCAGCAGGCTCCCTGGCCTGTTCAAAAAATATTGTGATATAAGATGATAGAGTTGCTGAACGCCAGGGGTCTCTGATCCCATCAGACAAGTTTAATTAGTTTCAGATGTTATTATTTTTCTCAACTCCTTGTGTGTTCTGATAAAAGAAGGAGGGTTGAAGAGGGAGACGCGAAGGAAAAAGCCGGGACATCTAGGTTTTCTTAAGGTAAATAGACAGGTCTTGTTTGCCACATACCCTCTATAATCCACACACAAGACTCCCCCCCAAATTTAATTTTCTATTCCCAAGTCCTCCAATTGGTTTGCATATGTTTCCTTGTATATATGCAATGTACAGGATATGCGTTTGCTTCTGTTGCCATGTTTGAAGTGGAAGGAAGGCAAGGAGGCTGTGTTCCTTTCCCCATCTTCCCCGTGGTGGCCAGCATACCTCAGGGTTCTGATAGAGATACCGTTTTGGTTCAAAGGTACCCAAGACTACTTCACTCACTTGTGTCCTGCTTTAGATGCAGCCTCTGGTTAGGCAACACCTCTCCCCATGACCATTAGCTTCCATTACCCTGCAAGACGTCCCATCTGGTAGGCAGCTCGGCACGACTGTTAAGTCTGTGAATGTGCTAGTATTTAACTTGGTCTTCACAGACCATCACCATCTCCCCTCCTTGAAGTCTGTGTGTGAAGGCTGAATGTGTGAGAGGAGCTGTTTCTCAGTGCTTTTTACCCTGTGTTCTCAGGCCAAAGAAATTTTCCTTCTGTTGTGTTCATTTAGTCCTTGAAGACGAAAGGCAATGCTTCTATTTGAAGCCTTGGCTCTTTCAAAGTGAAGCAATCAATTCCATTCTGCCAGTATCGGAGCAAACTCTAGGACCCCAGAACAGTGCCAGAGGCTGTAGGGCAGAGCTTCCCCAACTGGAGTATGTTGGAATGAGTTGGGAATGTAGTTTCTACAGCAATAAATGAAGACGGAGCGAAAGGGGGCAAGGAATCTGCTTATTCCAAGTTTGCAAGTGAGTCTGCCATCTTTATATTTCTGGTACAGACTTCAAAATAGGCAGGGAACTAAGGAAGCCTCATAAGGATAAAGGAGTGATGGCTGCAAGTATGCCCTGATGCACTGAGGCTGTTCCCTTGGGAGACTGCACCCAGCTTAGTTAGTATATGTCTGTTGTTTTTATGTGACTGCCTCTGGATGCCTCTAGGTTTAAAGTAGGGACACAAATAAGAGAGTTGCTATTAATTAGGTGCTAGCCAATGTGGACTGATTGCCTGGGAGGTTTTTGTTTGTTAAGAGAGGTAGCAGCCCCACTTCTCACAGGCTTGACCTATAGGCAATGTGCTTGCTTCTTGACAGGTCACATTGATCATAGCTTCTCCAGCATATTATCCTGTGGAGGAGGGGTGTCAAGACTCTGAATGAGATTATAAAAAAATTTAGGAACGCTAAAAGTTTTCTGGATTTACAATAGGCAAAAATTCATCTGAAATCAAACATGATAGGAATCTGAGGAGTTTCTGGTAGGGTTCATCTGTGTTGGGTCATAGAACTTCACCACAATCTTGGTTATGGACACAGGACAAGTGCATTTTTCAGTGCATATAACATCATACCTTAGAATGCCAACAAAGGTGTCCTGAAACACTTTGAGTCAGATTCCAGACCAGGTTATAATAAATTTTAGTATCTTCATTTCATTTTCCATATGATATTTTTGCCTTTATAGAAAATAATTATTTAATTAGGGAAAACAGAGACTTTTCCACTGCTTTTTCTCAGCACATAAATATCAAACTAATATCCCATTGTGCTGTATTGTATTAGAGTGTTTTTTTTAAACTGATATTTGAGTTGCAGACTTGAGTTTCACACACACACAAATATTTTTAGTAAATTTTGACTTGTGATTTGGCAAAATATTCAATAATTTCAGAAATGGCCCTAAATATACACCTGCCATTTTGTAGTATACGTTTATGTGAATCAGTATTCTCATCATTGACAACTATAAGATCAAAATATTCATAGACTCTGAAAACACTGATGATGCTCAATCAAGAACTGAAACCTTCATATTAAAACAAACACCTCTATCTTATTATTATGCCAATTTACTTTAATAATTAATAAGACATAAAATTATACATATGCCAAATAATATTTTAAAAATATTTCTTACGATTTATTGCTAGCAATTGCTCGATTTATGTACCCTCTTTATGTACTAGATCTCTAGGGTCATCTAAAAATTTCTGGGGTGAAATGAGGTCATGAGTGAAAAGCTAAACACATCCTGATATAGGTGCTCTATTGGCCTTCGGTAACTTGTAGCATTTGGTGCTTATATACTCTACCTAGTGTCCCTTTATGTATAGCAGCCTTCACTATTCACAGGAAATTTGTCTTTAATACCTTTGTTGGATACCTGATATATATACCTGTATATATATATATATATACCTATAACAATGCTTAACATATCAGCTAGGTACAATAAGGGATTAGTGGTAATTAATATTAGTACAATTATAACAACATTGTGCTACAATTAGAGCATCATTGCTCTGGCACTTTGGGATTATTATTAAGCAACGGTTACCTAAGCAAAATGAGCTCTGGGGAAGTTTGCTAGCTAAAGTGACTGCTGAATGGGTAGCACATAAAGGAAATGTACACTGGGCAAAAAGATGGTTCATGTCCCAGGCATGACAGAGCAGGGCAGCATGCGATTTTCTTAGGCCATTCAAAACAACACTCAACTTAAGACATATGAACTGTTCCTTTGGAGGATTTTCTACCAAATTCTCTGTCTCTCTCTCTCTCTCTCTCTCTCTCTCTCTCTCTCTCTCTCTCTCTCTCTCTCTCTCTCTCTCTCTCGTCTGTCTCTGTCTTTCTCTTATGTGTTCACATGTGAGAGGTGAGAGTATGGTTGTATGTGTGCCATGGCATTCGTGTGGAGATCTACTGACCTTCTTGGGTGTTGGTCTTTGCCTCCCACCTTGTTTGAGAAGGGGTCTCTTGTTTGTCATTGTGTTTGCCATGCTAACTGAGGGATTTGAGGGATTGAGGGATTGAGGCTTTGAGGGATTCTGTCTTGACCTCCTATTCTCCAGTGAGTGTTCTGGAGTTATAAACATATACTACCATGCCTGGCTTTATGTGGAATCTGCATTTTTGTATGGCAAACACTTTTATTCACTGAGCCATCTCTATAACCCCAATTTAATATTTTTTAATTAATCTATTTATTCACTTTACATCTCAATTGTATTCCCTTCCATCCTCTCCTCCACTCTTCCTTCTACTCCCCCTCCACTACTCAGAAAAGAGGAGTTTTCTCCCCAACCAACCCACCCCAGCACATCAAGTCACATCAGAACTGAGTGTATCCTCTTTCCTTGTGACCTGGTGAGGCAATCCTGCCAGAGGGAAGTGATCAAAAAGCAGGCAACAGACTCTAGGTCTGAGACAGCTCGGCTCCCCTTACTAGGAGACCCACACCAAGACTGAACTTCCCATTGGCTATATCTTTGTGTGTGTGGGGGGGGGGTGTCTAGTTCAGTTCAAACATGGACCTTGCTAGGTCCTTCAGTTTCTGCAAGCCCCTCTGGACCCTGTTTAGTTGGTTCTGTTGGTCTTCTTGGGGAGTTTCTGTTCCCTCCAGGTTCTTCTATCTTCCCACCATCTTTCCAGAAGACTTTCTATGCTTTGCCCAATGTTTGGCTGCCAGTCTCTGCTGGATGGAGCTTCTCACAGGAAAGTGATGCTAGGCTTATGCCTGAAAACATAACAGATTATCTTTAATAGCATCAGGGGTTGGCTCTCTCCCATGGGGTGGGTCTCAGGTTGGGCCAGGCATTGATTGGACATTCCTTCAATCTCTGTTCTATCTTTGTCCCTGCACATCTTGTAGGCAGGGCACATTTTGGGTAAAAGTTTTTGTGAATGGTTGGTGTTCCTCTCCTTCCACTAATAGTCCTGCCTAGTTAGACTGTGTCCTCTTTAGTCTCCATGAACCTCGCTACTAGGAGTCTCAGCTAGATTCACCCGCATACCCTCCCAGGAGCTTTCTCTGTTGTAGGTCTCCAGTTTGTCACGGAGATGCCCCTGCCCATGGTGTTCATCTCTCTGCAGGCTCTCTGTCTTCCTGCTCCTACTCTCCCCATGTCTGGTCTCCACTTTCATTTCTCCCCTGCTGCCTCTCCTACCTTGTTCCTACTCTCAACCACCTCTGTTGTCTGTTATATTTCCCCTTCTGAGTGAGATTTAAACATCTTCCTTTCGATCCTCCTTGTTACTTAGCTTTCTTGGGGTGTGTGAATTGTAGTAAGTCTATCCTGTACTATATGGCTATAATCTGCTTAAGGTAAGTACATACCATGTAGAAAAACAAATAGATCTTCAATTACATTTAATATTTTTAGACCATCCTAAGCTTCAAGCAATTGATATTGTGGAGTTCAAAATTGTGGGCTAGAGATGACACGAGGGGACTGCTGGCCTCCTTCTGTTGCTGTGTATCTTAAATGTTCTGTGTTCTGTGTACTTTCTTCTCCTCAGGATGATGAGGTGTTTGACTTTATTTGGGGAGCTGTTGGTTCAGTTGTCTCCTAATGTAGCCTGATCCTCAGGCCACATCAAGGCTCATCTGCTGTGTTGTGAATCAAGGTTTTAGGGATGCTTATGTGGCACCAAGGGCTAAGAGCCACGGTTCCCCTTCACCTTGTATAAAAAGACAATTAGGAGCTCTCTTCAGCAGTTTCCATGACACCAGAGAGGGGTTCTCCAGCTCCTCTTGGATGGACACAGCTGCAGACAGCAGTTCCTCTGCTGGACAGGAAAAGGGAAGCGGCAGTGTTGAAACCCTTTGCTGCTAAAGCTTCCTCCTATGGGCCCATGAGTCTCATGTAGCTGTATAAAGTCACCTCTTTTTCTGGTATTCCCAGCCACCACCCTAGGCTCCCCCGAGAGCTGCCCTCTCTTCTTGTCCTCTGCGTGCTGCTGCTCTGGGAACAGAATTATTTTATGCCTAGAAATGCTCTATGGACAGAGCTGCTTTATGCACAGAACTGGGCTGCCAACGTGCATCCCCCATAGCTATCCTTCTTTTCTTCTACAGTAATCAAGCCTCCAACTTTCATCTGAGCATCCCCGTACGACAAAATTGATGAAAGTTCAGAAACATTTTTTTCTGAAAAACATTCTTCTTGCTCCAGTGTGAAGCTTAGAATTCATTAGTATTACACAACTATAAAAAAAAAAGATAGATAATTCCATTTGGGATAGTAAAGGGACTAGAGAATTAGAAGACACTGAGTGAAATCATAGTGTAGAAAGGGGAGTGGGAAAGGTTCTCAGATCTCAGGTTTATTGTGGTACCTAGAGATCTGTGCAAACCTCAGACTAGTGGAAAGACAGCATGTGATGAAATTGCCAAAGCACCTCAATTTTCAGAAATCTGTGTATTGACACCCCAAAGAAGGGAAGCACAGCTCGATTGCATCAGCCTAGTTTCTCATCTTGGCACTGTGGGACAGATGGAAAAACAAATTGACACCCAAAAGGTCACTGGTTTTTGATATTCCTAGGCAGGTATGCCTCCAACTGGGAACAAATGGACAAGTCATTGAAGTGAGGAGGGCCAATCCTCTTGCCTGCCCTCATCAAATACTTAGAAATAATATGATGCTTACTGGCAAAAAAATGTAAGATATAAGGGAAACCTTGGGTTTTGTGATGTTGTAAATGTGCACTGGCTAAACACACCACCAAAACGTCACATGATCATTTTTCAGTGCTAGTGGCAGCAAAAAGTAGGGATTTGAGGAACAGTCAATAGGTTGCAGGTGTTACCTACCTCCTTATGGCAACACTAAAATCTCACTGAAGCACATTACAGCATGGAAGAGACCTGGCGGCCACAGGTCAGATGGGACCGCTTGGCTTGCTGATGCAGTGACATTAAGGATTTACATAAAATTATAAATTGCTCACTCATGAGGGTGAGCAAGGGAGGTTTCCCATGTGAATGTTGTCGTCCCTGGAAACTCCCTCAGGAATGTGGACGAAAAATAAATAAATGAACAGTCCACTCAACTACACACAGCTGTTTTCAAAATGATTACATTTAAGCCCATCGATATTTCAAGGTGATGACTAGAATAATGAGATTGCTCTTATTATCCTGGGATTTATTTCAAGTGAGATGAAACCATGTGCTTGAACAAAAACATCACAAACTAATACTAATTGTATAATAATCTAAAAAATGTACAATTCTGCATTCCACACCTTAAGGTCAAAGGAGTCTACACACATTGCATGTGATTAAGATGCAGCAAGTTACCATGCTAACCACTGTCCCTATACATTAGCACATACTGCTCCCCGGGTACTGCGGTTGTCTTTCAGACCACAGGCTGCCCTTTCAATTTGTACTGAAAGGAAACAGAACATCACGAAACACCAGAATGTTGAGAGGTAATCTATATCCTCAGAAGGCACTGGTGGGTCTTGAAAACAAGTTACATCAAGTAAGCTGCCTTCGGTGTCCTCCTCAGGGTAAGTTCAGGTAGCCAGAAGCTTCCAGGATTCCAGGATTCCAGGATAATCTGCCCACACCATGTGCTTTGTTCTTGCTTCTACTAGTTATGGTGAAAATCAAAAGAAGCTGGAGTTGAAAGCATACTGAATCTGAAATCCTAGTCCCAAAGTCCAATTCAGTGCTGTCCGAAGTTGGCTGCGAAACCATGGAAAATTCCATTTATCTATTTATTTCTGTCATGGATTCCTTCTCTGTGGATTAAGCAATTGTAATTGACCATCATCTTTAGGAGTTTTTCAAGGTCTGACACTTACAATGGCGGTTTTTCCCTTTGGAAGTCCTGGAAGAACTTTTTCTCACAGCATCTGTCTATTGTGAAGCCTCGAGCCTTCTCACTTGGTGTCTTTCCAAGGAGGACCCCAGCCTGGCTTTCTCTGGCTTCCTGTGCTGACTGGTAGATTGGTCCAGATGTGAGAACATTGATTTAAGTCAGTGACACTAAGATCAAAGCCTAAGGACGGTTCTTTTTATGTTTTATAGAGGACTCCCCCCCAGAATGTTCGTGCCTATTTTGCTGGGAAACTCCCAGAAGCAAATCTGCTTTCTCTGGTCCCAGCTGCATGTAAAAGGTGAAATCTGAAATACTGTCATCATCTCTCTGCCACTCTAGACTTGGAGCGATGTTTTGAGGAAGATCATGCCAAAGGACTCTTTGGGAAAATGGATCCTGAACCACAGAATTGAAACGAGCACCAGGACCCCTCCTATTTCTCTAGCCACTTGGAACTGGTGTTTTCTGTTGTCTCCAGGAAGAGCCATTTGAAATGTGTTTCATCATTCTGGAAATACTCATATGTGATAACTGTTTCTCTGCATGCTTTGCGGAAAGTCAGAGAAGCAACTCGCATCCATATGTCCTGGCCACATATGATTCTATAAGCAGGTTCAGACCCTTTGTTTCATTTGTCATTGTAGCTTTAACAATTAGCACAATGGCAGGAAGCAGTACACACTCAACAAACATATAAAATAGGATAAACCTACTAAAATCTGTACACCTAAAGAAACTAATCAAGAGGGAGGACTTTGGCTAAAATGCTCAGTCCCCAGCCAGAAAGGCAAAGCAGATTGACATCAGAAGAAGAAAACAGGAAACAAGCTAGGAGCCTGTCACAGAGGGCCTTTGAAAGCCTCTGCCCTGCAGAATATCAAAGCAAATGCTGAGACTTATGGCCAACTGTTGGGCAGAGTGCATGGAATCTTACGAAAGATGTGGGAAATAGTAAGATAGGGAGAGGACAGGAGCTCTACCAGGAGAGCAACAGAACCAAAAAAAATCTGAGCACAGGGGTCTTTCCTGAGACTGATACTCCAACCAAGTACCATGCATGGAGATAACCTAGAATACCTGCACAGATGTAGCCCATGGCAGTTCAGTGTCCAAGTGGGTTCCATTGTAATGGGAGCTGGGACTGCCTCTGACATGAACTGATTGGCCTGTTCTTTGATCACCTCCTCCTGACGGGGGAGCAACCTTGCCAGGCCACAGAGAAAGACAATACAGCCACTCCTGATGAGAGCTGATAGACTAGGATCAGAAGGAAGGAAAGGAAGACCTCCCGTATCAGTGGACTTGGGGAGGGGCATGTGTGGAGAAGGGGGAGGGAAGGTGAGATTGGGAGGGGAGGTGGGATGGGTTTATGGGGGGATACAAAGTGAATAAAGTATAATCAATAAAAATTAAAATTAAAAACGGAAAAAAAGAAAAGAAAGGAAAAAAGTACAATGAAAACTTACAAAAAATCTTGTCACCTAATAGTTTTTGAGAGTTTTGTTACTTGCTAAGACCCAGCATAGAAATACCACTAAAATCTTCAAACCTTCACAATGTCATCATAGTCATCTCTGCTGATCAGACAACATGAAACAGGAAGCCTTTCCCCCAGGAGCATTCACTAAGTAAAGTAGAAAATGCAGACCCCTATCTAGATTTGCCTGGTTTCATAATTCCAATTCTCTACATTTTATTGCAATTAAAGTGTCTTCCTAGTCCAGTCCTGCTGAAAACCTGATCTGCAGAGCAGGAACCACTCTGAACACTAACTCAGCTGACACTTTTCCCTTCTTAGATTTTTCCCAATAAAGAGGCTCACATTCAATGTGAATGAAGGACAATCTTCCCTGTAAAATAAGAACCCTAAACTTTGTCTGGAAAATAGAGAATTTGCTATTAGGAACTGGAAAAGGGCAAAGAACAAGAGGAAAAGTGGATCATGAGAAGCAGAGGAGTAGTTGGACTAGGTCAATTGGAGATACACATTTGTATGAAAGCACTGCAACAAATCCTATAAATTCACAATTAATGTGTATTAATAACTGCAATGAAAGCAATGCAGTTTTACTACACTGTGGTGGTTCAGTTCATGATGTAAAGAAATTTCTCCTATTATAAGGATAATCATGTATACACAGCCCTCCACCAATGGTGCAAAAGCAGTATCAACTTACTTTCGGCCCATGAAGGAGCCACTTTACATTTCCTCCTCTTCAGTCCTCTCCTGTTTCCCTATATTCAGGTTCTGTCAGTCACTGTGTTTGTCTTACAGTCCCAGTTCTGGCTCAAATGAACCTAATTATGCCTCTAATATTCTGAGTAACTCTACTGTATCCTGGGGGGTGGGGAAATAAGTCCCCAATTTTCTGTGGGAGAAGAGGACTTGGTTCTTTGTGATTCTTCAGGATGAAACATCTGTGGGACAAGCCAACAAACTGAACAATACCACCCACTTTGGTCCTGAGGACTGCTTCTTACAAAGTGCCTCAGGAACCCTTTTGTGAGTAAGTGTTGTTTTTCCCAAAGAAAAAAGAAGGAAAAAGTTGAACTGGCATACAAAATTCACTCCCTTCCACCACACTCTAGTCGTGCTCATTTGGTTTTAATAGGAATATGACACTAAATGGCATTTGGAGCCCTCTAATCCAGACAAGCCTTCACTTGTGTGACATGAATGCAAAGTCACCCTTTCATATACTGTAACTCAAGTGAGAGAACAAAATAGCCCATTACAAAATTAGAAGGTTTCAAGATCC
Organism: Pachyuromys duprasi; assembly: GCA_028658305.1. Taxonomy (NCBI): domain Eukaryota; kingdom Metazoa; phylum Chordata; class Mammalia; order Rodentia; family Muridae; genus Pachyuromys; species Pachyuromys duprasi. Next base: position 57,726,892 of record CM053760.1, read on the forward strand.
AGCTATACCACTCCCGGGCATATATCCAGAATATGCTCAAGTACACAACAAGAACATTTGCTCAACCATGTTTGTAGCGGCTTTATTTGTAATAGCCAGAATCCGGAAACAACCCAGATGCCCGTTAACTGAGGAATGGATACAGAAATTGTGGAACATTTACACAATGAAATACTACTCCCCAATTAAAAACAAGGAAATCATGAAATTTGCAGACAAATGGTGGGAAAAGAACATCCTGAGTGAGGTATCCCAGAAGCAGAAAGGCACACATGGTATATACTCAATTATAAGTGGATATTAGTCCTATAATATAGGATAAACTTACTAAAATCTACCCCTAAAGAAGCTAAGCAAGAAGGAGGACCCAGGGTAAGATGATCAATCCTCACTCAGAAAGGCAAACGGGATGAACATCAAAAGAGGGAAGAAACAGGAAACAGAACAGGAGTCTAACACAGAGGGCCTCTGAAAGACTCTACTCAGCAGTGTATCAAAGCAGATGCTGAAGCTTATAGCCAAACTTTGGACAGAGTGCAGGAAATCTTAAGAAAGAAGGGGGAGATAGAAAGACCTGGAGTAGGCAGGAGCTCCACAAGGAGAGCAACAGAACCAAGAAATCTGGGCCCAGGGGTCTTTTCTGAGACTGATACTTGAAACAAGGACCATGTGTGGAGATAACCTAGAACCCCTGCACAGATTAGCCCGTGGCTGCTCAGTCTCTGAGAAGGTACTCTAGTAAGGGGAACAAGGGCTGTATCTGACATGAACTCAGTGGCTGGCTCTTTGAGCACCTCCCCCTGACAGGGGAGCAGCCTTACCAGGCCACAGAGGAAGACAATGCAGATAGTCCTGATGAGACCTTATAGGCTAGGGTCAGATGGAAGGCGAGGAGGACCTCCCCAATCAGTGGACTTGGAGAGGGGCATGGGAGGAGAAGAAGGATGGAGAATAGGATTGAGAGGGAATGAGGGAAGGGAATACAGCTGGGATACATAGTGAATAAACTGTAAATAATATAAAAAATTAAAATTAGAAGGTATTGACTTCTTTAGAATTTATTGCTCCGATATTAGTTGCTAGCTGGTGGGTCTGTTCTAGTTTAATTTCTGTTGCTGTTATAAAGTACCCTGGCAAAAATCAACAGATAAAGGGATTCACTTAGTTTCTAATTTCAGGTGACAGTTTATAATTTGGTTAGTCATAGTATCAGGCTCTTGAGACAACTTGTTACACCTCATCCACAGTCACAGCAGAGAAAAATACATTCATGCTTGTATGTTTGTTCTTGGCTTGATTGCTCCACTCATATATTTCACAATGCCCTCGCTAGGGAATGGTGCCACCCACAGTAGGTCTTTCTGCATAAATTAACCTAATTAAGACCATCTCCCATGGAGAAGCCCACAGACAACCTGATGTAGACAGCCCCTCATTGAGACTCTCTCCCTAGATTATTGTCATGTTGTCAATTAAAGTTGACTTTCTCAGAGTCTTTGAGTAGAATGAGAACTTGTGCATATTTGCAAGTTTTCTTTCAGGGGAAAAAGGGTAAGAAGCAAGCATGCTGTGTTCTTCCAATACAGGAAGCTCAACAAAACTTGCTTATGTACTTCTGTTTACAGACAGATGAAATCATATTCTATTGAGTCACATTTTCATTAAAATGCAGCAAGTTAATAAGCAAACTTCTGTGACACAGCCATAAAATGCTCTGCCTTAACTACACGGTGATGCCTTTTAGATACCAAAGGTCCCCGAGTCTAACATGGGAATTCACAGAAAATCCTTTCCCCATCTCAGCAGGAGAAAGTAAATGAGTGATGTGTTATAGGGGGTCATAAAAGAAGGGTAGCAGATTGGAATTTCGCTTGGAGATGACTAGATAAAGAGGAGGTATCACTAAAAGCAAAATAAGCTTGTGTGTGTTTGTGTGCGTGTGGTGAGGAGCAATAAATGCTGACATGGAACTTGGATCCTCTGTCACAACATAATTCATCATTCTGCAGAACGCTAATTGGATGAGGTTTTTCAGAAGCTGAGAGGAATCTCATTTAATTCTTCAGGACTGATGAGTGCATTCCGTCTATCTGTTCTTAGACTTCAACCTTTAGTTTGCTTCTCCCTTGGGAAATACAGCACTTATCAAAACATAGTAAGACATGCCCTTATTTGTATTTTCCAAACAGTGAAATTAGCTTGCTCATTCATTTCAGAATAGGAATCTCTCTCTCTCTCTCTCTCTCTCTCTCTCTCTCTCTCTCACACACACACACACACACACACACACACCATACAGAGATGAAGAGATGAATGCTACCCTGAATATATCTTAATTACATAAAAATTGTTATTTTGTGAATACGAGTTTAGATTACTATATAAGAACTTTAAAATGTTCATTTGGTCTTATATCTGAATGCAGGATCTGTCCAATAAGCATTATGGGTTAAATGCCAACCATTATGGGTTAAATACCAACCGACTTGCAAAATGTTGTGCTAAATAGTTAATATCTGTCTGCCTTCTTGGCTATTACTCTAAGACATTGAGAGCTTTGCTGGGTTGGCCTCTATTCCATCCAGTGGTCACCTCTGGCATTGCCTGACAAACCTCCCAGAAGTGGGAACACATGAACATCTGGTGATTTTCATCCCATTTATGATTTATCTTTTCAGAAACCAAAGTTGCTGAGAGCCCCACCCCACAGAAGATACTGCAGAAGTCTCTACCTCTGAGATGAGTCACAACTTGACCTGTGTTGCTAACCCTTCAAAGAACTTTCATGGACAAGTTACATGAAATCACATTTCCATCATATCCCATATTATGAGCTGCAGGGCAGCATCCATCTCCATGTATCACCTCATCTGCCTTTCATATGAGCTTAAATTCCTCTTTCCAGGTAAGGATCTCTGACAGGTGAAGAGATCCCATGCTCCCACATGAGGGAACTAAATGGAGGACCCTGTAGTCCTTCTCACCATTCATTGCAGTGAAGTTCAACTACTTTCTCTCTCTCTCCAAAAAGTCAAATCTGAAAAGCATAAGTTCAAACACATGTTTTAGTTGAGCTAAAAACCAAACAAACAAAACAGATGAATACAGAACATAGTTAAGGAAGTTGTTAAATTTTTCACTAACTTGGGGGAGTTTCCTACCTCTATTACTTCAAACACAGTCTCTGCCCTATCCTGTTCCGTTTTTTATGGTTCCAATTTGACATCGTTAGAAGGGTGCTCTTGCTCCATTGGAGCACTCTACTCTTTTTCCTCAAGACTTGGAAGTTTCTGTTGACCTGTTTCCGTTCATCTTTCTTGTGTCATCTCCATTGGCTGTTAAACCCCCTTGGTGAGTTTATTATTGCAGAGACTTTGTTTTTGTTCTAGAATTTTCATCTGTTTCTCTTCTAATCTTTCTTTTCCTAATTGTGATTTTTATTCTACTAGATTCCCATGTAAAGTTTCTATATCCACAGACATAGTAACTGTTATTTTGTGTCTCTAGACACGGCTACAATAACTACTTTAAAACAGTTGCCTGGTAATTTTAATAGCCAAATCATCCGTTTTTCATGTTCATTTATTTTCTCTTGATCGTGGCCCTGCTTGCAGCTTCTTTATTGGTATAGTAATCCTATATTGCATATAGATGTTAAGATAAGTCAAAGGGATCATGGATTCTATTGACTTCTTTCCATTTTAGAACTTATTTTACCTAACTAAACTCAAAGTCTAAATCCCATATTGTTTGTGGTCAGCATGGCTGAAGTCTCTGCTTAGTTATTTTTGCATCATAGTAACTTGCAGTTTTGATATGTAATCCAGGGACACATACTTCAAGGGTCAGCCAAAGTTTTGAGTAGATTTTATTGGCATAATTTTGAGCTTTCTCCTAAGCTCTTTGTTTTCTCTGACTTTCCCCTCACTTTCCAGATGACATGGTGGTCCTAGGCTCTATCTTCTGATCCTTCAATTATAAGGCAGCTGGTTTGTATGTATCTGGTTACCAATGCCTGCTTTTAGGTGACAGTAGGGAGCAGATGATGCAGAAAAGTAAAACACAGAGAAAAGATTTCTACTTGGGCTCAGACATGACCAGCTCTCACTGGTCTATCTGCTAGAGTTGGTCTCTGCTGGGACATTTCAGGATGAAATTATTTTGCCACCCAGGAATGTTTTCTGTGATGTTGCTCTCTAGGTAGCCATGCATTTTCCATTTGGAGTAGGTCACACGGTGTGAGAAGGTCATTGCTGCTCTGCTCCTCAGACTAGAAGTGTTCGGTGTACTCAGGTCCTCAGCTCCCCTGAGAGGTCCCTCATAGCCATAGTTTTCTCCAGAATCACAAATGCCACCTTGGATGAATTGGTTTTGGTTAGCATTAAAGGTTTATTTCAATGAGGGCTCCAGCAGGGGTCCCATTGGTTTGTATCTGTATTCTACCCAAGCTACTTGCTTGCCTTGGAGGTCAAAATCAAATGGCATGTTATTTCTTAAAAGCAAAAGCCAAGGTAAATGCATCCTGGGTAGATATTCACCAAGGACCTCTTCCAAAGCTGAGAAAATGCTAACTCACTCACACCCCTTAATGAAGATTCTGAAGGAAATGTTTCCTGCTCAGTCCAATCCAGAAAACGGATCCAGAACCAAGGCATGAATATCAGAGATGAAAGCATTAGCCATGACTGCAGTTAGAATTAACTTGGAGAATGTACCTACGGGAGCAACTGGATGCCCGTGCAGAAATGAAAAGGAAATAGAATCTCCAGGGGAATCTACTCGGGGCTTGTAAATGTGTAGATGTTAACGCTGGAAACGAGAAAGCTTCAGAAAAACAAGAGAATCTTCATAATCACAAGGCAGGGGAAGCTTTCTTAAAGCAAGCTTTAATCTTGGGGGAAACTTCATTGTTTGAAATTCAGGATTTCAGCAAGACAGCAGAAAGAGTAAAGAACAACCAGCAAACAAACTGGGGTCTGTGTGTTCACAGACAGTTCATGATCATACTTCTCTCTTGCCCAAACCTAGAATCCATATGCTCAGAGTAGTTTACTACTCTATCAAAGAAGTTCAGACCCCTAGCAAGCTTCTGATAACCGTAATACCTGGCATGGCAGCAGTAGAGAACATGGAAGCCCCACCTACTGGCAAGTCAACCCTAGCCCTAGGTATAAGCAATAGTACATCCTGACACTATAAAAAAGAGCAAAAGACACACAAAAAAAACACACAAAACTAGTGAAACAAGCTCTTCCTTAAGATAAGAGGCCAGAGAGCCTAAACCTCTGTACTTTAACATATCCAAATTCTTTTTTAAGTATCTTTTTATTTATCACAGGTTATATACTTTGTATCCCAGCTGTAGCCCCCTCCCTCATTCCTTCCCACTCTCCCCATCCCTCCCTCATCTTCTCCCTGCCCCACTCCAAGTCCACTGATAGGGGAGGACCTACCCCCTTTCATCTGGCCCTAGCTTATCATGTCTCTTCAGGGCTGGCTGCAATGTCCTCTTCTGGGATCTAGTTAGGCTGCTCCTCCCTCGGGAAGGGGGGGAGGGGACGGTCAACAAGCCAACCACTGAGTTCATGACAGAAATAGTCCCTTACTAGGGTACCCAGTTGGGTACTGAGCTACCATGGGCCACATCCAAGCAAGGGTTATACTTTGTATCCATACATGGTCCTTGCTTGGAGAAACAGTCTCATAGAAGACCCCTGTGCCCTGAACTATTTAGTCTTTGTGGAGCTCTTGTCCTCACCAAGTCTTACTAACTCCCCCTTTTTTCATATGATTCCCTGCACTCTGGTGATGGCTTGGTTGTGAGCCTTAATATCTGCTTTGATGCATTGCTAGTTAGAGTCTTTCAGAGGCCCTCTGTGGTAGGCTCCTGTCCTGTTGCTTGTTTTCTCCTACATTCAATGTCCATCCCATTTGTCCATCTAAGCGAGGATTGATCATCCCACCCTGGGTCCTCCTTCTTGCTTATCTTCCCTAGGTGTATAGATTTCAGCATGTCCAAATTCTTTTATGGTTTTGTCTAGAACCTCTATAAGAATGTTGACTAATGGCATCAGTGGTGAAAATATTTTCCTTGTTAAAAACAAAGAACAACAACAAAACAGGTCAAGAGGCATAAATATGGCAGTAACAGATAAGAAAATATCTCTTGATTGATATTATCAAACTGTTGCCTAAAAAGTTCTGCAGCAAATCTTATTTTGACTAGCAGTTTCTGCCTTTAGCTATATTTTGAGTCTACTAAACAATTATAAAAATTAATATTTTCATTATTTTAAGGGTATCATTATGTAGCCTTCGTTGGCCTGAACCCACTATCTAGAACAGGCTGGCCTTGAATTTAGAGATCTGCTTGCCTCTGCTTCCTAAGTACTGGCACTTTAACCTTTGAACTTTTTTATACCCTTAAACTTTTGAACTTTTAAAAATGACTAGAATGTAGAAAATGAATTATACATCTTTTGAAAGATACTGATTAAGACTCTACCTAGATCTCACAAGATTATTCTCAGGAAATACACTTGGAGATTGCAATAAACTGATACTCTCTCCTAAAGGTTTAAAACTCACCTCGTTTTAATGCAAATGCTCATTAACAATACCTTCTCTTGTCTGCTGATCGCCACCCATGTATTTCATCACCCCATTGTTTCTGATGACGTATTTTGGGTGGTTGTTTCAGTTAAGTTTATGAAATCTTCGGATTGGTGTTTTTGATGGACTCAGCCCCTTCATCCTCATAAGACGGGATGTTCAGAAGACCAGAGAGGGTCCTGTGCAGTGTGGTGCAGTGTGGGAAGAGGTCTGCAAAGCATTACAATCACAATGCTCATTTGCTTCTTTCTCCATTCTGACTTAAATAAAAGCTTTCAAAACAAAAATGACGTCTGGGTATTGTCTCCTGCAGAGACTGTCTCCCTTTTAAGCATAAACATTTCCCGGTTTTCAGAGGTTCAGAACTGGAATGATGCAGTTCTTTTATTTTCACCAGGTTTTGGTCTTAAAGGTCCAGAACTTTGAGAGCATTAAATCAGAGGGAAACAACAACCAAACAAACAGTAATTTATTAGTGAATATGGTACTGTTGGGCAAATATTTCTATACCTATTTTTACTCTAGGTAAACTCCTGCTAAGAACCAGCTTGAGGTTTAAAAGACTAGATGTGAGTACGGTTTATGCTACTGATATTGATCATCTGGGATCCTGCAGCACCCATTTCTAATCACTTCTATGTCTATACACTTATGCTATCTTCACAGTTAACAGGAGTTTTGTAAAATGCACAGTTGTACAGCAAGTGTCTTTGTAACTATTGCTTCTTTTATTGCTGACAATACAGGATTGAAAGGGACCATTTAACTAAGTGGTCAGGATCTTTAAATGACTGTACAGTCATACAGCAAACTGTCCTTGCATAACCTTCTGTTACTTGTCAGTCATCAAATAAGCAGTAGCTCCCAGACAAGCCCCCAAGAATGGTAAGAATGAAAAGAACATGAGATTGATCCTGGTTTTGTGAATATCACTTTAGTTAGTGATTGTCTGAGACATTTCATGATGTTATGCTCTGGACATCATCTGTCACCCCAAAGCTAATAAGTTAGAAACTTTGTCCACACGTAATGATGTTTAGATTGTCATCCTGTAAGAGGTAATTAAGTCATAAACCACCATGTTCATAAGGAATTAATGATGTCCTTTCAGGATGAGGTTAATTTCCATGAGAATGGATTACTATCAAAGAGTGTGATGGAACCACACTCTTGCTTCCTGTCTCATCATTTGACCTCTGCTTTTTTCTCTTTTGCGGTCTTCTGCCATGTTATCTTATCCATCATGAGGCCTATACTAGAATCATCCTTTTGAACTTGTAGAGTTTATGAACTAAATAAACCTCTTCATAAAATACTGTTTCAAGTAATTTGTCATAGCAACATAAAACAGAGTAGGACACCTGGTCTCCCAAACTCTCTAAAAGAGTGATTCTCACAAAAATAGATGGTCAGAGTGAAAAATTGTTGTGATCTCTAATATAATATATGACACAGACGAGAAGCAAATCGGAGGACACTTCAGAATAAGTTTTATTTAAACTGAAAAACCGTTGGGATGAATGTTGAGAACAGCATGTCATGGGGCCAAAGTGGAAATGTACAGTAAACACGATGAAGGAAATTGTTTTCAATTAAATGAAAACAGTCTCGGAATTTTTCAAAGTGCTTCCCCCAGAGCATATGGATGGTAGGAGACAGGCACAGGAGGGGCCATGGGCAGCGAATCAAAGAGATCTGCTGTTAAACTGAGAGAGAACTGAGATCCGTGACATTACCCTCTCCCTGGGAGGCTTTCTGCTTCTACTTGAATCTTTCCCAAGACTCAGAAGGTCTTGGTAAACCTGGCAGCTGTCACAAAATACCATCTGTCCTAAGAAAATGGGTGCAGAGGTGGCTGTAACTCAGGGGATTTCCCCAAATGCTGTCAGCATGAATTTCCAACACGATCGAGCCCCTGACTAGAAAGTGAGCGTGCTATAAAGTGAGTCCCTGAAGCACGACTCACAAAAAGAACAGGAAAGGTTGAGCACAGGGACAGAAGAAGGGTTACTCTCTTGAAAAGAAGGGGATGAGGGGAGACTCATGAGGAGAGGCAGGCAGGAATGACGCTGTGTGAGGCAGGCAGAGTGCTGGTCACCTAAGAAGCTGTCCACACCCGCCCCCATATCGATATCCATCCATTCACGTGGGTCAGCACCGATGTCCATGGGCTGTCAGTCAAAGAGCATGCTTCAACTCCAGGTAGCACAGCAATTTAAATGCTTCATCTTGGTTGTGCGGATCCTGCACTGTTCTGGCCAACCTGACTTCCCAAGGTCAACCAAGCTTTGGAGAGGAAGCCGACTTGGGTCTACTTTGCACAGATTCTTTAACCAAGTCCTGGGTCACTGAGCTAAGCTGGTGCAAGGATGATCATAGGCTTGATAAGTACTGCAAGGTCTGATATCCAGGAAATGAGGAGGATGTAGCAGAGTCCTCCCTTCCACAGGCACTGGAGAGCAGTGTGGGAGATGCCTGTGTGAGCTAAGGTGTTAGCCAGTAAAACGCCAAATGCATGAACATGAAAAACAGAAACTCCTGCACAGGGAACATGCAAACACATATGACATACATACTACCACAAGCACTCATGCCACACAACATATTCATACATATACACTGTCATGTACAATCTGCCAGCTCATCAAATAGGTATACATACTAAACACAGTGCATGCATCCATCCTCCAAACATACATACATGTCACATATGCACATATCTTGAGCCATACACTTTACGTATTTGTGTATGCCATTCCCTACAAGGGTCTCTGATGTACCCATACCATATGTAACCACCATGGTGGAAGCAGGAGTTCTTGATGCTCCTCTCTTATTAACAGTCGATTTCAGGAAAGAAGAGCAGTGCCCATTAGTGATAGAAAGATTTGGAGCCTCTGAGTGTGGGAGCCACCAGCTTTTCCACTTTGGAGGAGTTCTCCAGTGGATAAGCTCCCTCCTCAGACGCTGTGGAAACTGCTCCTTTGTCAGAAAAGCAGGGTGAATGTCATCACTCAGTCTATGGTCATGATGAGTTGTAGGTGTGAGGCTCCTCTGGGCCTGTGAAAGAGGCACATTGCTCTGTGGGATCCAAGATCTGTGTCCTGCCTCACGGGGAGGCGCAGACCCCAGCAGGTTAAGACTTATGTCTCTTGGGCAGTTTTTCCTGTGCTTTGGCTTTGTCATCCAGAGGTTCTGAAGTGCTTCTTCATAGATACTCACACAAGCTCAAAGGCCTTAAAAATGCAGAATTCCCTCTTTTTATTCTGGCTTCTGCGCTCCATTTTAAAAAGCATTCCTTGGTGCAGGTGGGAAGGGTCAGCTGGTAAAGGTGTTTGCCACCAAGCCTGACAACCTGGGTCTAGTTTCCAGGATCATATGCTGAAAGGAGAGAAACAATTCCTGAAAGTTGTCTTCTGGCCATCACAGGTCACTTGTGCACTATACCATACTGTATACACACACACAAATATGTTATAAAATATATATCCTTATATAACCACTTGTAATATATAATATGCTAGGAGGAACTATAAAAGCACAGATAGTTATTTAAATTAATAATAAAGGATACTACAATTATACTAAATTATATATTTTAATATATGTCACATACACACATATATTAATAGCACATATACATTGTACAGAGTAAGGGGTTGCATTGTGACCTATTATACTATATAATATGCACTTTGTTCATTATCATTCTCCATTACCCTTTTCCCATTGTCCCTCCTGCTGTGCCTTCTTCCGTACAAATCACCCCTTCTACTTTTCTCTTATCTGCATTTACTTAGAATCTAGAATCCAAATTGGAGAGAAAATATTCAACTTCTGCATTGGGATTTAAGTCTCAATATGAATTTTTTCCAGGGGGTTATGAACATTCAATACTACTATTATTTTTTATGGCTTTATACTTACTTCTTGTCAGTATTCTTTGGCAATAGTAGTATTTAACATGATGATTTCCCTATAAAGAAAGTGTTAGTTGCATCCCAGCAATTTTGATTTACAGTGTTGATTTTTCCTTTTTTTTTTCTCCATAGAAATGCAGGAGCTCCGCAAGGAGAGCAACAGAACCAAGAAATCTGGGCCCAGGAGTCTCTTCTGAGACTGATACTCCAACCAAGGACCATGCATGGAAATAAGCTAGAACCCCTGCACAGCTACAGCTGGGATACAAAGTGAATACATTGTAATTAATATAAAAATTTAAAAATTATAAAAAAAGAAAGGCACAGAAGCCTGCATATGTACTCATTTAGTGCCCTGAAAAATCACATCACTAAGAAATCTGTCCAGGTTTCTACAAATAAAAGCACACATCATTATTACATATAATATAACATAATATAATATAATAAATTATATATAAAGGGATCAGTCTAATATATTACAAGCTCATAAAATATAGTAAATATTACATGTGGCACATCTGCAAATCATGCAATTCTTTACAACAATATTAAAAAGTAGCCACACAAATGAAGGGAACAGTGGGAGTGTGGATGGTTGGTTTAAAATTCTTATCAACTACTTCATTCTCTGCACTCAAGTTGGGCGAGCAGTTTTCTACCAGCAAAGATCAAAGGGGGGAAGGCTATAATTATTTTGGGTAAAAATAAAAATAAAAACAAGTTCTTCCAGGAAGACATCTCAAGCCATTTTGACAGTAGTATGCCTTATGGGTAACGGCATCCCTGCTGACTTTAAACACTATACCATAAAAGATGAACCTAGATACGCAGGACTCAGTAGGGGAATGACTAGCTGTGAGGTTAAGTTCACACCTGATTGGCATCACCAATACAATAAAGGAAATCTTTGCTTGCAGAGTTCTCTAAGTTAATTATAATGAGTAGGACAAACAGGGCCATAGCCCCAGGAGGTTAAGTAGTACCTATATCTAATACTGAACCGTTTTTTAAAAATACACTATTTTTTTATCTTGTTGAACTAATTTTTCCCTAGTATCTGATAAGATAGTTTCTTTCTTTTTTAATTACATTTTTTTCATTCACTATATTCTTCTGATCACAGTTTCTCCTTCCACAACTACTCTCTGGTCCTTCCTACCTCTCCACACACCCAATTCCATGCATGCTCTTTATTTTTCTCTCTCTTAAAAAACAAAAGAAAAACACAGCAAACAACTCCTTCAAAAGCCCTAATTTTTAAAAAAGTAAAGAAAAAGCACAAGAAACACACACATGCGAAATCCACAAAAAAATTCAGGAAATACACTATACAAGCAAAAGGCAGTAAGATGAAAGTGTCCAAATAAATCAATGTGAGACAAAAAACACCATTGAATTCATTTCATGTTGACCATTTACTGCTGGGCATGGATTCTACTCTTAAGTGTGTTAATATAACCAGTGAAACTCCACTGGAGAAAACGAATTTCTGTTTTGCAAGAAGTTGTGGTAAGACAGTTTCCTGATTTTTTTGATAAGAAAAATAAATCAGAATAAGCTAGTTTATGGGAGCTAATTACATTTTATGATGAATTAAAGACTCCATACAGATCATAAGTAATTGTTTAAAAAATTCAATTAAAAATTCTCTTCAAGTATATATTATGCATTAAGTATTATGATGGTTAATATTTTTTGTGAAATTCTACTTCTATTGAAGTACAATTAATAAAACTTATATGTATTTGTGGGATACTAAGGTATGATAGTTGACTTGCTTATTCATTGTGAAATGATTGATGACCATTATCTCATTACAATGCCTGTTTATCTCACATGTTTACCAGTTTGGGGCCAAGAACATTTGCAATCTAGTTCTAGAAAACATCAATTACACAATATTTATGGTTAACTATTGTATAAACAGTTCTGTAGAACTTAAATTTCTTGTCAGCTACAACCTTCTACCCTTTATGTGACTGTTAATCTCAGTTTGTCACCTTGGTGAAATCCAGGGTCACCAGTAAGATGGGGCACACTTGTTGGGGATTCTCTTGATTAGTCTAAAGCAGGCGGAAAAACCCACTCACTGTAGGGGGCACCATTCTTTTAGATGAGATCCTGGACTGCAAAACAACAACAACAACAATGAAAGCTGAGATGGCTCAGAAGCAAAGAGCACTAGCTGTCCTTCCAAAGGTCCTGAGTTCAACTCCCACCAACCACATGGTGACTCACAACCATCTATAATGAGATCTGGAGCATTCTTCTTGCCGGCAGGCATATATGCAGATAGAATACTGTATAAATAATAAATAAATCTCTTTTTTAAAAAGAGAGAGAGCTGGCTGAGCACAAACATTCACATCTTCTGCTTCTGTTTGTGGGTGCAAGGTACCTGTTAAGCTGCAAGGATTGCACCCTTGAACTGTAAACCAAAACAAGCCCTTTCTCCCTTAAGTTGCTTTTGTCAGGGTGTCTTTTCACAGAAACAGGAAAAGACACTGAGAAACTAAGGCAAGCATATTCCCCATAGCCTCTACTTTCCCTTATCTCCTCATTGCCTTCCCATTGTCCCTTTCATTCCCATGGGCAGTTTCTCTTCCATTTTTGTTCCATAAATGGATATGTGATTTATGCAACTATATAAAATCTAGGAGATCAGTGAATAAAAGAAAACATATACTATTTGCCTTTTTGAGATTAGCATATTAATTTGTTTAATATAGTTATCTCCAGTTACATTCATTTTCTTGCAAATAACATAACTTCATTCTTAGGACTTACAAATCTAATTTATGTTTTATATATAATACATGCCACATTTTGTGCATGCTTTTGTTATTGGACACATAGGTTGGCTTCGTAGCTTAGCTATTGTCAATAGTATTGTAAAAACATTGGCATGCAAGTATCTGTCCTACGTTGCCTTGGAGTTCTTTGGGTAAACACTCAAGAGTAGGATTGCTGGGTCATAGGACATAATTTTAGTTTTGTGAGAATCCTGTATATTGGTGTCCGTAGAGGCTAGACTAGTTTCCATTCACATCATTGGTAATTAAGGGTTCCATTTTGTCCACATTATTACCAGAAATTGTTTTCTTGAAATCTTAATGTAGTTTTAATTTGTGTTTCTTTGATAGATACTTAGGTTGATTTTTTTATATAGATTAACCATTTGTATTTTCTTTTTAGTTATATGTTGTGTAGCAATTTTCTCTGAAATTAAAAAAAAAACATTTCAAAAGCTCATTAAGACTTAGGATGTTCTAAAGGGAGGTGAAATATACCATTCTACAAAGAGGCTTGTTAAGACTGAGAAGGTAAACAGCTCAATAGCTTCAGGAAGTCCCTAAAACTAACCAGATTCATTAAGATCCTCCATCCTCTAGCTTACATAAATAGTAAAGACAGCTGAGAGACACTTTCAGAGCAGCTGAGCTACCTAGAAGAGGTTCAGACCAGCTGAGCTGCCTGTAAGAGCCACTCTTTAACCTTTTGAGCTGCCTGCATTGTACAGAGTGAGCTCCTGTTTTCCAGATTTCATGAGCTGTCATCCATAATGATTCAGGTTTCTGGTGATGCTGCTATTTTTCAGTAATTTTTTCACTCCTGTAAGTAACCCCTCATCCGTTTTCCTCACCAATACTTCAATGCAACTCACTGATTTACCAAATTGGACTTTGGTGATAACCTTGGTCCTGTTGTTTCTCTACCTCAGGTAACTAAATGTTTGTTGGGAATACTGTCACACAATAATGTTGAACCATCCAGGAATCTCTGGAATAAAGCCAACTTGATCATGAGAAATGTTCTTTTTGATGTGTTCTTGAAATGAGCTTGAAAACATTTTGTTGAGATCTATGTTCATCAGGCAGACTAGTTTATAATTAACTTTAAAAAAATTGTATCTTGGGGCTGGCAAGATTGTTCAGTGGTTAAGAATACCTGCTGTTCTTTCAATCAGTTCTATTCCTACCAAGCACATGATGGCTCCCAGCCACCTCTAACTCCAGTTCCAGTTCTAGTCTATTTTGGGTACACACACATAGTACACAAACATACGTGCAGGCAAAACACCCATGCACATAACATAAAAATCAAACATTCTATCTTTATCTGATTTTAGCATTTGGAGTAATACTGATTTTATAGAATTAGGTAGAATGCCTTCCTTTTCAGTTTTAGCTTGAGAAGCATTGTGATAGAAGCTAGGTGCCTGTAACATACACCAGTAATCCCAGCATTTGGGGGGCCAAGGCATGTGGAGCTCTGTGAGTTTGAGGCCAGCCTGTGAGTCCAGGACAGCCAAGGCTACACAGAAGAAACAAACAAACAAAAAAACACAAAGAAACAAAAAGTAATAGAATTAAGCAGTAAATCCATCTGGGCCTAGATATTTTCAGTTGTAAGGTTTTATTATTGTTTTTGTTGTTATAGCTTCAGTTCTTGCTATAGATCTAATTAAATTCCTTACCTAAATTATTGAGTTACTTTTGCTATGTCCTCTGCACCTAGAAATGCATACATTTGCTTCATACTTTCCAATTTACTGATATAATAATTTCCAAGAGGTGTTCTAATGATGTTCCCAGTTTCATTGGTGTCTGTTGTCATATACTTTTTCCATCTCCAATTTGATTAATTTGGGTCTTCTTTTTCTTCATTTTGGTTAATTTGGGTAAAAAATTGTCAATAATGTTTATCTTTTCAAAGATTTTATTGTGTTTCATTGATTCACTGTATTGATTTTTTCATCTCCATTTCACTAATTTCTGCCTTTATCTTCATTATGTCTATCTACTGATATGGGATTTGCCTTCTTGTATTTTCAAAGAAAGTGCTAAGGTGCGTATATATTTACTTAAGATCTCTGTGATCTCTTTTATTAATTATTTTATTAATTTTATGTGTATAATATCTAATCTTAGTTGACTGCCTTTAGAATCAACTAAAATCCAAACTGCTAGACCCTCCTATAAGGGTTTTTCTTTTCAATCCGATTATTTGAACCTGGAAGACCCACCTCAAATCTTAGCCAAACCTCCTGGTGGTAGTCCGCATAAAAAGACATGGAGGAAGAAAACTTTGCTTTTACCTGCTGGCCCTCATTCTCACTGGCAGGTTCATTTAGCCTGTTACTATGGCTGATCTTAAATCCAGCTTCTTCAGCATTCCAATATAGACTAAAGACTAGCAGCCTTCCAGGAATGAACTCCAGCAAATGTTGGCTCCGCCCCTTTGCAGCCCTTTCTTTCCTCTTGCTTTGAACCTGTGGTCCTGTGGACTCTTCCTAACCAGATCTTCACTTTGCTGGTTGCTGCCTGGCTCTGATTTAAGGACTCTTTCTTACCATTTAGATCTATTCTGCAGGCTAGGTTTCAGCATAAAGTCCTGTGACAATTGGCTGAGTTTTCCAAAAGTGCAGTTCACAGAGGGGCCTAGGTTACCCAGCCACTGGCTCAGCAGGCTTCTCTTAAAAATGCCATCTCTCAGCTGCTCTGGTGCTTGCCCAGTAGAGAGGATTTTCACAGTACCGTCCATTCCTCTGCCATATCCCATCTGTCGGTTCTCTACTTTGTTTCCTGCTGTTAAATGTCTACTGCTGAAAGGGGAGTGGAGACTTCTTGAGCCAGTCTGAAACTGTGGCTCGTGCTAGTCCAATCTTGGCACTCCTCACTCAGAGTGGGGAGCTCTCCATCTGGGCCAATCTCTCTGGGACACTCTGGACTGTCCCTCCTGCCTTGAAAAGTTCCTGGTGTTACTTTGCTATTAAAACTAGAGCTAGTCAGGCATCATCCATCTCTTCAGACAGCTGCTATCCAACTTTCCGCTGGAGGACTGACTATTCCCTGGAGAATCTAGCAGATGGTGCCTGCATGTCATTTGCCATCTTCCTTCTCCAAGTGAACTCTTTATATGTGAGTAGCTAAAATGAAGGAAGAGGCATACCTATGTCTCTTATGGTTAGCAAGGACTGGTAATTTTTCATGGGTAAGAAAACATCCCCAATGTAACCTATAAACTAAGAGAGAGTGGAAAGGTCCATGAACATAAGATATACTTATCTTGGTAAATACTCACTCAAAAGTGGATATTAGCCACATAATATAGGATAAACATACTAAAATCTATAGTCCTAAAGAAGTTAAACAACAAGGAAGACCCTAGAGAAGATGCTCAATCCTCATTCAGAAGGACAAATGTGACAGACATCAGAAGTGGGAGAAGACAGAGAACAGGACAGGAGTCTACCACAGAGGGTCTTTGAAATACCCTACTGATCTAGGTATTGAAGCAGAGGCTGAGACTCATTACCAAACTTTGGGCAGAGTGCAGGGAATCTTATGAAAGAGGGGGAAGATAGAAAGACCTGGAGGGGACAGGAGTTCTGCAAGGAGAACAACAGAGCCAAAAACACTGAGCCCTGGGACCCCTGAAGAGAATGATACCCCAACGGAGGACAAAGCATGGAGAGGACATAAAATCCCACCGCAGAGGTAGCCCATAGACTTGGTCTCCAAGTGGGGTCCCTAGGAAGAGGTACAGGAGCTGTCTCTGACAGGAACTCAGTGGTTGGCTCTCTGATCACCTCCCCCTGGGGGGTGCAGCCTTTCCAGGCCACAGAGGAAGGCAATGCAGCCAGTCGTGATAGACTAGGGGAGGGGCATAGGGGGAGAAGAAGGAGGGAGGGTGGGACTGGGAAGAGACAAGGGAGGGGGCCACAGCTAGGATACAAATTGAATAAATTGCCATAAATGATAATAATTTAAAAAATTCAAAAAAGAATTAGAAAAATACACATCTTGTATATAAACTATTTCTAAACTACAAGTTCATTGGGATGAGAGGATGGAAAACTTCTGTAGAAGAACCCAGACCTAGTGACTACCCAGGAAGTCCTGGTAGCCACTCTTCTGAGTTTTCTAGTTTATGACTCTTTAGAATTTGCAAATATTTAAATTATCCTCTTAATTGCTAATTTATAAAATTGGGAGAAAAAGACAACCCACAGTAATTTTCCCGTAGCTGACCGCAGTCCAAGAATCAGGACTGCAGGGAAATACTTTAGCCAAGCTGTGCCGTGTTTTCAACATATGTTACTAACAATGGTGGAATGACCGAGTAAAAGCTGTCATTGTGCTGATATCAGCAGGGAACATAATCAATGAGAATATTAGGGAAAAAGTCTCTGGAAAATGAAGGAAATAACATGAAGATTTTAAAGGAGTCCAAGCAAGTGGCTGTGTGTAGCCAGAGGGGTGGAGATATGTCTGTATCAAAGACTAGTTTCTGGCCCTGTCCTTGGAGGACATAAGACTATTTGATGCCATGGAAATGGCCCCTAGCTTGGACTTAGTGGAAAGGGCCTCACATTTTCCTTTTCCAGATAAGCCTTTCTTCTCAAGATCCTGGTGAGTAGCATTCATCTTGCTGACATCATTGCAACAATTATCCTTTCTCATTGCATAGATGTTGTCACCAATGTGTCAATAGCTGCATCTCTGTAAAATTGCCTCTGTGCTGCCCCACCCCACCCCGATAATCCGGGGAAGAAAATCACCCACAAACTTGTCCTTTTCCTGATGTTTGCATGGGCACCTTTTTCCCCCCTCTGAGATAGCAGATGTTACGAGGAAGACACGTTCTAAAAGGACAAACAGCATTTCGGGAGCATGATCTTAACAAGGGCACCTTTGGGAAGTCATCATAATTTGCAAACATTTCCTTCTTTGTCCACACAGCTGTTTCCTAGGGCCTTTCCATAACGATGCAACACTAAGGGGAAAATCAACCAACCAAGACAGGCATTAGAAATCATGGCATCAGCTGGGTTTATTGGTGCATTCCTTTAATCCCCAGTATTTAGAAGGCAGAGGCAGGCAGATCTCTGTGAGTTTGAGGCTAGCCTGGTCCACTTAGTAAGTTCCCAAGACAGCACGAACTATATAGTGAGACCCTGTCTTAGAAAAAAAGAAAGTAAGTAAGAAAGAAATAAAGAGAGGGCAAGGGGAGGAAGGAAAGAAAGAAGGAAGGAAGGCAGGCAGGAAGGAAGAAGAATGTTACAGTATCCATGGCTTCTGATTCACTATTTTTCTCCACCCTAACCACATCAATAGGCTAGGTCTTAGGATGATCCTGTAAAGACATTTGACTCACTGATGTTACTGTCTCAGATTCAGAAAAAGGTTGTATGTGATTTTCTTTAGTACCCTGCCTACTTCTCTTGTCGTACTTTGATTGGTGGCTTCTTACTGTTTCTCTGTAATGTCCCATCTCTCCCAGACAACAGTTCTGCTGCTGATACCCCTTCTTCTCAGATCACTTCTCTTGGATTGCTAGCACAGATTCATCACTTCCATGATGATACTTTAACTATTGACTGGCATCTCTCAAATCAGGGCTGGTCCCATGCTTTAATCAGAAAGTCTCTCAGATATTAAGTGGTATGTGTTCTCAGAGTTTTCATGGAACAGGTGGAGGTGAGTCTGAAGGTCCAGTTAGGAACCTGTCTCATTTTCCTCTGCTCTGGAGGTTTTCTTTTCTTTTTGAGGAATTGTTTTCCTCAAATTGGGGAAAACATTTCTCAACCATGTGTTAGAGTAAAAAGTTACAGAATGCACATGAATGCCACTCTACAGAATCCTTTCTTATGTAATTCTGATGGTTTCTGGCCTGGGCTGTCAAGAGACCAAGAATTTCAGAAAGACTGGACCATTCAAACGAGAAGAAAGTTCTCCCTTTTTCCTTTGCACCTAAAAAACAAAACAAAACAAAACAAAACAAACCACAATATACTGGAAAGAAATTTTCAGTGGGTTTAGATATAGTGTTCAGAAGTCTGAGGAAAAAAACCCTGTCCTGCGCATTGGCTGGTGACCCAGATTGGGACGTGTCTGAAGAAGATAAGCTGGAAGAGTAAGCCCTCAGGTCAAAGTTTGGTGTCAAGTGCAGCACTAATCTTGCTCATCTCAATCCTAATATCCAAACTGTAATCAGTAAGCTTTTGTCCTTCCATCTGTAAAGACAATCTCCAGTGTCTCTAATCCCGTTCATGCAAGACAGCACCTTCACAACTGTTACTACTTCTCTGAATAAATTCCCCTGAGGTAGGATCATTTGTAGTTCTGGACACCTGTGTAGGGCTCTGAATAGTTTTGATATGTCCCTGAACACTTGAGAACTTCTGCCATCTGTGGTGGGGACTATCCAGCTGTGTCCTCATTAGAGGGTTGGTGACTGAAATGATCCATAAGGATGTAGGACTATAAGAAGCCGTGGAAGGACCACTGGCTTAAATTTAGGGAAAAGTGTCATGTGACCTCCATCACTGCCAGGAAAGATTTTCTTTTTAGTGCTTTTGGCTAGTGCCATGTTTTTCTTGCTGAAACATTGCCATCAACAGCCTTTGTTGAAAACATGTCTTTCCCCTTCTTGAGGGGCTTAATTTCTTACAGACCACCTTCATCTGTTTGAGTGAACACTGCATCCCAGATGGACTTGTGTGGGTTTTCCTAGTTAACTCCCTCAGATTAGAAAGCTTTGAATCTAGATGATGTGGGACTCTAAACAATGCAACTGTCCCTTCAGGGTTTTAGGAGCATCTGCTGCATCTGTAGACAAGTAGCTGGACACACACGTGCCAGATGGCACACTCTGGTGAAACGTTTCTGTGCTCTATAGTAATACTCACTGGCTTGCCTCAGTACAGTGTTTCATTTAAATATCCAAGTTGCTCAAGGTTAAAAGGTCTTCTGCCTTGGGCTGCTCAATGTTAAAGTCCATGAGGTTTAAAGGAGGTTCTCTTCATCTGCCATCTTGGCTGAGTTTCTTCACCTCATTCCTGAAGGAGTATCAACATGCCCATTTGGCTTGTGTCTCAGACTTTCATAGAAAGAATTGATAACTTGAAAATAAGACTGGTATTCTTTCTGATGGCACATCTCAGAGAGGCATTTCCAGAGACGGACATGATTTTTTTTTTTTTTTGCAAATATCCAACAACAGTTTTCAATCAAGAATTGTACAAGCAGAGGAAGCTTTTCTGTAAATTCATTTTCTAGTTCTGGGCTGGGTTAAGCAAGCAGCCTAAGAATTCTTGGAGCCATATATACTGTGCTATGTATTGCTTAATACCCACCAAACAATTACCTTAGGAAAACAACATTGGCGATCAGAAAATGGTCTAACAGCCTTTGGGTTGTACTCATTTTCCCTTCATTTCCTTGATCCACTACACAAACCCAGTTATAAAGGAAATCTGATGAGAGGATATCCTCTGGAATATTTTGCCCAAAGTTCTGTATGACAGATGCTGTGAGAAAAGTAGGTTCATGGTATTAGTGTCTTTAGACTTCAGAATCCAGTTTTTTCTTTAAGACCTCTGAAGGATTTCATGTTGGTAACAGCCTAAAGATGGCTTTTGAGAGGGTATCTTTTTTCATTAAAACAGCACGGCATATCCTGATAGCTTTGGGCAGACTGCCATCTTCACAGACAGCAAGTAGAGAAAGTCCAAAGTTCTGCCCTGGCAAGAGAGACGCTAGCCACATGGGCATGTTAAAAGCCCATTGACATAGCCAGTTCAAGAAAGTGTTATTCTGAACTCTTTTCTGACCCGAGTCTCTTGGTTGCTAGGCTGTTGCCACGTGGATTGACTTGAGGATGTGCTAGCTGGCATGACATCTCGAAGGGTGGCTGCTCCACAGGGAAGGGCTCCAGGAGGCTGGAAAGGGTGGAGAGATCCTTAGATCCCTGAGGCAGGAGGGCAGTGTCTTGAAATGATTGGTTTCCATTCCATGGGAATATTTGTGCTCAGTGAGTGGGTATGTTGCAGCTGCTTTTCCAGGTTCAATCTGTGCTTGGTGATCTCCCTCAGACACGTTTATCATAAGCATTAGTAGTGGCATGTTGATGACATTACTTACTGTGTTTGAATTCACCAGGCTTATGTTTTTTGTAGTGAGCATTATTGCCAAAGTCCTTGATGAGGATTTCAAGAGAAATGTTCTTTGGAATGTTCCTCTTTTTCTATTGATGAAGCTGTAAAGGACAGGGAACCATTTTGTCCTAGAGAGCTGAAATTGGCCAAGGCTGGCATAACAGAAAATATTTTAGAATATTGGTGCTTCTTTCTCCTACTAGATTCACACAGCATGCTGTCCACAGATCACTTCATTTTTTTTTTCATCTTAAAGCCGTTGCTATATTTAGCTTTGGCCTCAAAACACAGATCATTAAACGGAATAGGATGCCCTTTCTTCCTCTGCAGGACCCCTTTGTATTCTACCTGGACCTCAATCATCAGAGTTCTAGGAGCACACCACCAACTGGATGCCAGCAGAAGGACTCTCCCTGACATTATGTCATCCTTGTGGGGCTTTGTCCAGGATCTGAGGCATGGTGCTCCTTCTTGCTGGTGCTTCATTTCCTTCACCAGTACTTCCCACTGCTTCCAAGTAGAGGCCGCTGATTCTGATGATCTCAGAGCTGACCCCACCAAAGCCACCTTATGGGACCTAAAAGAGCAGAAAAAGGGAACCCCCCCATTCACGTTCTTTTTCCCCCCTACAGAAAATGGAGACTCATGGAGGCTGCAAGGCCTTCTCTGAGATAGAATAGAGCAGTAATACAGAAATGGTAAACCAGGGTTCCTCCAGGTACTCAGGAGGTGGTGTTCTAGCTCACCATAGACTGAGGGATGGGATAGGCAGCAAAGTCACTGGAGGAAAACCTATTAAATGTCCATGTTGACCACCTCCAGTATCAATGTGGAAGACATGGAAAGTTCTCAGTTGCTGCAACAAAGGTCTTAGAAGACATAAGGCCTTCTTCTTCTTGGTCCATGGCTTCCTGTGATCTGAAACACTCTTGCTAGAGAAGCGAATCACCCTGTAGGCCCTTTATAACATCTTTCTATGGAGCATCTGTACTATGAAGAAAATGTTCAGGTATATCTGGACCAGATGGAGGCTACACAGCTTGATAGCTGATGGTTGGTAGCTGGTGGCTGGAGTCTTGGGACTGTGATATCTAGGCATATACCAATGGTTTCCTCATTTCTGGCCTTAAATCTTTGTCTGCATATCAACAGAGATATGCAGAGACCTCACTGTGCATCAGATATTCCTGTTCCTCCTTGGTCTCCTTCACATATCCTCACACTCAGAAGACTGGCTCCTTCCTTTCTCAGGGGAGTTCTCTCAGCACCATTCTACTCTGCAAAGCCAGGCCAGGTACTTTGCCCTGGGTTAGAGAGTGACTATCTGTGATGCCTGGTCCTGGCCTTTATGCTTTCCTGCCTTTGAGCTAAGACCTGACACTCTTCAGTATCGGAATGCTGCGTTGTCTCATCTCTACTGAAGCATCACTGAGTTAAGTCCAGATATGTAAGTGCCCTCCCTGGCCCATCTCTCTCCTTTCCTTTCTCCTACCTTCCTCCCTCCCCTGCCTCCAAAGCTCTCCCTCTCTGTTTGTGTTGATGCTTCCTGATTTGAAATGTTTTCTAACCCCCTGTTGCCTTCAAGATTGGGTCTGAACTCTGCAGGGGACCTAGAGAGTTCTCAGAGAACCTAGCTTCTTCTGAACTCCCCTGGGGCCTTGCTTGACAGATTTATCATCCTGCCTAGAGGGAGGGGAATGGAAGGCTGGGCTGCTTCTTCTGCAGCAAGGTTCTTCACAAAACTAGGCACTTGCCATTTGCCCACTGGTGTCCTCTGTGCACACCTCAATCTAGCCCAGGAGCTCTCCTTCTCACCCACCTCTGTGTCTCTCTGTTTCTGTCTATCTTTTTTTCTGTGTCTCTCTGTGTGGGTGCATGCACATATACCTTAGGCTGATGTTCTGCATCTCCCTGTTTATATCCTATTGTGCAGATAGAGCAATTGCTGTTTGCATATGGATGAGTGATGACGATTTCATCAGATACATTAAGAACAAGGCAATGCACCTTTGCAGCTGTCCATACTTGTCTGCTTTTAATATCTCTGCTTCTACCCAACATGCCTCTGACCACCAGAGTCCCATATGGAAAACGTAGATCACTGAGACTTCTGCCTAAGGGATGCCTCACAGGTTTCTGTCTCCAAGTGCTGAAGGTTTATTTCCCGTCTTACTGCTTTCTGACCATTTGCCCCCTACTCTTTGTTCCTTGGGCTCCAATTTCCTTCAGAAAACTGTAAGGACCTTGACCTTGTGTGTATTATGCACACACACACATGCCCCTCCTCCTTCTCTGAAACCCCCCATCTACTCCTTCCCTTTTGAGGGTCAAATGACTCTTTCACAGAGGTCACCTAAGACCATTGGAAAACACAGATATTTATATTACTATTCATAACAGTAGCAAAAATTAGTTATGAAGTAGCAATGAAAATAATTTTATGGTCAGGGGTCATACAACATGAGGAACCGTATTAAAGGGTCTCAGCACTAGGAAGGTTGAGAACCACTGATCTAGGGGCACCAGGAGCTTCTCTCTGGTCTGAGGGCAGTTTCTCCATGCTGAACCACTTATCCATTCAACACAAGCTTGTCCACTTTTAAATTCATTTTTAATTTATATATTTACTTTACATCCTGATCATAGCCCCTCCCTCCTCTCCTCCTAGTCCCTTCCTTCCGCCCTCTTCACTTTTTTCCCACTTCTCTCATCTTCAGAAAAGGGGAGCTCCTCCTCTTCTCCAGCCCACCCCAGCACATCTAGTCTCATAAGGACTGAGCTCCCCACTCATTCACTAAGGCCAGGAAAGACAGCCTGGTTAGGGCAAAATGATCAAAAGCAAGCAACAGAGCCCATGTCATAGACAACGCCCACTCAACTTACTAGGGGACCCACATGAAGATTAAAATGCCCATTGGTTACATATGGGTTGGGTGGCTGGTCAGGTCCATGCATGCTCTTTGGTTGGTGCTTCTTACCATCTCTGTAAGCTGCCATAGGTCTAGTTTAGTTGACTCTGTTGTTTTTCTTGCAGTATTCTTGACCATCTAGGTCCTTCTACCTTCCCTCCCACTCTGCAAGGACTCCCCCAAGCTCTGCCTGATGCTTGGCTATGAGTCTCAGCATCTGACTGGATCAGCTGTTTGGAGGAGGGGGAACTCTAAGAGAAGAGTTGAGTTAGGTTCCTGTCTGCTAACATAGAGTATTGTTAATGGAGGCAGGGTTGGCTGTCTCCCATGGAGTGGGCGTCAGGTTGGGCCAGGCCTTGGTTAGTCATTCCTTCAGTCTCTACTCCAAATTTACCTCTGCACATCTTGTAGACATCCCCATATCCTCCCTGTAACCTACCCTGTCACAGGTGTCCAGTGTGTCTCAGTGATGCCCCGCCTTCGTTTTCACTTTTCTTTTCAGGCCCTCAAACCTTCCCTCCCTACTCTTCCCAAATCTGATCTCCTTTGTTTCCCTCCCCCCACACACACACCCTTTCTATGTCTTCTTCCACTGTCTATTCTGTTTCCATATCTGAGTGAAATTCAAGAAGGGCTTCCCTTGGGCCATTCCTATTACTTAGCTTCTTTGGGTCTGTGATTAGTAGTATAGTTATCCTATACTATATGGCTATTATCCATTTACAAGTGAGTACATGCCATGTGTGTCTTTCTGGGACTGGGTTACCTCAGTCAGGATGATCCTTTCCAGTTCCATCATTTGCCTGCAAATTTTATGGTTTTTCCTTATTTTCAATAGCTGAGTAGTATTCTATTGTGTAAATGCACCATATTTTCATTATCTATCCTACAGCTAAATAACAACTATTATGTATTGGCATAGAAACATACTGATTGATCAGTGGAATCAAGTTGAAGACCCAGAAATAAACTCACACACTTACGGATACTTTATTTTATTTTTTTACAAAGAAGCCAAAAACCATACAATGGAGAGGTGGGCAGTGGAAACACAGCATCTTCAACAAACAGTGCTGGTCCAGCTACATGTCTACACATGGAAAAATACAAATAGAACTATATTTATCACCCTGCACAAAACTCAAGTTCAAGTGAACCAAACACCTCAACATAAAACCAGACACACTAAATCTGTTAGAAGAAAAAGTGGGAAAGAGCCTTGAACTCGTTTGCACAGGAGACAACTTGAACAGAACACCAACAGCTCAGGCTCTAAGATCAACAATCAATAAATGGGACCACATGAAACTGAAAAGCTTCTGTAAGGCAAAGAACACTGTCATCAGAATGAAACAACAATCTACAGACTGGGAAAGGATCGTCACCAACCCTACATCTGACAAAAGGCAGATATCCAAAAACATATAAAGAACTCAATAAATTAAACACCAACAAACAAAATAATCCATTTAAAAAATGGGGTACAGAGGTAAACAGAATTCTCAACAGAGAAATCTCAAATGGCAGAGAAATACTCAACATCATTAGTCATCAGGGAAATGCAAAGCTAATCCATCCTGAGATTCCATCTTACACCTGTTAGAATGGCTAAGGTCAAAAACTCAAGTGACAGCACATGCTGTAGAAGATGTGAAGAAAGGGGAACCGTCCTCCATTGCTGGTGGGCATGCAAACTTGTACAACCACCTTGGAAATCAATCTGACACTTTCTCCAAGACCTAGCTATATCACTTCTGGGCATATATCCAAAAGGTGCTCCACCATACAGCAAGAACATTTGCTCAATTATGTTCATAGCAGCTTTATTCATAAAAGCTTGTCCAGTTTTACATGTTAGAGAGGCAGCTGCGAGTCAATCGGGTAACCTGTTGATCTCCAGGATTAGAAGCTGCTGGAGGGCAAGAGCCCCACAATAGCTACTCTGGTGATCTTCCACTCCAGCAGGCTCCCTCTCTCAGACTTCATCTGCCTTGAGGTTAGCCCTGTGCAGAGGCTTTGATCCACTGAGTTGAATTAAGAAAGACCCTGCACACCAAGGGCTGCTCCTAGACATCCTAGCTTTGCCTGGTTCTTTCCTCCCAGTAGACAGAGAGAAAGCTCTGCAGAGAGAAAGCTCCAGGCTAATGCAATCATCACCCCTTACCTCTGCGTTCCTGACAACCTGCCCAAGAGTGCCCACCCCAAGGGGCTTAGCTTTGGCACAATACCAGCTCTTAGCTAACAGCCATATTACTCCTTTGAACTATAAGACCCCCTTGTTTTAGCCTGAAGGGGAGACTTCATTGACCTCTCCCTGTGAGATTGGTGAACCCATCTAAGAACTCTCTCTCTCTCTC
This sequence comes from Pachyuromys duprasi, assembly GCA_028658305.1. NCBI lineage: Eukaryota > Metazoa > Chordata > Mammalia > Rodentia > Muridae > Pachyuromys > Pachyuromys duprasi. The sequence continues at coordinate 57,753,635 of CM053760.1, forward strand.
TCTCTCTCTCTTTTAGAACTGTCTCTTAATAAACCTGACTTTATGTTTTTAATTTGACTTGAATGGCTTATTTCATGGGCAGAGAAAACCTATTAAGCAAGACTCTCAGTAGGATCCCCACAGACAGACTGCCCAGGGAGGAAATCTATGGACAACACCTCATCCATAAGTATGCATGATGCTCTGTCTTGCAAGGCAAGCACTTATAAACTGATCTGCCTTCCTAGTCCAAATTTTATTTTATTTTTTTGAGACAAGGGGCTGCTGTGTAGTCCAGGCTAGACCAGAACCTGCAATTGTCCTGACTCTGCTTTCCAAATGCTGGTGCAATACAAATTTTAAAAATATTTTGGACTTTTTTTTTCCTGTTCTCCTTCTAGTCAGGAAGGGGAAAAAAACTTAGTTGGTCATAGTCCCCCATCTCCCACCAGAGGTGCAGGAGGACAGGTTCATGTGTTCCCTGCAGTGGTTTGGATGGCAGATAGAGTGTTGACTGACTGGTGCTGTCTACTGTGACTACTGTGGGAAGCATTGTGGCACCCTTACAATGCACTGGTCATCTTTTCTCTTGGGATAATGAGCCATCGAATGTCTACATTTGCTTACTTTGGTTTTAAGATAGGCTTTCCACCTATAGCACAGGCTAGCATGGACTTCCTGGGCTCAACAGGCTATTGGGACAACTGATGTGTAGCAAGCCAACACCCTAACTTGTTCACTGAAGGCTTTGAGCAGGGCCTATGTCATGTCCAGAGTTAGTTGCAAAACCAAGTCTTCCAGTCAGAAAGTTGGGAGCAGGCTCCCATAGGGTGGACCAGATAGGAGCTATCAGTTTCTAGGTCTTCAGCCATCATGGTTGGCCTCACCTTGTAATTTATAGGCCAGGATACTGATACCGTCTGTCCAGGAGGGGTTTAAACCACCTTGCTTCCATCTCATCTCTCTTACTCTGCCTTTCCACTGTGAACATGGAATTAGAACTGACAGACTTGGCCATGGGCATTAGTTAGCACGTCACTGGTCACTGTACAGATGCAGTGGCAGCTCTTGGCTCCCAAGCTCCCGAGAGAAGCTCACTCAGCCTGTCCAGGAATGGCCTTGACCAGAAAGCAATGAAGAAGTAGCTTGTGCTCTCTCACAGTACTGATTCAACTACCATGAGGGTGCATTCAGTCGGAAAGGAGACCCTGTGGACAGTGGCGGGAAGCATTTATGGAGACATTATTCTAGAAAAGGACATGATACATTTGGGCTTTAAATTAGTCTCTGTTTTCTTTTCATTGCTAGTAATTTCCTTTCCTTCCCTCTCTCCCCACTCCCTCATGCTTAGTATAAGTCAGCATCTTGGGCATGCTAGACAAGCACTCTACCACGAAGCCGCAGCCCCCCAGCCCAGTTGTTGGCAATTCTCTGTTCTCCTAGACACTCTCCAGATAACTATCATTTTAGCACCATAACTCCCTATTTCCCAAGTTGAAGAAACTGGGGCTCAGAGCAAGAAACAGCCTAGTTCTGCTGCACACAACCAAGGTGAATCTCTTCCTTGTCATCATTCTGGCATTTACAGGCTGAGATAAACAAAGATCTCAGCACCACTCACCTCAGATCTGCACGTGGAGTCTCGCCTGTAATCCCTGCATGGTCACAAAACTGAATCCAGCTTGTAACCTCATAGGAAGAGGGGAAATGAGACATATATGGCTTAAACAATTGGCCAAAAATTATCCCAGCTTGTAGTACCAGAATGAGAACTTAGAACCAGTCTGGCTCCACAGCATGTTTTTGGAATGATTTCCATGAACATCACGCAAGGCCACACTGTTCCTCCTGCTCCTGACCAAAGGCTGCGGACTCTGAAATATCTGTAGCCACTGATGCTGGTGGCAGCAGAAGGAGAGCAGACACAGTGGACCGCAGTGTCCAGTGTGGAGCAGCTGAATTTCTTAGTCTTCTAAATCGCACCCTTCCTGTCTAGAAAACAGAGCAGTGTCTTGTCTGAAGGGGAAAGCAGAGCTAGAACATCCTTTTATCACATTGTTGGGCCCATGTCCTGTCTTGTCTTTCCTCAGGGAAGGAAGGCTGACAAGGGCTGATGACAAAAGAAAAGACAGTGGAGACAGCTGGTGTCCTTGAAGTTTGGCTGGTAACAAATGGAGATGTGTGCAGCACACAATCACCGTGGCCCCTGCCTCCAGGATCTCAGGTTCTGAGGAAAGTCTATAACGGTTCTTGGAATCCCAAGGTAGTATCCGATATAAATGGAATTAGGCTGGTGGCACTTGGCTCCAGCTGCCCCGGAGGCAAATGGTTGTGCTGGTCTCATTTCTGCCACCTGAATTCTGGCTCATGCGAAAGGGCCTCTGTGTACCTTGATTTTCCCCAAAGTCAACATTGTTCTGATGCATCTCAGGGAGCATGGCCCTGAGTTTGCCGCCAAGGGAAGACTCTGTCTTAGCCTTTTCCTACTCAAGAGCTGTGCCTTTCTGAGTACCAGCGGATTGGGCAGGTACTCAGGGCGTGCCGGATGCCAGGACACCTACACTGGCAACCATCTGTCAATCTTCCTGTGGGGAAGGAGGGCCGAGGCATCCAAGAAGACGAGTGTGTTGTGGGGTAAAGGGAGATGTATGCTTGTTGGCTCAGAGACTCTGGCTCAGCAATGGGCCCACAGGCAACCCTCTACTCCTCAACTGCTCCTCCCTCCCTCCTACCCTCAGATTAACCACATCATTGAGAAGGAGGAATGCTCCAGTCTCAGGTTTTAGAGTTTTGATTCGAACTCTCCGGAAATGTGTGAATAGCTTTTATGTCCCTCAGCCAAGTCCTGGCCACTATCCATGGGTCTATTCCTATCCATGGGTCTGTGGAGTTGGTCTGTGGATTCCAGGGCATGTTCTCTGAAGGTGATGTTGGGGCTGCCGAGGCCAGGCTGTCTGATGAGCAGAGCTGCCTGGAGCTTGGGCTGAGCAAGGCAGCAAGACGCTATTCCAGGCCTTCCTCCCTCTGAGGCCACCTGGACCTCTAGTCCCTTCTGAGTCTGACGTTTCTCCCAGGCATTTACCAACACATGAGATTGAATCTGAGCCCTTCTGTTCCCAAAACCTGGCCAAAGCCATCAGTCACCAGTGCCTACATGAGCTTCTCTCTTGTAAAAAAAGGTACAGGGAGGGAAGACAGAGGCATTCAATGAGCATATGTTTATATTAAATCACATAGCTAATGCATACATCAAACATTCCAGACATCGCATCTTCGTTAGTCCACATATCACATAGGTTATGTATATATTTTAATAAAGCCCAATGAAACAGGAAGACTTAGTATATCTAGATGTATTTGATTTAATCAACAAGTACTTACTTTGCTAAGTACACTACTCTAGGCCCTTTATAAGTATTAATCCACCGAATCTTCCAAACAACCTAACACTTAACGGTCTGCCTTATCTCCATTTTACAGCTGAGGACAGTTAAAGGCAAGACTGGGAAAAAAACATGCTCCAGTTCACACAGCAAAATTAAGGAGAAAAGCTGTGAGGACTGAATGTGATTTGCATATATACATAACACTTGTCACACAATATGTATAGCGAGACTTAAGTTATTAAGTCCTATTAACCTATGTTGTACTGAGCCTATTGCAACTGAAACTGGAGTCCAAATATTTCACAAACAAGGTGTAAAAGTCTTGTCCTTTGCTTCCCATTTTGATTATTGTTATTATTTTTTATTATGTGATTTTTTTTCTCTGTAGTCAGTTTGCCCCTGATTGCTCCCAGATGAAATTCCAAGCATCCAGGAAACCTGTAGGCAGTTTAGCTTAGCAGGATGGAAGAACACCACACACTGAAAACCTAGCAGCCTGGAAGAACACTACATTCTGAAAACCCATCCTTTTTTCCTGGGCTATTGGTTACATGCAGATCCACCTCCTGACAACTTAGTAGACTTGGAAGATCCTCACCTCCCATACACAGACAACCTTGTTAACTGCCAGCAAACGAGACTCTGAGCAGTCCAGATGGGAGAGTAACAAACACAAAATCTGCTTGGGCAAGAACCTCTCGGTGAATGCAACAATGAAAACTCAGCGGAAAATGTCACTCCCTGCCCCATGTAGGTCTCAGCTGGGCGAAGAGGTATCCACCCTACCTTGAAGTGCTGAGGAACTGAGAGCCTAATATTTATTATTCATAAGAAACAGAGCACATGCATTTCAGACATTTGCAGAGCATTGCAGCCCTTAATGAGGTGGGGGAAGCGAGCCACGCTGCTCCCCAGTGGCCCCCAACTGCGTTTATTTGAATATGTGATCATTAAGCTGCACAAGTCTCTCTGGGGCTCAGTGCCCAGAGTGCATCACACCCCGGAGAATGTGAAAATACTTTAATTAACAACAGGAGTGGGCAGACCTGCTGGGTTCCTTCTGTTACCATCCTCAGGACCTGAGCAGCTAGGATGCAGCCACCGCCCCCCCCCCCATTTTTCATTATCAACATAAAAGAAAACCTTAAGCAGCAATTTCTTTTTAAATTGATTTGGAAAGACCAGTAAATATAAGATATTTTACTCTTTTCTCTTCTCTGACTCAGGCTTATTAGTAACCAGCAACACATCAACATATACAAGCACCACACACACACACACATGCACACACACACACACACACACACACAACATGAGAACGGGCGGGGGGAGGGAGGCTAAGGTCAATACATCTTTATAATTCACATACTCTGAAAACATTACAGTACTCTGTAATAAGTACAGATGAAGAGCATGCCAAATTGGCTTGGAATGTGGACCTACTTGAATGTGAAATTTTACGTTACTCAATTACTCAGATAAATGCTTTGGTTCATTAACGTAAATGGAATGCTGGCAGTTTCCACACATGCTATCCACCTAAGGGAACTGTTTGTTTGTTTTCAAAATTGGAGTCATCGGTTTCCTCCTAGATGCGAGGTCATGCAATAGCCAGGAGATGAGGGCTACCATGGCATTATTACAAGACTGCTTGGTCTGTCCAGAATTGACTTGTTAGGATGTATAAGTGAGCATGAGCTGAGCCATATCTGCACACATGTACAGGCAGACTGGGGCACTGCCCCCACCATGTACCACTTGTTCTCCAGATGGGCTTCTTGCAGAATAGGATCACTTTGTGGCAAGGTCTGTGGTTGGTCAAGAATTCGGAAGCTGCCTAAGAACCATCTCAGTGATCATATCACTCCATTGCTTGTTTTGTTTTGTTTTGTTTTTTTGGATCATCTGTTGATGAACCCTCATAGACCCTCTAAACTGTGGATGAACCACATGGAGGGAAGGTATCAGAAAATTAAACACTGACATGGGGACCGTGTGTTTCTCCTTCTCAAAAAGTATACTATGTCCCCAGATATAGAAGCCAAAATTCTTTTTTTGTTTGTTTTTGAAGTAGTACATTGAAGTGAAATAGAATGTAATTGAAGGAGCCATTTGCCTTTTCAAAAATCAATGTTAAATTTTTAAGGAGTTATAAATTTGCAGATAAAATTTCAAAATGTTAAAAGAATTTGCATATGCTCCACATACCTAGGGTCCCCTATAATTAAGATTTGTATTAGCTTATTATAGCCCTCATAGTTTATGAATCAGTAGTGATTCATCTTAGTGTTAAATGAAGATCCAACTTTATTTAGAATTCCTTAGTTTCAACCTACTGCCCTTTTTTGTTGCAGGATCCCATACAAGTTATTTGATTATGAGTTAGTTACTTTGCCTTGTGACAACTTGACATAAATAATTTAAGAGAAGATGATTCTCTGGGCTTATGGCTGAATTTTAAAAGTGTTGGTCCATCATGGTAGGGAGGGCATGGCAGAGTATAGCTCCTTCCATCACAATGACCAGGAGGCAGAGAGAAAAAAAATGCCTATGCGCTCAGTGTTCACCTCATTTTATTGCACTGGGTCTCCAGGCTACGTGATTGGTGTCCAGGTATATTTGGTATGTGACCCTTTGCTCAGTTAATATCTCTGGAAGCACATTCACAGACACACTCAGAGATGATTTCTTTAAATCACCGTGTCATTTGTCAACCCCATGAGGTTGACAGTCAAGATTAAGCATCACAACCCATAATTAGTTGTTACATCTTCTTAGGCTCCCCTGGCTGGTGATGGTTTCTCAGACCTTCTTTGGTTTGTGTGACTGTTACAGTCTGAAGAAACATTGGCCAGGAATGGTGGAGACTCTCTCAATCACAGTTTTTCTGAGCAGTTTCCTCGTGGCTAGACAGGGCTTGTGGTTTTGAACCGAGAGGCCACAGAGGTGAAGCACCATTTTCATAACGCAATATCAGGAGTAAAAAAATAATATGACGAATTGCAGCTGTCTGCTCCTCATCCCTGAGACGAGTGCTCCCGAACTTTCAACTCTCTGCAAAAGAAAAGACAACCATACCTACAAGTTCCTCGATCCATTTCCTGCACTGTGGTTAGCCTCTCACTTTCCTTCAATACTTTATGGACCGTAATACTTATCATTTTCAGCATTCACATTAAATATTTAATACGTGAGGCGGCTGAGAATTATCCTGCAAAGACTATAATTTCAACCTCAGTCTAGAAAAATCAGATCAGGCTTGATGTGCCCATGAGAGAGAAATGTCAGCAATTGAGTGTCTCAAGGAAAAGCTTACTCTATTTATTGATCTGGTGATATTACATTTTAAATGTTTGTGTCACAGTTGAGTGAGTGTAGGTATGCTTCTTTCTTTTTTCTTAAGATGGCAGGTGGCACAGAGAAAATGAAGAATTATTGAATATCTACTGTATATGCCGTCACATCCTACACATTATTCTTCGTTTAACAGTCATAACGACCTTACAACTCAGCCCTAATTATGTGTATTTTGTGTATATACAAAGACCATGTGGTGAATGATGAGTGATGAATAATGAGCCTGGTTTCTGAATGACTCATGTTCTCGATATAATATATTCCATTTCTATGGTGGTTACTGATATATTTTGAACAGTTATTCATCATTTTTCTGTCTTAGCTGAACTGTCTTCATTAATGGTTCCAAGAATCTTTAAGAAAAGTGTAAGGTTGCAACCCTCTGGGCATTTCCATAGCTTTTCATGCTTAATGAAAGAGGTATTTACACCTCTCCATTAATTTACATTTAGTTCAGAGTTCTTTTTCTTTTTGATAATGATATTAAAGTGTCCTCATTAAATTTTTCATAAAATATGTAGGAGTTGTCCAGAGCATCAAGTAAGGGTGATGTTATTAGAAAAACATTTTATTTTAATCAATATTTGATCACATAAAATAGTTGTAACATATGTAACAAAAAGTTTTTTTCTGTAATATGTAAAGAGCTCATGTTGTCGAAAAAAAAACCAAAAACCAAGTCCATAAATAGGTCATTTTCAAATGAAGAAATAAAAAATGGCTAGTAAATGTATGAAAATATATTCAGTCTCTCTACTAACCAAATACATGCTAAGAAAAGCAAAATCAGTACATTTTGAAACACTAGTTGATAAATATTCAAAGTGCTGACACCCAGAGTTGGCAAGAAAGTGGAAACAAACAAAATTTTTAGTAATGCCTAATATTGCTTAAATATACATTTCCTTTAGACTCAAATTTATCTTCCAGGAATTTATTCTATATAAATAGTTGTTCAAGTCCGCAAATATATGTTTCCTTAGATGCTAACTGCATTATTGTTTGCACAATGAAGGGGGTATATTGAAATAAATCATGGTGCATACACAAAGCACAAGATCATTGAAGTTACTTAGAAGCTTATGAAGTGAGGCTGCATTATGCTTTCGAATGAGAAAATCAGGTTTCTTAAGAGTTTACGCTTTTGGCCCAGTGAATATCAGTGTGTATAACTTTATCTACACATTGGCATATCTGTCTTTTGAAGCTTTGGGGACAGTGTTATACAAGAAAGAGAGCCATCAGCTTGGTGCACTATTAATTCTTTGTTATGCCCCTGAATGAGAAGCTGAAAAGAGACTGTAACTGAGGGAAATATTTGTAAGCAGACTTGGGATGGTATATGCAGGAAGATTAGTAGATTGAGGTCACTGTATATGATCAACCAGTATTTAGTTCTCATTGCACAATGACTTTTGTCCAACACGTTCCAGGAAATTTCAAATGATCAAAAGCATGGTGATTACATGAGATGACTTGTCAAGAACATATTGAGCTAATGCGTCCAGATTTGCTTAATCTCTTCTCGTCTCTTTATCACATGCTGCATTCTATAAGATGAGAAAACCCAAATGATCATTATTGCATTTCTACACACAGTATTCTTAAATTATTAATGTCAGATAATAGCTTTTCAACTCTTAACTGCCTGAATAGAAAAAAATTAGTCTCAAGTGTCTGCTAACGCTTCATGCAGCTTAGTCAAGGTCCATTTCAGGAAAAAACTTAATGCTGCCAGGCTCAAGTAACCCGATCTTCTACAAATGTCTCATATATGTTATGCTGATGACAGTGATGAGCCAAGTGTAGTAATTGTGCAGAGCCCCAGAGGTAAATACACTATGCACAGAAGCAATAATTGACAAAAGAAAAATCAGTCTATAATGCTGTGGAGGTGGGGGGCAGAGCCACTTGGGACCCCGATGCTCTCAGCAGAAAATGAAGCTAGCAACAGTGAAGATAGTTCCTCTGCCTGCATCTGTGAGACCTGGATAAAAGTTACCCTTTCTTAACAGCGTTTGGACTAAATCTAGACCAATACATCCTCTGGCTTTTGGTGGATTCTTTTAGGAGTTTAAATTCACCTCATATCTTACAGATGTTCAGCCTAATTTGGTTTGTAAAATGATCACTCCATCCATCTCTAAAACAAAGAAAAAAACAATGAATATAGCTTATGAATCCATAGATCTGGAAAACTGCTCAAAGGAACTGTGTCATCATTCTGGTTATTATAATTTGGAGTATGTCAGTGGACATGCTTCCTCAAATAAATAACAGAGGAACATTAAATAACAGAGCCACATTAAATAACAGAGAGTTAATCTGAGCAATTGCAGTAAATTAAGCAGTCATGGGAAATGAATCGGGGAAGTATAGCTCCTCATTAGATACAAGTGCTCTGTATAGCAGCAAGTTCTGGAAATAGCAAGAGTCAACCCAGTTGCACCTCCAGTCTAGCCTATGGGTTCTTCGTCATGGAACATGGTCATTTTGGTAAGTTCTGCTCACAGAATGAAAGCTCTGTGTACAAGATGCTCTTAGGAAACACTACAAACATGGTCCTCATTTTCAAAGCACGGCATGCTGTGGCTTTATAACAGATACCAAGGTTTATTTTCCTTAAAATTCTTGTTTCAGTGGTGCTGCTGTTGTTGCTCCTGGTGCTCTTGTTATTGTTATTACCAAAATGTGTATGTGTGTGTGCGTGTGCGTGTGCGTGTGCGTGCGCGCACGTGTATGTGTGAAGGTAAAAGGAATGGTTTCTAGAACTACGTGGTTCTTCCATCATGGGCTGTAGGGACAATACTCAGATGGTCAGGTTTATGTGGCAAGCAAGAACTTTCATACAACAAGCTATCTTCCCAGCCTAGAACATGCCAAGTTTTAAATGACAACAGTAAACTTCAAGTATCCTAGCCACTTTCCTTAAACATTGAAGTGCCTGGTCACACTGACTCATTGCCACAGGAAATCTGGGAACCGAAGACAGGACGAGATATTCAAGTTAGAGTCCTTTCCCTGTTTCCACCGTAATTTCTTACTTGCTGCTTATTATCGAGCACAGATGATACATGGTGTGATAAATGTGGACTATAGTAATATAGGTAATCACTTCAGTTATTTTCTTTTACAAACAAAGACTAAATGCTGACCTATGATATTTGAAAAAAAAACAAGTTAACTTAGGCTCAGAATTTTTCCTTGTGTGTTGTCTAAATATGACTGTTGGTATATGAAGAATTCTGAATATATAGGGAATAGGTCCCTGGAAAGAGTTTCTATCTTGATGTTTGACTGAAGATTATGGTCCATCCAAGCCAGAAGCTGGAGTTTTGAAGACCTAGCCCAGCACTCACACACCTTCTGTGCTGATGTGCTTTCAGCTGATCCAAGACTATAAGGCCATGGGGAAGATGTGGGGTGCCATGACCGACTGGACACTCTCTGGGATTCTGAAGTCACTGGTGGAATTTCTCTCCTTGTGTCAGAGGTTGTGAGCACTAAGGTTGGCGACATCTTGAGACTTCCACAGTCCACAAATATCTTTAGTCACACAAAGATTTTTTTTTAACAACGGCATATATGTGGTAAAGAAAACCCCTTCCAGTAAGTTCCCATTGCCTGGCTAACTTCAAGAAAATGCAAGCGCTGATTAGGTATGTGTGAGCAAAGAACCCTTTACACTCTCTGTATGTAAAGAGAGACTAGTGCAGAACTATGAAAATCAGTGGGGAGGTTCCTAGAAACAGAAATAGACCTAGACCTAGAAATAGAACAGCCATCCCACAGCTGAGTATATACACAAACAATGCTGAGCCACGATGGCACGTTTATTGTGTTATCCATGATAACCATGTATAGAATTAGCCTAGATGTCTATCAATATGAGTATAGGAAGTGTGTACATCCTAGAGCTTCATTCATTTCCAAAGAAGAATGAAATTATGTCCTTTTCAAGAAACTGTAGCTTTCTGAAACTGGAGATCATCATGCTAAGCAAAATAAGCCGGGGGTGGGGGGACAAAACTAGATAGTCTGTGCTTTCTGTGTTATGCAGAACTCAAACTAAAAGCAAAACAAAACAAAAACATGAAAGTGGAAAGGAGACTATTCAGGAGGAGGAGAGGGAACAGGGTGGAGAGTCAGGAGGAAAGAGTGTGGGAGAGTGACTGCGAGCACAGTGTATCAAATACATGTATGAAATGAAGTTCAACGGGAGCCATTGCTGGGGTAATTAATATACACTAATAAAAAGGAGAAATTTTCATTCCAGGGAGAGAAAATTAGGAGAAAAAACTTTACAAAAACAACAGAACACAAACACTAACCATACAGCACCAACATAACACACACCGCACATTCATCACGCACACACACATAATCACACACATACCATACACACATTCAACACCCACACCCACACCACACTTATAAGAAACATACCACATATACATACTACACCAAACACACTACATCTACAACACACATATAGCAATACACACATCACATACACTCTACATACCGCACACATGCCACACACATTTCATACACCATACATATAAAACACCCACACTCACAACATGTACACCACATATTCAATGCTCACTATGCACAATGCTCATAACACACACACACACTATACACTTATTGTGGTCATAAAGAAAAGCAGGATGAAATAAATAGATAGAAAACAATCTCTGATTCCAGTCAGGCCATGTTCTCCAAATTCATTGCTATGACCCCAATCCAAGCTGCTAACAGCTTTGACTTGTATTGCTCAAGAATCCCTAGTGGTCTCCTCTCGATCTTAGCCTCTCCCATCCTTTCACTAGCCTATTCAGAGTGAAGATGCCAAGACCTACATCAGATCAAGTCACTCCTCTGTGCTCTATAGGCTGGTCCACAAGGCTGACCATCAGAATGGAAACCTCAAGAGGAGGCTGAATGCAGAAGCTAGTTGTGTAAGAATCTGGAAGAAAAGTGCCCCAGGAACAGGAACCTCCCTACAAAGACCCTCAAGGCAGACTTTGTGGTGGCTTATACCCCAAGGAAGTGAAAGCAGTCATAGCAGAGTGAACAAGGAAGAAACGGGGTCAGGAAGCGATGAAGCCAGAACAGCAGTCTTATGGCCCTTGGGAATGGTTTTTGCGGAGTCTGCTGAGTTAGGTAAGACTGTTATGAGCAACTGCACAGAAGAATAACTTGGTCTGACTCAGGCTTCCAAATCACCAACTTGGCTGGGCTAGTAAATAAACTAAAAGGACTAAGAGGGGGAGTGAGGAGACCATTTGGGAACTAATGCAATAATAAAAGTCTATGAAGGGGACAAGGTGTCTGGTTTGAAATTGCGTGCTAGCTGCTTTCTACTCTATTACTTCCAAGCCACCCTTCAAGATCTCATTTCCTGTGGTCATCCAGCACTAATGGTTCTGGATTTTCACGCAGCCTCTCAGGATTCATTTGGCACATCTACTTTGAATTTGAAACAATTTCAAAACTCTATAGGTAAAATACACAGGAGAGAGAGGCTGTGACAGTAAACAGTCAAGGGCAGCGCTGGTTGCCACCAGCCCACAGGGCTTTCCCAGACTGTAGAATGGGGACTTGTAGCCATCTGGAGGTGTTCCTTGATTGGTGCCTCTTTGGAATGCACGTGCATTGGCAGGAGCAGAGCCAAGTTGTGCCCGTAGAAAATTGAATGTGTCCATCGATCCAGCAAATCTGAACACATTCTGCTTCTTGTTAACACAGCAATTAGTCCTCATGGTCACTGGAGCATGGGAACAGGGCAGTTGCTGTGCTGCTTGCCTTCCCATCCCCCCCCACATTCCTCACACATGAAACACATCCAGGTTGGCATGGAAGAAACCTCCTTAGCATTCAGTCACCACCTGCTTCACATTAGGAAATGGGCAGAGGAGAGGGAACAGCATGAAGGTGACATTTACTTCCAAGATCTCTCCACTGCTGCCACCACATATTAGCTGAGCCCTTTCATAGAACATGGACATTTCCTAGGAATCATCTTCAGCAGCCTGTCCTGAAGAAGCACAGTTAATACATACATACATACATACATACATACATACATATATATATATATATACATATATATGTGTATATATATATGAAGTGTCTGTGGCAGCCGTGAGCCAAGAGAGGCAACGGATGAAATCAACAGTCAAGATCCAGAGAAGCCAAGTCACCGCAAAAGATCTACCACCATCCTTGACATAAGGCCTCGAAAGTGCCAGGCATGGACAGCTTCCCTTCAGGTGCAATGTGAAACACTGAGGTGAACATCTCTCCAATCTTCTTTAACAAAGGACCTTTCAAAGTGCTCGTCTTGAACACCCCAGAGAAGACAGCCATTTCACACTCTCACTTAGCCAGTAGAGGTATGGAGAAGGATGTGAATGGAACCATCTCCCCTCTGTGTGCAGCTCAGCACTCCCAGATGGCATGCTCACTTGCAGCTTATTTCATCATCACAAATGAAACCTATTGGGAAATGGTAGTTCCCATTAAGAGTGAACACTGAACAAGGAGCAAAAGCATTTCGAAATACACTCTCTGTTCACTCTTTTTGTAGTATCCTTGCATAGCTTACAGCTGTGATTTTCCTTAGGCATGCTTACGGAGAAAGTACAACCTGGGCGTGTCTTATGAGCATCAGGGTCTCCCCATGGACAGGGTGTCTCAACCTTGTCACTAATGATTTGCACCTGGGTAAATATTGTGTTGGCTGGCTGTCCTGTGGCATCGAAGGAACATTTAGCAGCATCGCAGCCTCTACCCACGAGATGCCACCATATTCCCACCCCAGCTGTGACAACCCAAAACATCTCCACACATTTTCCAGGTTCCAGATGAAGTTTAAACCACTCCCGACTGAATACTAATTAAACCAAATGGAGTGCTTCATTTACAAGGTACAAAGAGCAAGTTAACCAGTATGCAATTGTCCAACTCGTTCACAAAGACAAAAAGCCAAGAAATGTAGTAACTTTCTTCCAGTAAAGCAAGCGGAATGACACAGTTAACGTGGGGAGCCAGGAGTTCTCTCTGGATAACTTCCTAGAGCTTGAGAAAGGTAAGAAAATCATGTTAGCATCTATATGAATGATAACAAGTGTTGTTCTGTGTCCAGCGGGAGCCTGGGCTTTTTTTCAGGTACTCTCCCAGGAAGTCAGTCCTGTTGAGCACTAAAGAAGAAGCGCTCTGAGTAGAAAAGGGAAAGCACAGAGTCAATGGAGCTCAGGGCCTCTGAAACCCAAGCCTGGTGGCAACGAAGGTCCCTCCTGGATGAGTTGGTAGCTGCTTCATGGGTAATGGAGGCTCACTTAGAGCTCTGAAACTGAGAGAGGCAGGGGCAGGAGCCCAGTCTTTTCCGGGTGGACAAAATGGCTGCTTCGGGAACAGTTGCCTGCTTGCTCCTCCACACGGGCACTGTGGTGGGCTGAGCAGCTCTAGAAAGATGGTGGTAGCTATCCTTGCTGACACATTGGTGAATGGCAGAAGCTTGCAGTGGCCAGCAGGGCATCACCAGTCAAGCCCCATGAGTCCAGTGATGCATTCCTCAGGGAGAATTTATTCTCCCATAGAATAAATGACAAGTCTCAGCTGGTTGTGGTGCTATAAATGATGCTGGCGTGTTTATTTCTTGTGAAACAGGAACTCTTAAACATTGGGCAGTAGGAGGAGTTTTGAGGGTAAATATGTTTGATTCCATGGGGTAGGGGTACCAGGGATACTTCATTTGCGTGCAATAGCACAGTCCTATCATAAAAAAGGGAACATAGTACTTAATTATCCTATGGGTGGAGAAAGAACACCGGGTACAAGTTAAAGGCCACTGATGGAAAGCCAAGACACAAAGACATTTTATGAGCGTAGGGTAGTGTTTCCAGGAACCCACAGGTGCACACTGAATGGGTTTCTTATTAGGAAAGGGTTGGGCCTGGTGGTTTCCCTGGGCTATGTGACTCTCTCTAGAGGATCTGGGATTCCCCAGATCAGGCTGGGAGGGAACCCAGCTGAGAAAGTGAGTTTGTCATCTTGCACTGAGCTCAGTGGCTATCCAGAAATGTCAGACTTCAACCTTAACAGCAGGGTCCCACAAGTAAGAAAGGGAAAATGAATGCCCTCTAAGGAGATCCCATTAAATATAAAAGAAATCTTTCTAAAACTATAGCCATGGCTAACTTTTTATAAGCCCATTTAAGCTCTGTGAGGCCATGCAAGTTGACAAATCAGGGTCTGTGTCCACTTAACTGAGGTACCAGAGAAGCCAGATATAGAGACAGAACTACAGAGAAAGTAGAATGGTGGTTTATGGGGCCTGCACTGGGCTGAGCACTGGAGAGCTAGTGCTAGATAGGACCTTCTCAATCTGGGAAGATGAATAGAATTTCTGGATCTGGATGGTGAGGATGGTTGTACAACCATGTGAGTGTGCTTCACACCACTGACCTCTCTAATTCAAATTAGCTGAGATGATATATACTTCTCCTGGATCCTACCACAATGAGAAATAAGGAAAAGAAAAAGAAATGAAGAACAATTTTGTGCCCGCAGCAGAGCCTGACTTATCAAAAGAATGATGTGTCAGAGGCAAGGTCAAGTCAAAGCCTACTTACTTAGATGCGGGCAAGGATTAGAAGCCCTGTGAGGAAGGCTGAAACAGTGACAGCAGAAAGTGCAGAAAGTGACACCACTGCCCTTATTCTGAAGAGTCAAGGCATAGAGCTTTTGTCACCGAAGCCAGTGAGAGTAAGACCCTGGGTGATGGGCCCTCCAGCAGGAGAAGAGACTATGCTGTTGCTACTGTTGTAGAATGTGGTCCTAGTAACAGCATGCCAATCCTGTTCTCTTTCATTCTTGCATCTTCCCTGGGCCTCTCCTTTAGTGAAGCAAAGAGAAGGACAGATGAGGAGTCAGGAGCCCAGTGGACAAGGGCCAGCCTCTCGGGATACAGAGATGTGAAAAACAAACATGTTCAACATGGACAGCTCTGCAATTTTCACTTTTAAAGACTGTCCCAGTAAATTCTTTTGCAGGTCCTGCAAGCCCATCTTG
The DNA here is from genome assembly GCA_028658305.1 of Pachyuromys duprasi. Classification (NCBI taxonomy): domain Eukaryota; kingdom Metazoa; phylum Chordata; class Mammalia; order Rodentia; family Muridae; genus Pachyuromys; species Pachyuromys duprasi. Next base: position 57,769,438 of record CM053760.1, read on the forward strand.
AGGACACTTTTTTAGGAGAGGAGGAGGAGCCAGAACATGAGGAAGCATTCTGCAGCCAGAAGTAGACAGAAAGGTAGAAGTGATGGAGAGGGAGATGATCCAATGGGAATGATGCAGTGTCACAACTGACCCACAGGCCATTTCTTCTCTCCAGTGTCCAAACGAAAACTGTATGACAGTATCTCTGCAAACCCCATCGCTTCAGAGCAGTGGTCTCTGACCTGCAATTCACGAGCCATATTTTATGTGGAAAGAGATCCTAGAAATAGATTTACGTGTCTGGGAAATCAAGCCCCCTTTGCAGACCCAAGTGTGGGATGGACATACTGAAACTATAAACACTGCTCCTTTACAGACTGCATCCACTTTCAGGTAAACCCTTGGATTAAGGTGTAAACCTGCATAATCCATAGGAAATCCGGTGCAACACAAGAAATTTTAACACGTGTATAATTAAAAACAAGCCAGGTTGTTAACTGTGAGTGGGATGTAGCTGTTTCGATAAATTGCAAGGTTCGAGGAGCTAAGCTGCTTGCTGGCTTCTAAGTTGTGAAGAGCTCGGTGGTAGAGTACCTGCTGAGTGTATCCAGCTTTTTAGTGAGGAATAGGAGTCAGTGATAGAAACTCAGGGTTCAGATTCGTTCATTCAGTTAATTGATGATATCCACTGAACCTCTATAATGTGGCAGGAGCCAAACAAAACAGAAGCCATCTGGACCCGTGCGTAACTCATGGCCAAGGATGTGACAGACTAACTAACTATAATCTGGCTTCATTTCTGCCACACCACAGGAGATTTTTACTGACTTGGCCCATTCTGCTGACTTTATATTGAAAGAAAGTTCCAGGCTGTATCTCACACACTCTTCCCACCAAAGCTTGGCCTCTCCTTCTCTTCCTCTCTCTGCCCCCTCTCCTATTGTTTTCTCCAGTCCACCTATTACATTACATTAGTTCTGTTCTTAAAACTATTATTCGGGTATTCACTTATGGCCAATTACAACACAACTTTCCAAACAGCAACAAAACAAAACTCAATATTTTTTTGTTTTTTTTTTTTCTTTTCTGAGTGAAAACCAACAAGCAAGCAAACATACAAACGTGAATTCCATTGTGCCAGTTTGTGGGGGAGGTTTAGGAGGTGTGGCAGAGTGGATGGTGGTGTGCCACTGAAGGTCAGCTTTGGCAATTTAAACACTCCACCAGTTCAAGTTTGTTCTCTCTGTGTCACGTTCGTGGTTCAAAATTGGAGCCTCAATTTCCTATGCCTGCCACCATACCTCCTCCATACCATCATGAGCTCTAGTCCTTTGTTTAATAATAAACAACCTCTCTCTCTCTCTCTCTTCCCTAAGCTGCATTTGGCCCTGGTCTTTATCTTAGCAATAGAAAAGTAATTAATACACCAGGGCATATTCTGTATGATCTCACTTGTTAACTTTGGTGGTCAATCATTTTAAAATTAAAGTTTAAATTTAAAAAAATACATACATTTGCTAAATGATAAATGAGTTGCCTCTTTTGTGTGCCATGCAGTAAGAGGAAGCCCCTTGCCTCAAGCACACCGATGCTCATCCGTGGCAGATGTTACTCATCATTGGCTTCCCATCTCTAAAGTTGGGTGATGAACCCACCATATTTAAATATGAACCTTCTCACTCCCCTAGAAGCCAAGACTGTTGAGTGCCCTTCCTGTGACACGGTAACACCTAAAATTAATGAATGTGCAAATGAAAAGAACCAACTTTATAAAAGATGCACTCTCCGTGCTCATATTTCATCAACTCGGTTCTAGGACAATTTTGCTTTTCAGGAAAAATAAAACAGGAAAAAAAATTCTTCCATCCATTAACATTTAATTATAATCATTAAGAATCAAATGTTTTAAGGTTCATTCTTAAAAAAGTCAAATCCATATATTAACCCAGTAAGATCCAAAACATTCTAATATTCTTGGAAACTACTATCAGAATTTATCCATGTTATACTCTTAACTTTTATTCAGCCAAATGTAGGTGAGGTGAGCAGAGTTTTGAGAAACAGATTTCAAGAGTCTGCTTTATAAAAAAGAAGACCTGACGGCTCTGGGGCAGTCAGAAAGCTAAGTTTATAGCTTTCTTCGGGGCAGATGCAATGAGGTACTCGGAAATATTGGGCAGACTTCCCTGCTTGACATGACCGACGAAAGTCGCATTAGCCCTGTATCATCCCTTCATGCAGGCTACAAACCCAACAGCGTGAGTTTGTGCTCAGTGGCTGAAGGTGGCTCCTGGCTCATGACCTCAAGCTTAATAAGCCCTCACAGCCTCTGCCGCGTTCAGTCTTGCTCAGTTATTCCCAACCAGAGCGTCGGGAGAAGCGCTGTTATCCCTCCCACTCCAAAGTTTTATGAGCCATTTCGTTTTGTGACTTCCGGGTGAGACCGCGGCGCAGTAAAGCTTGCTCATTTCTCGCTGTTTCTCACATAACAGGCAAATTCATTTCCCACATAAAACAGGAATCACAGGTGGAAATGCCACCCACACAGCTATTTCACTGCAGGGCCCGCCCAGAAAATGAGAGGAACGTATCCTTGGAACATGCTTTACGATGGGTTAACAAGTTTAAATAAGAGCAAGCCACAAACCGATTTTCTCCCTCACTTTCTTTTTTCTTCCCTTTCCCCTCCCTCTTCCCAGCTTCCCTTCTTCCTTCCTTCAGCCCCTTCCCTATCCCTTTCACCTTCCTTCTTTCCCTCCCTCTGCCCTCCCCCATTCTCTCTCCTTTCTTTCTTTCTTTCCATTTCCCAGATTCTCTTGACTGCAAAACCTCAATCACAAATGCTGCTCAACAGGTATACATAATCAATGGCTCTTTGGAAAGCAGCTAAGGAAATGCTGCGCAGTGCATTGAGTAGAGATGAATAAGCTACTCATTGTTTCAATGGAATTTCCTCTGTGTTCTTACCTTCATTTCTTTGTGGAACGCTCTAGAAGGCAGCCTATACATTCCAGACCCAACTCAGCCCCTAAAACATAGAAGAGTCTCCTTATCGCTACAGAGTGGGGCCTGGGGTTCTTTGATGTACTTGAATTCTAGTTGTATTCTCTGCATACATAATTTAAGTTACATGTGAAGGTTGTTGAGGGTTGAATTATGCTCCCAATGTGAATGCTGAAATCCTAACTCCCAGCGCCCCCAAATATGGCCTTATTTACAGAAATGTCCTTGAAAGGGAGGTACTAAGATAGAGCTCTAATTCTGCCTGATTTGTCTCAGAGTTGTTGGCTATTCACTCCACTCAAGCAGCAGAGAAAGCCTGTTCTGTCCTGGACTCCCTTTTATAACCTTTGTATACTTTGTAAACCTTCAAGGCAGAAAACCCCACCAAGCCCTATCCCTGAGCTCCCCCAAGCTCAGGACTTGAAATCCCACCAAACTTCACCCTGGAAATCTCTACCTTGGAAAGTCCCCCACCCCTTCCCCAAGAAATCCTATATAAGCCCTGCCTACAATTTAGTTTCCTGCTGTCTTCTCCCAGGAGCAGAGGCAGCCACCCCTAAATTCATCCCTTCCAATAAATCTCCCTTATGAGATTTGTTGCCTGGTGTGGCTCATCTGAAGAAGCCAAGAAGTGGAGCTGGGCTGAGGCTCCTGAGCTCCCCAGCTCAGCTAGGGATTCCCTTTCTTTGGAGCAGCAATGCTGAGCTGTTACACTCTATCTAGCACTCAAGCTCAGCCAGGGATATCCTCCCTCAGATCTGCAACACCTCTGCTGAGGAGGCTTCCATCTCAGAGCTGTATAATTCCTCGGCTTCAGAGGCCCGGGATACCTTTCCATCTGAGCAGGAGTGACACCATACATATGCTAAGAGAAAAGATCATGTGAGCACACAGGGAGAAGAGGTCACCAGAAAGCAAATGGGACTGGTCACAGGAGTAGCCAACCCTATTCTCATCTTCATCTTGGACTTCAACATCCAGAACTGTGAGGAATACATTTATGTTGTACTTGCTATGGCAGCCCAAGCTGACTGACACAGTGGTTGACTTTTTCTCACCTTCTATTTAAAATGTGTCTCACTTCTATTGAGTAAGACGTATTTGCAACATGGCACGACCTGGTGGTCTGTCCAGAGAACCTGGACTGGAACCAAAAACATTAGAATTGAAATACCTTTGTCCAAAGAGTTGGCAAGAAGTGAAACTAGCCATCCAGCAAGACAGTGCATGCAAATGTGCTTCAAGGCTGAGCCACCACCATACCACTTGGTCTGTTATCACTTTCTTACGTTGAAATCTGCAGAAGAACAAACATGTTGGAGACAGTGTGGCTAAAGGGCATCTCTCCTCAGCTAAGACTGACAAAATTCCACTAGTATTCAGTGAACACATCTCATAGCCAGCAGCCGGAACTGGTGAAAAGCAGAGAAACAGACATCAGCTATATCTACAGCTCACTTGGAGGCTGTTCTTAAACCCTACCTAACATCTTCCAAGATCATCTTACTGGCCAGATGGACTTCAAGAACCCGCAGCCTGAAGAGACGGTTGGAAAGGCATTCTTTCTAGGCACTTTGCTTATTACCCTGTAGCCACATTAAGCAGCAGAAGAGGAAGATACAGTTAAAGATGTAGGACCAGAAGAGAGCAAAGAGAGAACCATCCATCTGGGATGGCTCTCCCAATCATAGAGGATGAGGACTGTGATCTGGGTCTAGAAGCAAGCCTGGGGAAAAAAAACCAAGCGATCTACAATCAACACAGGTGGTCCCAACAGAGACCATCAGTCATTAAGAACCACTGAGGTTAGGGCTTATGGACAGGTTAGCAAAAGCATTAGACGACCAGTTGGAACATTGGCAGGTTGGGCCAAACAGAGAATTTGATTGCTAAACTGCCATGACAAACACCGTGATCAGACAGCACCAATAACAGATTTATTTAGTCACAATTCTGATGTCTGGAATTCCAAGGCTCAGCAAGCTTCTCTTGAAACTGCTTGCCTTTTCTTGCACATGGCCTCTTCTGGCTGTGTCTTCACATGGCCTGCCCTTGGTGCATCCCTCATGTTTCTCTGTGTCCACCTCTCCTAGGGATACCAGTAGGATGGAATAAGGACCACCCTACAGGACCCACTGTAACTTACACATCCCTCTGTGGGCCTGGCTCAAGTTCAGTCAGGTACTGATTACTACCAAGGGCTAGATCTTTAGCATGGGAATTTGAAGGTCAAGTGAAGCAAGGACAAAAGTCAGCCTGTACAGGGAGACATTTTTAAGCCTAGGCTAGGGGTTCTGTTTTAGTTTGCATGCAGCTAGTAGACAACAGCAGTTTCTGAGAAGAGAGAACATTAGCAGATATTTTCAGCTAGTCCTTTGTTGTCTTTATGGGTGGCTGGCTCATGGTGACTCTTATTTGTGTGGAGGCTAAGGGTGATGATACCAGAAATAGAACAATAGTAGAATGTAAGCAGCACCTGGAGTAGGTGGCACATCTGAGATACAATAGGATACAATAGCCAGGATTTGGTGATGGATTTAATTTGATGATGATGTCAAGTCTTAGCTTTGGTAAGTATCTGTGTGCCTTAAAACCATTGCCTTCCTCCTTTCTTTCCAAGCTTAAATGGGATGCATGTAATGATTGAGGAAGTAAACTTTAGATTAATTTTAATTCATTTAAATAAAATGAGACTACTGTACAGAGAGTGCAGAGATTGGGAAGATAGTAATCTTTTCCTAGGGTTATTCTATTTTTAAAAAGCTACAGAAGGAGAGATCCAAGATGGCTGCCAGGAGAGGACACTGTGTCTGAGGAGTAGGACAGCAGAAACAACGCAGCGACCAGGAGACTGAACTCTGGGACCTAAAACGCCAGCATTTGTGATTGCCAGGTGAGCAGAACTCCGACAGTGAGAAAATCAAGTGGGAAAACCCTAGGGACACCCAGTTATTACCCGGAAAAAATCCCCGGGTGACCAGCGGCGCACAGCTCTGATCTCAATGAGCAGCCACACTGGGCGCCCGCACCTGCCATAATAGACTGGATCACACAGTCTT
>CM053760.1:57775978-57819304 GCA_028658305.1 Pachyuromys duprasi
GGACTGTTTCAGTCATGAACTTGATGACTGACTCTTTGACCCTCCCCCATACAAGCAGGGGAGATACAGACTGGCTAGATCCCAGGGGAGGACATTGCAGCCAGCCCTGAGGAGACAGGATGAGCTGGGGTTGGATGGAAGGGGAGGAGATCCTCCCCTGTTGGTGGACTTGGAGGGGGCGGGGAGGAGGGAGATGAGGGAGGGAGTGGAAGGGTGGGAGGGAATGAGGGAGGGGGCTATGCCTGGGATGCAAAGTACCTAACCTGTGATTGATATAAAAATAAATAAATTTTTTAAAATGAATAAAAAGCTACAGAAATTAATGTTGCGCCAAATCTAAGCTTGTCCACCATAGTTTGCTTCCTCAATCATGCTGGCTATATTTCCAGTAGTTGGTGAACACATGTGGCTAACAGCTACTACACTGAGTAAGCAAAGAGAATGTCCACCTTCATACATATGTCTAGACAGCCTTAGTCCATGTCCCACTTAGGACCTTAATGATGGGATTTCTAAGCCTTATTCTGTTCATCTAGTTGCTTCTATGACCTTGACATCCAGGCTAGGCGCTTACTCCTGGTTCTTCAGGAGATACTTAAAGAGGGTGCATTTTCTCTATTTCAATGGCCTGTTACATACAATACAGACTATGTGAGATCCGGGCTCTGGTATCTACAGTTCAGCTCTGTCACCTTTCCTTTCTGTCCCTTACTTTCTAATCTTTAGAATAATGAGAAAAACAATTTTGGCCTCATATATTTATAAAAATTAAATGAGCTAAAACTTGCATACTTCTTAACAAAATAGTCCAGCATGTTATTTTAATAATCAATATATTTTCTTTTGTTGTTGAAGGAGTGATATTTAAAGCCCAGTTGTTTTCTGGGCAAACACTATATAAGGGAAGTCTGGGGCTGTGGTTAGAGATTCTGGGTTGTTTCTTGCCAGAGTGGCCATTTCAACAGTTCCTGCTGCTTGGTGAAATTTCCTGTTCTCTGTTTAGCTGCTTTTTCTCCATGGATTAAAAACTATGAGTAAGCTGAATAGCAGCCAGCAAGCAAACTCAGGAAATGCTTGCTTGCTCTCTACTTTTCAAGAGATTAGAGCCCCTTATATACCACCCAGAATCATGGTAATTGATCAAGGTTACCTTACCCCCTCTGGCTCTCCCATTTTTTCTTTAAATAGGTTCATTGTAATGAGAATAAAATCAAGGATGAGAAATAGCATCATTTTTATGACCTGGAAGCACTTGGAATTTAGCAGACATTCAGAATGTGAAGCACTTAAAGAATTAGAATCTCTCTTAAACCCATTCGCATCCACTTCAGGAAGCCAGGCCTAATGGAGTGTGCTTACACAGAGGAGACTTTGTGTTAAGATTGCCTTCACTTTCCTGACTGGTTCTGTCTGCTTTTCCCCCTCTGGCCTGGCCTCTGCTGCACCACTGTGATGAAACCTTGCCTTAGACCTGCTAGAAACCTCAAGACTTGACCTCCTTATTTCTTTGGCGTTGTCAGCCACCTTCATGCTTACTGGAAACTTGCCCCAGCAGTCACAGCTTTGTCTTGCACCTTGACCTTAGAATTTTCTAGATTGGTATGTATGTGGATAGTATCCTATTAAACTTTAATAATGCCTCAGATGAAGTCCTTGGCAAAATGATATTCACAATCTGGGCAAATGAAAAGCAGAGAATATTGCCTCAAGTGATGGATTGTGTAATGAGGACAATAAGAAATCATCAGATTAGAACAATGTGATTACAGCACCTTCTGTGCCTCCCACGTCTCCAGACTTCTTGGGTTATGAGCAATGGATAATGTCTCTTGCCTTTGTGATAACTGCTCTCTAAAGGGCATTAGGTGTTCTCTTGTGGGTTTGATTAGCATTTATCTGATGAGTGGTATGAGCATCTTTCCACAGAAGCTTGTAGGATTCCAAAATATGTATTATCTGACTAACCCCTTGCCAGATAAATGGTTTGCAAGCACTTTTTCCTCATTTTGTGGGCTACCTACTGATGTTGCTCACTGTGGTGCAGATGTTTCTTTTGATGTCAGCCTACTCAATTATTTTTGTTGTTGCTTTATGCTTCTGGTGTCATATTTGTGAAATCATTGCCTGGACTAATATCATAACATTTTCCTTCCAGTTTCTTCAGGGGACTTTATAATTTCTGACCTTTTCTTTTAAAATCTCATGATTAATTTTTATCTGATTTTTCTGTGCAGTATAAGAGAAATGTCTGCTTGCTTTGTTTTGTATGCACACATCCAGTTTTTCCATACCTTGGCTGAAGAGAAAACTGCCAAGTGTTGGCATGATATTGGAGAAACCTGAAGTTTCCCACACTGCAGGTGAGAATCAAAATCATGCAGCCAATATAGGAAATGGGGGTGATGATTCTGCAAATACCATTAAAATGGAATTTATTGTGATCCAACAATCCTGCTTTGAGGTGTTTATTTAAAAGAAATGAAGTCAGAATCTTTAAAGATATTCTACTGCAATAAAGACACTTCTGTTTTTACAGCCTCCTTCATCACAGCCAAGGCATGGATGCCATGGAAATGACCACTAACAGATAATGAAGAGGGTCATATAGGGGCTAGGAGACAGCTCAGTTGGTAAATTGCTTGCTTTAGTTTTATCCCCAGGAAAGGTAGATCTCTGGCACTCAATAGTCAGCCTGCCTGGTTTACCTGGGAGAGACTCTTCCTCAAAAAGCGGAAGCTGCCTGAGGAATGACACCCAAGGCTGTCCTCTGGCTTCCTCGGGCATATATAAACACGCTAACGCTCACCTACAAGCACGTTAAAATGCATTCATGCCTTTGATCCCAGCGCTCCAGAGGCAGAGGCAGGTGGATCTCTGAATTCAAGGCCAGCCTGCTCTACCCAATGAGTACCAGGACCACAGAACAAAATCGACAACAATGACAAAAATGATGCATACACACCAAAAAATGCAGTATACATACATATATGAATATAACACACAATGATAGACTATTTGGCCTTTTAAAAGTAAATTATGCAACATGTGACAACACATGAACCCTGAGGACATCAAGACAAATATCAATACCTGAGAAGAACCAAATTCATGGAATGAAAGAGTGGACTGGCAGGACCAAGGGGAGTTGGAACTGAGTCATTTAATATGAAGTTTTAGTGAAATATAGAGAGTAAACTCTAGAGTTAAATGTTCCTGCTTTACCTACAGCCGAGAATGTAGGGGGCAACATCACTCTGGTCAGATGTGAATTCCTATGTTCATTTAATGATAGATTAATAATCATCACCTTCTGCTGAGAAATACCAAAGAATCAAGGTAAAAAGTACACTCTTTCACTAAGAGATTCTCATTGCTCCCCCCCCCAAACTGTCACTGCCAATAGCCTAGTGCCCAGAAACAGTATCTGCTCAATGAATCAAGAAACAATACATTTGGAGTCACCTGGTCCTACGTATCTTCCGGCACAGGACTTATGGCTTAGCAAGCAGCTGAAATGTATGTAGTCTAATACCAGGCATTCTTCGAGTATAAAAAAAAAAAAACAAAACACTGAATTTACATGGGGTGTAAAGCGATGTATTAATAAACCTCATAATGAATACGGAAGTGGCATGCTGAAACTGTTCAATGTCGTTGCGAGAGACGCATCTCTTGGAAGTCCTAGACGCAGAACGAGAATTCTGTGACACAAGATCTCCGGTTCAGACAGGGGTCCGGGAGAAAAGGATTTTCTCTGCAACAAGTGTTACTGTTCTTTTAAAACCATGACTCTAGCAGAGAAAGGTTACAGCTCTTTTTGTAAAGCCGCGTTCGGACCGGTAAATGCCCTTGCCTGATCAGGTCGTAGCCAGAATACAGTCTCTGGAGCTCAGGCAGCTGCTTCACGAGCAGCCTGTAATTGGCTCCCGGGCTCCAAAACCAGGAGAGGCAGAGGTGGGAGCCCAGTTGTTCAGGCGGACAGAAAGGCTGCTTTGAGAACAGCTGGACGCTGGCTCCCGCAGATGGGCACTGCAGTAGGAGGAGCAACGCAAAAAAGGTGGCGGTGGCAATCTTCAGCTGACATACTTGTGAAAGATGGAAGCTCCCATTGGCCAGCAGCGCAAGACTGCCCGAAGAAAAACTAAACCCAGGGATCCAGCGATGAATACTTCAGGGAGAAGAGGAGCCCTCCCTTTCCCCAGAATTAATGATGGGTCTCAGATGATCTTTGATGAAATTGATGATTCTGGCCTGTTTACTTCATGTGAAACCTTGGTCCATGGGAGAGGTCTTGAAAATTAATGCATTTGATTGGCTGGGGCTAGGAATGTCAAGAAAAACTTCATTTGCATGCAGCAGCACAGAGCTATCATAAGAAGGAGAAAGCAGTACTTAAGGGCATACTATCCTATGGGCAGCAGGAAGGGATGGAGGAAGAGCTGCAGGTACAATTAAAGGTATGGGGAAAGGTCATTGGCTGAAAGCTAAGGTACCAAGACATCTCTTTAACACGAGAAGGGTATTTCCAGGAATCCCCAGGTGCACACTGACCTGGTCTCTTATAGGGAAAGGTTTGGGCCTGTAATCTCCTGGAGGGTTGTGACACTCCATAGAGGATCTGGGGTTTCCCCAGATCAGACAGAGAGGAGGGAACCCAGTTCAGGAAGGGAGTCCGCCATTTTGTCACTGAGCTCAGGAACTATCCAGTAATCCCAGACATTGACCTTAACAGCAGGGACCGACAATTTAAATCTGTTGTGTTAAGTAAAATAAGCTAACTTCACCCATTTTTAAGGTAATTTGTAGAAATGTTACAATTATACACAAGGGCAATTGGCAAGTGTATATGGATACTTCTGAGAGTGACAGCTTCTACTTACATAGCAACAGTGAAAGGGACCTGCCCCTTGCATGATGTGCCTATTCTCTTGCGAGGTAGCATAGTAGTTCAAATAATATTCAACAAATTAGTTTTTCCCTCATTCATAGCGATCTCAAGCAAGTCCCAACACGTGCACAACAACTTCATGGATCAAATGGGTTACCATTTACTTAAGTGGCTAACATCTACGTATAAGCTAATACATACCATATTTTTCTTTCTGTATCTGTCTGACCTTACTTTGGATTTTTTTTCTAGTTCCATCCATTTATCTTTGATTTCTAAGATGTCATTTTTTAAACAGTTGAGCAATACTCCATTGTATAAATGTGCCACATTTTCCTTATCCATTCTTCTGTTGAAGGACATCTACGTTGTTTCCAAATTCTGGCTATTATAAATAGAGCATCAGTGAACATGCTTGTGCAAGTGACCTTGTGGTCAATTGAAGCATCTTTTAGGCTGAAGCCCAATGGTGATACAGTTGGGTCTTGAGGATCAATTCTCATCTTTCTGAGGAACCACCAAAATGATATTCATAGTGGTTTTACGAGTTTGCAATCCTATCAGCAATGTTTGAGTATTCCCCTGGTTCTAATCCAGCATGAGCTTTCACTTGTGTTATTCATCTTAGCCACCTTGACAGGTGTAAGATAAAGTCTCAATGTAGTTTTTATTTGCACATCCCTGTTAAATAAGGATGTTGAATGTTTCTTTAAGTATTTCTTCACCATTTGAGTTTCCTCTATTGAGAATTCTCTATTTAGATCTGTACCCCATTTTTGGTTGGATTATTTGTTTTGGGGTTTTTTGATATCTAGTTTCTTGAGTTCTTTATGCATTTGGGATATGAGTCCTCTATCAGAGGTAGAGTTGGTAAAAATCTTTTCCCACTTGTCTTACAGAAGCTTTTCAGTTTCACAAGGTCTCATTTATTAACTGTTGATCTTTGTGCCTGTGATATCAGTGTTCTGATCAGAAAACTGTCTCCTGTGGCAATGAGTTCAAGGCTATTCCCCACTTTCTCTTCTATCATGTTCTGAGTATCTGGTTTTATGTTGTCTTTGATCTGCTTAGATTAAGGTTTGTGCATGCTGATAAGTATTTATTTGGCTTTTTCTACTTGCAGACATCCAGTTTGACCAGTATTATTTGTTGAAGATTCTTTCAAGTGTGTATTTATGGCTCTTTTATCAATAATCAGGTGTCCATAGGTGTGTGGATTTATGTCTGGGTCTTTAATATGATTCCATTGAGCAATGAGCCTGTTTTTATACCAATACCATTCTTTTTTTATTATTATAGCTTTGTAGTTCTTTTAATATTCAGGATTATTTTAGCTATCTTGTTTTTGTGGGGGGTTTTGTTGGTTTGCTCATTGTTCTTTCTCTTTCTTTCTCTCTTTCTGTGTGTATATGTCTATATAAAGCTGAGAATTGACATTTCAAGATCTGTGAAGAATTGTGCTGGAATTTTGATGGGGATTACATTGAATATGTAAAATTTTGAGTGGGATAGCCATTTTACCTTTTTAATCTACCAATCAATGAGCCGGGGAGGTATTTCCACCTTCTGATATCTTCAATGACTTGAAATTTTTATCATACAAATTTTTCACTTGCTTGGTTAGAGTTACCCCCATGGTATTTTATGTTATTTGAGGCTATTGTGAAAGATGTTCTATCCCTGCTTTCTTTCTCAGTCCATTTCTCATTTGTATATAGAAGGACCACTGGCTTTTGTGAGTAACTGCGCATTGCTGAAAGTTTGTATCAATTATAGGGGTTTCCTTGTTGAACTTTTAAGGTTACTTACAAATACCATCATATCATGTACAAATAAAGATACTTTAACTTCATTCTTTCCAATTTGTATCCTCATGATCTCCTTAAGCTTTCTTGCTCTAGCTAAGACTTCAATTACTATACTGAACAGGTATGGAGACAGTGGACAACTTTGTAAGAACCAGAGACCAGACAGCCCAAAGACCTATGATAAAAACCAAATATTACTGATCTTAAAAGAAAACAAGTAGTAATAAAATGATTCCTAATGTTATTGTGCTACACTCATCGATCAGTGCCTTATTCAGCCATCATCATAAAAGTTTCCTCCTGCAGCGGATGGGAACAAATATTGAGACCCACAGCCAGGCATTACTCAGAAAGTGAGATACCTTGGAGCACACAGATCTGAACTGGATCTCTCCATCAAATCCCTTCCCTCAGAGCTCAGGAAACCCCATAGAAGAAGAGGCAGAAAAGGTGTAAGACAAGAGGGAATGGAAGATACTAAGAGAATAAGGCCTTCTAGATCACTTGAGCAAGCTCGTATGGACTCACAGAGACTGAAGCACCAAGCACCAGGCTGCATGGGTCCGCACCAGCTGCTCTTCCTATGTATCATAGCTTTCAGTTTAGTGTTTTTATGGGGTTCCCGAGTGTGTAAACAAGTAGGTCTCTGATTCTTGTGCCTTCACTCAGGCTCTTTTCCTTCTATTGGTTTCCCTTGTTCAACTTTTGATGTGATGGTTTTTGTTTTCTTTTGTTATATTTTATTTTGTTGTGTCTTATTGCTATCTATTAGAAGCTTAGGCTAATGAGAGGCAGAAAGGCAGTGGATCTGGATGGGAGGGGAGGTGGGAAGGAACGGGGAGGAGTAGATGGAATGAAAACTGTAATCAGGATATATAGTATGAGAAAATAATTTATTTTCAACAAAAGGGAAAATTTTCACACAAAGTATTTTGATCATATTTACCCCTAATTATTCCTATATCTGTCCCACTTTTCTAACTCTCCTCATTTTATTTTCTTAGAGAAAAGGTATTTACTCTTAATTCCCATGTTCCATCAATGTGTGCTTCTACAGATATTCAATTGCATGTCTGTTTCTTTTGAACAAAACCTCTAAGTTTTAATTTTCCTTTCTTGGTGTCTGGCCACCACGCCGGTGCCCCTTCTCCTCCGTAACAACGTGTCCCCTGCAGGAGGATAATATTCTACTGTCCATGTGACTACTGCTGGTCTCTTGCATTTCTGATCAAGTCTGTCTCCATGGAAACAGAAAAATGTGCTACTTTCTTCTAATCTCTTACTGTAGGACATGTGGGTCAGAGAAAAAAATCCAATTTCATATTTTCTTGATTTTATTAAACAGCCAGCCAAAGGTATGTTGATGTCCTGATTTTTTTCTCTAGAATAATTTTGTTCATAGATGTAGACCACATCTTGTACTTTTAACATCACCACCGAACCGACTCTGTAAGTTGGAGATGCTCAGAAATGCATTAGTTATATTTCTATTGCTTTTATAAAATGCCATGGCCAACAACAACTTAGGAGATAAAGGTTTCTTTGGCTTACATTTCTACATCACAGACCATTATGGAGAGAAGTCAGGACAGGAACTCACACAGGAATCTAGAGGCAGGAACTGAAGCAGAAGCCACGGAAAAAACCTTCTTACTGAATTGCTACCTATTGCTTTTCAGCCTGCTTTCTTATATCTCCTAGAACTATCTGCTTAGTGTAGCACCAACCCCAGTGGGCGGGGCCCTTCCACATCAATCATTAATCAAGAAAATGCCCTATAGAGTTTCATAAAGGCAATCTGATAGAGATATTTTCTCAGTTCAGGTTCCACATCTCAATGCCTAGCTTGTGTCAAGTTGACAAACTAATATATGAGTGACAGTGCACAAGTGGATGAATACTTAAAGCAGCAAGCGGAACAAGCCGTACTGACCAAGAGTTTCAATAGCGCTGTGTGTCAGAAATGAAGCTTAAAACTCTGTTGAGAAACATTTAATTCTCTCTTATAACAAGAAGCTGAAGAGGGGGAAGAGGAGGAGAGAAAAAGGGAGGAGAAGGGAGAGGAGGAACTTTAACTGAAGTGAGTCAAGTAGGAGGAGAAGGAAGAAGAAGAGGAAGATGAGAAATAGGAAGGACTGATTAAGAAACAACATGAATCCCAGTTTATGTGTGTATTTCTTTATAGTTTTCAAGGTGCATTTTATTAAACAACTACATAGCATTTAAAAATTGACATGAGAGATAAACAATATTCAGTTTGCTGTATATTTTACATAGTCCTGAGAAAAATAGAGAATGGATGTTTTGATTATGCCAAATTTGAGTATGAGCAAGCTC
Organism: Pachyuromys duprasi; assembly: GCA_028658305.1. Taxonomy (NCBI): domain Eukaryota; kingdom Metazoa; phylum Chordata; class Mammalia; order Rodentia; family Muridae; genus Pachyuromys; species Pachyuromys duprasi. The sequence continues at coordinate 57,785,012 of CM053760.1, forward strand.
AAATTTGTTCAAAATCCTTAAATGTTCCTTTTTTAATAGCACACAGATGGCCAGTGGTGGTACAGGACCGCTAATCCAAAGCTGGATTCTCTACGTATACCAAGCTCCTTCCTCTAACTTTTGTTTAGATCAAATAATGTTCCCACAGTAAACCAAAATAAAATTCTAAAATATGCATATTGAACAAAGATATTTGTGCATATCAAATAACTCATTTACTATGAAATTTGTTTCTCCAGTGTAATTTACTGCCCAGAATCTGAAAAGGGAAGGTTTGATAATATTTATAAACCACATCTAGACAATCAAGAATTAACAACATTAATCTCCAGAATGTAATAAATATTACATTAAGCTTTCCAAATAGGATTGCAAGCCTTTGGGCTATTGTATTAGCTGGGCTAACCAATGCCCATACTACTGTTTAGAACAAAGTAATGAGCCCTGTTCAAACTAAAAACACTATAGCATGCTGAGATATGCTATCAAGCTATCAGTAGAGCAAATACTGACCCCTGTCCTGGAGTGAGAAACTAAATTCCTAAGCCACCAGCAAATCTATGCAAGACTGCATTAAGTTGGAAAATATTGGACTTGAAAATCAAAATATCCATAGTTAAATGCCAAATCATTCCAAAATCCTATTCTGTTTAGCTCCTGGACCTGACTAGGGTCTCAGTGGGGGAGCAGGCACCTGCTCTCATGCCAGCAAATATTGGTCCCTGCTGCAGCTCAGTTCACCAAAGCCAACTGACTTGACCTTCTCATTAGGAATCTTAAATGGAAAAAAATAAGACTGTATTGAATGGGTCCATTTTGCAAAGAACAGCTGCAAAGCAAATTCACGTTTCCCTCTGTTGCAATCCTAAGTAACCACAAGTGCTATTCTATTTCTGTAATGTCATACACCCACAGAGAGTTCACAGGCAAGCTAGCTGGAGGAAAGGCTGTTTCTCCATTTTATACAATAACACTTGAGTGGCAGGTGTTTGAACAGCTACTAACAAAGGCTAACAAACATAGTCACAGGAAAACCAACAGCAGTGAATCAACCTATCAGTATGACTATTGGATTCATTTTCACTTCTACCAGAATTGCAATTGTTTCCTGGTGATTTGGGGGAGGTCGGGAAATGGAAGAAGAAGCATGTAGGAGCAGGAGATTGGGGAAACTAGCCGGTGGACCTGCAAAGTCCTTCTGATCATCTTCTGCTTCAAATAAGCTTTCTCTTGCCACCACACAGCTGAAACTGATTTTGCCAAAATGGGAACTTGAAAATTCAAGTTTTTCTAGTAGAAGTGGCTGTTATGGCTGGGAAGACAGGTCAGTCACTCAAGTGTTGGATGCATAAGTGCCTGAGCTCGCTGCCCAGCACCCATGTAAAAAGCTAAGCATGTGGTACACACATAATCTCAGTGCTGGTGCCTGACAATCCATATACAAGTGGTTCTCAACCTGTGGATTGTGACCCCTTTCAGGGGTCAAATGACTCTTCTTTCACAAGGGTTGCCAACAACTATCTGCAGATCAGATGTCTACATTATGATTCATAACAGTAACAAGAGTACAGTTATGATGTAGCAATGAAAATGATTTTATGGTTGGGGTCACAACATCATGAGGAACTTAAAAGAGGTCACAGTATTAGGAAGGTTGAGGCCTGCTGATGTGAGAGCTATGGCTGACAGAATTGAACCCGTCACAGTGAAACTTCCCTGTCACACGAAGAAGTGACTGTCAAGCTCTTTTATTCTGTCCACCAATCGATTCACTTGCTCAATAAATATTTGTTTAGTAATCTTCAATGTGATGGGAAATAAGCATTGAGCAAGGTAGACATGATCCTTGCTTCAGTGGGGCATGTCTTACAGCAAGGCAAGCTTTAAAAAATGAAAAAAATAAAGATAAGCACAGATAGCACTTAGTGCTAAGAACAGCATAGGTCAGTGTTATGCAAAAGAGAAACATCTTACACTGGGTTCATACCCATAAATGCCTCTTGAAGAAGATGATTTTTGAGCGACATGAAGAACTTGCTACCTCTATCCATATCCGCAGTAACAACAGTCTCAAACATAGCCATTCTGTTTCAAATGCTAATCACATTTTCCAGTGCTATCGAGCAATCCTCATTTTTAGACACTGGCATACACTCTCAATACAATAATCCCTTCCTCAGTCTTCACCTCCCCTTTTCTAGACCATTTCATACCCCATATGATTCTTTCCATGCTTTTTACTCTATCTCTTCTCCAATTAATTTTCCTCCTATTTTAAATGGACTTTGGTTCCCACTACCAAAATAAAACTACCCTTCCCATGATGACTGCTGGTTATCTAATGGCCAAATCCTGTGACACTCTCTATTTACGTTTACTCTGTTAGTGCTCCTTGGAATTTGCCATTTTATTTCCTCATACCAAGAGGTCTCTTCTGGAATTCACAGAATTAAACATGTCCATCTAAGGGCCCAAGTTCTGTTTCACATGTTGGTCACATTTTCCATCTCTATTGAGTAAGCAATCCTCATTTGTATACACGGACATACAATTTCCCTCAGTACAATAAGTCCTTCCTTTCTTCTCCATCCCTTGGGATCAGCCCTCAAACAATGAGAGACAGAGGGTGGTGCCCCATAGACTTAGTTTCCTTAACTTCTGCTAAGTCATCTCTGAAAAGTTCTAAGACCTCCTATGTAATGGACCTTGGTTGCCCATGGTGATAGGCTTCTCATAAACACATTCTTGGTGCATTGCCTGTCTCTGTCTCACTTCTTTGGCCATTTGCTCTACTCCTTAGAATCATCCTTCTAATAACTTCATGCAATCAATTCCTTTTCTGCATATGATGGCAGGTAGTAAGGGAAAACTCATAAATTGGTAGCAAAAAATTGCCTGCAATTACCCTTTTACCACATCACCTTTGACAGTATGATTTTGTAACTTCTCTAGTCAAGAAAGGAAGACAATTTCCCTGACTCCTTGATTTTGCGACAATGTTGAGAGTTGTTTTACTTTGGGAAATGCAACAGAGAAGACATACACATTCAGAGCCAAGACCTATATGACAAGTCCATGCTTCTGCCCACTCTCATGGGTCCTGGTCTGTGCTATGAAGCCTAGGCTGTCAGTAAAAAGTGAACTAACACATGGACCAGAGTAAGACATTTTAATCTCTACAGGCTTAGCTAAGATCAACAGAACTAACATCCAAATGACTCGTTGCTGAACACAGACAGAAGTATCCCAGCGCAAGCTAGAAGAACCATCCAAATAAACTCCAGTCCTAGTTATTGACCTACCTGATCATGAGATAAAGTTGTTAAAAGCACTAAGTTCTGATGCGGTCGATAAGCAAAAGCTCATTATTATGGCTATCTAAAAATCAAGTGCTAGCATAGACCTAAGAAAAAAATCTTTAGGATGGAATTCTAGAACTGGCCAATCAGATACTGGCAAGAAGCCATTACTATATCTATATGAATTCATTTCTAACTGAAACACTGGCCTTGGGAAGGCTGTGGGAAGTCTATGTAGAAGGGACTATACTTCTGTGATATCTCTAGCACCAGGAACTTGCAGGCAATGATTACGAAGGGTGGTAGTGGTAGAGCCATTTGCCTGTTATTAACCATCACAGAAGCCTTGAAAAATAAAATGGCAGTTATCAAACCTGAAGTCTGGAAGTCTGCAAAGTGTGTTCAGAGGGAGATCTGCTTCTTATGGTGTAAAGACTGACCTACCAATAACGGGACATAATAGTTTATTGTAACTGTGGTAGATTTACAAAAAAAACCTACAATAAAATTGGGACCACGAAATGGAAGAGGTGAGTCCGAAATGGAAATTCTGGGCAAGTATACTTGAAAATCTTAAGTCTCCCAGGCTTACTTGAATATACACAAGTGACTGCTTTCCCCCTTGTTGGGGGTAAGCAGCCTCTGATGATGTAGGGACCATAAACATAACCTAGCTGAGGTCCATGGCTTTGGTGATGTTATTCATCATTCTCAAGATCTGTTCATGCCTCTACTCATCACTTCCAAACCAATAGCTAGGGTTAACTGTCTTCACAGCAAAAAAGGGAAGCACAGCCCTTCTCTAGAAGAAAGACATGATCTATCCCAAGAGTGGTAGAATTCAGAAACTATTTACCAGCTGGATACACAAAATTTGCCTAGGGATGCCTCTTGTGAATACTGGACAGGACTCTTGACTTCAGGCTATTCTCTTCAATATAATAGTGAGAAAATTAGTAGCTATCATCACAATTCTTCCTGTAGAGGCTCAAGAGTTTTCATCAGAGTAAATATAATCTGAGGAAAAGGAGTTGTCTGATTATTTTTAACAGCTACTCCATAAGGCCCTGAACTGAATGGAGGCCACAAAACCCAAACACCATCTCACAGTCTTTTTTAGGACTGGCATTTATGGATATTTATTGATAAATTGAGGCCTGGCTAAAACTCATTCTCAGTGAATCCAGTGTGTCTGTGGATCCACTGTATGGTCACTTCCTTGAACTTGAGATGCTTAGCTGGGGTAGGTGGACATCCTCTCTGGAAGAAAACTTCATATTGGTCTCCTGATGGAGTAAAAACTGTAACATGGCACACAAGGCCAAGGGCAAGTCCTTGAAACCCTCCCACCCTTAACAAAGATAGATCAGAAGTGATACTGCATCCAAAAGAGAATATCTGAAATTAGAGCCACCCTCAAGGACTTAAAACATGCAGAGGTGGTGAATCTTATTATATCTCCATTTAATTCAACCATATGGCTTTTGAAAAATTAAGATGGATCATGGATGCTGATAGGAGTCCACAAACTTAACCAGGGGATAGGCCCAATTGCAGTTGATATTATACTTCTGCTGGATTTAGAATGATGCTGATATAGCATCTTGCTCTTGGTATATGAATACTGATTGGCAAATTCTTTTTCTGTGCTTCTCTGGAAAGGATCAAAGGCTGCTCGTAATAACCAGAAACACATAGCTTTGCACATTTCCCGTCTCAACCTTTGCTTGTCTTTGTCATGGTGTAGTCAAAATAAACTTGGATCATCTCAGTATTCTATGTAAACTCATTCCAGTTTGCTGTACTGAAATTATCACATTGATCAGAGCTAAAGAATAGGGAATGACAGGTATTTTTGATGGTCTGAGGAGACACACACATACCAGAAGGTAAAAGAAAATACTCTACAAAAAAAAAATTATGAGGTTTCTAGAACTGTGAAGTCTAGAGCATACCAGGATACCCCCTCTGAAGTAAAAGGCAAGCTATTGCACTTTGCACCTCCTACCTCTAAGAAAGAGGCGCAATAGTGAGATACATCCTTGGAATCTGAAGACATTTTATATCACACTTGGAAAAACCACTCTGGTCCATTTCTTGAATGATTCAGTTAGCAGCAAGTTTTGAGTAAGCCCAGAGAGCATCTCACTACTTGGGCCAAATGATCCAGCAGAACCAATTGTGCTAGAATCACAGGTACATACCAGTAGTAGAGGTACTGAGAAGAACCCAAGAGTTTCGGGGCAAAGCAATGCCACCTGCATTGGAGAACCGTTTGTTACCCAGAAAGTGGCTCCTGACTGGCCACTAGGTACTAATACAGATCAAAAGACTGTACTACACTTGCAGACCTTCACAAACAGGGGATGATCACAGGCAACAAGTGACAAGTTTATAAGTCTCAGCAGCAACTCATCATCAGTAAAAACTACACATTTGGCATTGGGACCACACAGGTCTGGAGAGTGCAAGTATGTTATACAAATAGGAATTCTGAACACCATTTTCTCATGTCTCCATTTTGCCAGTTACAAAGATTGTGAGCTTAAAAAGTAGGTGGATTATAAACCACGTCTATACTTGGAAGTTGTCAATGCTTACAGTGAAGAGATGAAGTGTTCCCAGTATAGAGGGACATTGTGGCCATCACAGTTGTGTGGAAGAAGTGGCCCAAAATAAATTCTCTCCAAAACTGATAAACAACAGCGTGAATGGCTCAGAGGCCAACATGCATAAGATTAAAAGGTCAAAGGCAAAGTTTGGGAAAGAAGACATTGGAAAGTCCTGTGGGGACAGATACACTGTATTTGGGTGCTAGATTCAAAGCCAGCAGTTCAGCCAGTCGTTTGCTCAGAGGCAAGTGTGACAAAAGGCACACATCAACACGTATTTCCTTCGGCACATCATGCAGAACTTCCAGGCTTTCTACGGTGTCTTTCTAACACATAGCTGAGGCACAAGCCCAGCCTGCCTGAGACTTTCTATGGCATTATAATGGAGCATGCTCATCCTAGTGTAAACTACAAAGCACTCCACAGCTAGTATGTGATAGTGTTAAACTGTAAAGCACCCTACAGTGAGTATGTGCAGACAGCATTGATCCAGAAAGCAGGAGGTTAGGATGAAGTGTCTGCATAACCATCCCAGTGACCCATATGGAGAAACTTCAGTAGAGTTTTAAATGAATCTTGATTAGAAATTATGATTTAGGGGACATGAACAAGAGTTCACAGTAAACTTTTTATTTAACTAAACCTTTTCAATCCAAAGGTATTGCTGTCATCTGTCCATTTGGGACTCCTTAAACCAATAATGCAAGAAAATATAAAAATCATTATGTTGGTAGGTATAAATAGCTTTGATTACCAGTAGAATGGTGGGGTGCTGTTAGTTAAAGGGGTAAGGGAGGAGAATATCAGGAACTCAAGGGTGGCTTTTCTGGGCTTCTAAACCTAGCAGTAGCCATGTATGGACAGTTACAATGGTCATGGAATGCACAAGGCAGAGTTACTAGTGACTCAGACTGCCCCATGATAAATGCTTGGATTTTCTTTCACAGTGGCCTAGCTATTAATAGCAGAAGCACCAAGGAGTAGAAGGGAATCTAGAGTGGATAATCGGGGGGGGAGGGGTAGAATATCGTTGGTTTTGAGTGACGTAGCAAAGGGCTGTGGCTTGCCCCACTGATCTTCCTGTTGAGGTTTGTTTTGTTATATGTGAATGCCATGACAACTGTAGATACCTTGAAAACTTAGTGGTCAAACAGAGTGACCTTACGGTGGAATGGAAATTGATCACAGCAGTGACCCATTCGGTTTCCCCCACACTGACTTGGCTCTCATTGTTCCTATATACGCTTAGGACTTTTTGCTCCAAGCACCTATGACCCTCTTATTGAGCATTCTTCAACAATGAAGCATGTATGGTCTATCAGCGCACTGGCCCAAAGTGCCAGGAAATTAATTCTCTCAGAAGAAAACCTTAACTACTGTCACTCAATATTGAGTGGATAAACATCCAATCTGTGTGACCCAAAAAACAAGGCCAAAGCAGGTACATAAAACAGCCCTGAAGCCTCTCTATAAGGTAAAACCTCAGCGGCTCACCTGATGATTGCTCATGAACAAAGCTCTCATTGGCTTCTGCCCCATCCCTAACTTCCTAAGCCTCTGTTCCTTTTGTAATGAACATTATTATCTCCTTAAGGTCAGTTGTCTTGAGCAGCTCACTACTAAAAAGTTGTTTCTTTGATAGTAAAAGAAAAAGAAAGCATTATAATAAAATTTAAAGGAAGGCTTAACATTAAAGGAATAACTTGGCAAGACGGAAGGCAGAATTTTGAGGCAGAACAGTGACTTCATAAAAACTGACCAACGCTGGACCTTTTCAAAAATTGACTAGGTGAGTCAAGCTTGGCCTAGGACTTTTTGTTTGTTTGTTTGTTTGTTTAGTTTTTTTCAAGACACGGTTTCTCTGTGTATTGTTGGCTGTCTTGGACTCACTTTGTGGACCAGGCTGGCCTCAAACTCACAAAGATCCACCTGCCTCTGCCTCCTCACGTGCTGGGATTACAGGTGTGCACCACTGTGCCCAGCTTTGGTCGAGGATTTTAGCAGTGGGAATACATCGATTGTTAATTATAGGAAGGAATCATGGTTCTATATACTCTTTCTATAAATAGTGTCTGAAATTTTCATCTGGTAAGTCTGTCTCAGTGTTTCAGTATTGAACTGAAAAAAAAAGGCTTAAACATCTTTTTCCATCCAGGAATTAATATGGGAATGTTGACCACCTTAGGATCATTTTCCAGCTAGTCAAGTTAAATTTTTACAGAACTTGAACAAATATCCTATGGCACCAAAACTACCATTCCTTGGATCTTTAAGACATTAATTGTCATCATTGTTACCATAGAGAAAGTTTGCATGGTGGTTAATAACATTAGAGATGTGAAGCCTGGATTTTGAGATCAAATATATGATCCATCCTTAAAGTGCTGGGGACATTTTCCTTGCCTCAGTTCTCTTGTTTATGGAATGGAGTTAACAAAATCTACCTCACAGATCTACATAAGTATGCATTAACAGACATGCTCCAGAGAAGTAACACAAGAGAGTATTCTCAACATGATGTCAACACATTTGAAACTTTAAATGAAATCAATGAATTCTGAGAGACATAGGGCCTGGCAGTAGAATGTTCCTCTTACATGGATAAGGCCCTGGTCCTAGTCTCCAGCACTAAAAGTGAATTCCTAAACATTTTACCTTTTAAAAATCGATTTCAGAGGACTTAAAAGATGACAATATACTGTAAGCTGCAGCCAGCTTGCCCCGATAATATAACTCTCCCACACAGATAACTAAGACACCTTAGCATCCCTCATATGCCAAAGTTCAGAAAAAAATACTTCAGAAACAATACACAAAATCTTTCTTAAACTCTGTAGTTAGGAAAGGGGGGGGCACATATTTCACAATACATGCCATGATTCTAACAAAATCTTGATGCCTAAATTCAGTGAGAAAAGTTCTGAAGTGGAAAAACTCACACGCTGGGTTTAACCTATAAGCATAAATACCAAAAAGCAAAGAGGAAGCATTAGCAGATGTAATCTGACAAGTAAAGAGAGACTGGGCAGTTGTGCTGGCGTCTGCATATGCTAGAACGATACTCAAAGCCAATGTGAAGTCTTTCTATTTTCTGTTGTGTTTTTTTTTTCTGCTAACAGTTGACCATGATGTCTTATCTCCATGTGTACCTTCCTATCATTGACTATAGTATCTTTTCATAGCTTGAAGCTAGAATGGTAGAGCCAGAGAGTTGGACCTTTCTTCACGGGAAAGACCATTTTCTTCTCCCAGGTGTAGAATGACCATTAATATAAGACCATTCTGATCTCAGAATAGCCAAGGAAGAAGGTATGGCTGCTGGTTTACCTGTGCATTACTCTCTTACGAGGCTGAATGTTTTGAGGATAGAAAGATGAACACTTAAAGAAATGTAGAAAGGGAAGGGAAGTGGAGGGAAGAGGAGAGGAAAGGGAAAAGAAAGAGAGGGAGGGAAGGGGAAGGAAGGGAAGGGAGTACCGGGCTTTAGAGTCTGGTTAAAGTCTCCCTGCTGAGATCAAGAATTCCACCACAATTAGCAAAATCTGCTATGAAGGTTGCTTACCTAGATGCTATATTCCTTTTACATGGAGATGCTTTAAATAAGAATGTTAAAAGAGCAATGAGCCATGCTTAAGTCTTAAGCATAACCTTGAAGTTTGGTCTTAATCCTTTCTCAAGCCCAAAACCTGCAATAAATGGAAATATCACAAACAAAATCATAAACTTTGTTTCCTGTGAAAACACACATTAACTACCTGTGCAAGCCTTGTACCTATGGTTTAGCTTTATCAGTCTGTAATTCTATTCAGTGCCTCTCACAGAAACCTTAGTCTCTATCTCATTTACTGAGGAAAAGTTAAGAAAGCTTCTTAAAACACCTTTAAGCAACACCCACATCCTACATGCTGCTGAACTGCTGATGCGGAAACACTTGAACTCTCTTAGGAAACCTAAGCTCACATTTAGGTACATACTCCCCCTTCCCTAAAAGGCTTTCTCTCCCCTCGTTAATGTTCCTAATTGAATCTCTTTTAATAAACTCCAATGCTGCTTCCTATTGACTTGTCCTGAAATTCTTTCCTGTTTCACCCAGAGAGGTCTCTGAAGAGAATTCCTCATGCTGCTGCCTGTAGCAGCGGGAACTGCATCTGACTCTCACCCACTCCCACTGACATTGCTGGGAAGTATAGGGGTGATGTCAGACTTTCATACTGGGGGGAGGGCTTGACTTTTATTCTCTTCCCTGAGATTCTGCTGCACTACGTCTTTGCAGTATTTCCCCAGGCTTATCAAATAGCCTCAAAAAGAATTAAAGATTAATAATTTGTATTTCTTTTCCTTTTCGTATAGTAAACTTTTAAATAAATAATATTTAATTTTTAAGTGGAAATGCTACTATATTTCAAAACCATAAGTTTTAGCACAATTTAATTAGAACGAGTAAGTAACATTCAACAAAACTATGCAAACTGATGGTGTATGAAAATTATGGTGAATAGAATTCTAATTTTTGTGTGTATGCATATTACATATATATGTATATACATTTCATATTTCATCAAGATTTTTACTTATTCTCAAATGTTCTCAAAACATTTATTCCATTGTCTTGCTCACCGTTATGAAGAGCAGATGATGCCCGTGGAATACATATTTTATATTTTAAGTTCCACTCTTTAACTCATCAGTAAATAAGGCAGTAACAATGATAATAATCTCAGCCCACTCTTTTCTGTGAACATTAAGCAAAATAAATCTAGTGCACTGGCTTGCTATCTTTTATTTTATATCTTTTAATAACTAAGGACTGAAGAGATGACTCAGATGGTAAGAGCACTTGCTGCTCTTGCGGAGGACCTGGATTTGGTTCCCATAAGCCACATGGCAGTTCACAACTCTTGCTCCAGGAGATCTGACACCTTCTTGTCTCCATGGGCACCAGCAACACACATGACACATATACATACACAAGGGGAAAAACATTCATACACATAAAATAAAAATAAGTAAATCTTAAAAAATAACTTGCAGTTATAATAGGACATCAAGCAGGGACTTTTTTTTCTTTTACTATGTGGCTTTTAAATTTCCCCCACCCACCCCCAGAAATGAACTCTAAACTGCAATCACTAAAACATCTCTAACGAAAGCCACAAACAATATTCTAAAGTTTTCCTTCTCTGCTGTGTTGCAATGCTTTTCCTGAGGAGACATTCTCAAATGTTCTCAAATGTCTAACCTCTGCCAGATAAGTCACCAATAACAAACCAAAACCAAGACTGCACTCAAGTCCAGTTTGTTGAACCAATGTATTTATTGGACTTACTTACAGGAGTGAGAATAAGGGGTTACTTAGAGGAAAGTGGGTTACTGAAAAACAGCAGTATCAGAGAAAAGTCACACACTGCCATGGTAAATGACCTTGGGAAAGCACAGTATGAGGCCCTGTATTCTCTAGCTCCTCCCATGATCACCCGCAACTGGAAAGCAGGGATGAGTGATGGATGAGATCCCAGATAAGGGCTGTGCGCCTTCCTTTTGATTATCCTGTTGAGTGTTAACGGTTCTGTTTCCACTATGCTCCTGATAACTTAGTCTGCTCATTACCATGACCACCAGGTCACATCTTCCTCTCATCACCACATCATCCTCTGCTATGATGCCAGGCCTTCAGGAAATTGCTTTACCCAAAGAGTTTACAAGGCTTTGCTCTTGGCTCTGGAACCAAATATGAATGGTCATGACCTGGGAATATGGGTCCAGTGTGGTAATGACTTCATTAAGTTTTTATAGTTACAGAAGAAAAGAAAACCTTAAATCAGGGCACTTTTCTAACACATTAATGGGACCATCAGATGGGTTACCAAAAGGTGGGGGAAACCTCTGCTATTGGCTTCAGGCGCTTGCTGGTGGCATCCTGAAGGCATGGTCAGTTAATATATCCCAGAGGTTTCTCATGGTAGATAGATGTTACGGAGACACGGTCTAGAAAACAAATGGCCATTAAGGGGGCGGCAGATAGTCCAAGATAATTTGAGTGAGATTCTGCAACGTTTTAACTCATCACAATTGGAGTGTATGAACAGCGTTTCTAGAATCTCTAACACATTTAAGGCCGTTCCCCTCCCTGGGAACTGCAGTTCCCATACTTATCCCATATTCCAGAATAACTTTTATTCACTCTGTAAGTGAGAACATTCAACATTTGGGATTTAATTTTTTTTTTTTTACTTTTCTTAAAAAGGAAAATTAGACTACTGGAACCATTAAGGAGCAATAAATATCCCTGGTTCAAAGATTATAAAGGAGAGGTGGCTCGGCACTACAGAGCACTGGCCGCTCTTCAGAGGACTCTAGTTCAATTCCCTGCACCCCCATGACAGCTCATAACATCTGAGTTTCCATTTCCAAGCCATCCAACATCATCTTCTGGCCTCCATGGGCTCTGCATGCACACGGCACATGGGGATACATGCAGGAAAAGCACGTAGTCAGATAAAAGAATAAAAATAAAATTTAAAAAGTCTATTAAAGACTGATGAGTCCATATGAAGAAGTTCCATTCTATGATCTCTGAAGATGTGTGCACTCAACAAGGCAAGGGCTCAGCCCATTTTATTTTCAAACCAGAAAAGATTCAGTTTTATTGGGATTACTCTACCATTAGGCTGAGGACTTGGGAAGCCCAAAATAATAAGATTATAAATCAAAACTGAGTACTAATTATATACCCAAGTGGATGACATTTCTCCAACTACATCAGCTTCTCCACAGAGGACATAAAGAATACTAACCTGTGTGGTGATTAGGCTGGGCCACTTTCAAACTTATTCCATACTGAATGAGATAATAGCTTCAGGCTGTGCCTTTCCCGGGGTGATTCCATTTATAGGTCAGCAGATGGCTCAACTTTGAGTGAAAATACAGAGGTTAGATAACTGTATATCTTGCCATTGACTGTAAACACCACCACCCATCCATTGTGAACCACGAGGCACAGAATAATAACTAATCTATTTGTGGAATTAAAAGGATATTGCATTAGTTGGAAGCACTCGAGCTTATTAGAAATACAGTAAAAACAACAACAACAACAAAAAAGACAGGCTACAAAGCCTTATTAAACATGCTAGACCAGTGGTTCTCAACCTGTGGGTCACAATCCATTTGGAGGTCATATATTAGATATCCTCCATATCAGATATTTCCATTACCATTTTAACAGTAGCTAAATTACAGTTATGAAGCAGCAACAAAATAATTTTATGGTTGGGGGTCACCACAAAATGAAGAACACTGCTAAAGGATTGCAGCATTAGAAAGGTTGAGGACCATTCCTCTAGACTAACAGTAGATGCGCCACTACCTGGATCCCATTAAAAAGGGGGCAACCTAACAACTGTTACTAGGATCTCACTCTGGCCTCCACTTGAATGGAATGGTTTTCACTGAATGAATTCAAAGAATACATGCAGAGACTAGACAACAGAAACCATTACGTTGGGAATATTGTGTAGCACTCTAAAGGCTTAGAAAGGAACAGCCTTTTTGCTGTGTAGGGAGCAATCTCAAGAAGTAAGAGTAGACAAGGGCCAGAGAGACCATTGTGGAAACCTGCATTTTTAGGTAGAATTTATAGCATGTATGGTCTTTGGAACAGATGCCTTTCCTTAGGCCTGTTTCCTGGCCAGCAGCTGACCCATCCATTAGATCTCTCTCTCTCTCTCTCTCTCTCTCTCTCTCTCTCTCTCTCTCTCTCTCTCTCTCTCTCTCTCTCTCTCTCTCTCTCTCTCTTCATTTGTTTTTATTTATTTTCCCAGTGCACATATTATACCTACGTGTGAATGCAGTGCACAGGTTCTATAGTATGCATGTAGAGGTCTGAGGACAGTCCTGGGTACTAGTCCTCACTTTTGCATCTTGGTTGAGACAGGGTCCATTAGGATTTTCTTGTCCCTGTGCTTTATTCCTCATGGGTGCCCTGGGATTACACAGACCGTACATAGGCCTGGCTTTTACATGTGTTTGGGAGGAAAACGAACCCTGATAAATCATTAACTAACTGCTAGCAGATAACGGTAAGCGCCTTTACCTGCTGAGCCATATCCCCAGCTCTGGATTTTCCATGAATGAGATTATGGTATACCTTTGTTCTTTTCCAGAAAGCCACTGGATAATATGACCTTCTGGGTAGTTTAGAGTGTGATGTTTCTGTCTAGGGCTAGAGAGAGACCTCAAATCTTATTCTTTTCACACTTTTCCAAAACCTTGCAGCTTTGGTTTTCACTTTTTTAATTAAATTATTAATTACACTTTATTTACCTTATATAGCCCTGTAGTTCTCTCCCTCCTCCCGTTCCAATCCTCCCCTTCCTCCCCTCTCTGCACCAGTGTCCCCTCCCCAAGACCACCGATAGGGGAGGCCCTCCTTTCCTTCCCTCTGATCCTAGTCCATCAGGTCTCATCAGGAGTGGCTGCATTGTCTTCCTCTGTGGCCCTGTAAGGCTGTTCCCCCCTCAGAGGAAGGAGATCAAAGAGCAGGCCAATTAGTTCATGTCAGAGACAGTCTCTGTTCCCATTACTATGGAATCCACTTGGACACTGAACTGCCATGGGTCACACCTGTGCAGGGGTCCTAGGCTACCTCCATGCATGGTACCTGGTTGGACCATCAGTCTCAGGAAGGACCCCTGTGCTCAGACCACTCGGTTCTGTTGCTCTCCTTGTGGAGTTCCTGTCCTCTCCAGAGCCTACTGAAAACCTTCTGTAAAGCAAAGGACACTGTTATCAGAACAAAACGACAGCCTACAGACTGGGAAAGGATCTTCACCAACCCTATATCTGACAGAGGGCTAATATCCAGTACATATAAAGAACTCTCAAAAAATTAAACAGCAACAAATCAAATGATCCAATTAAAAATGGGGTACAGAGCTAAACAGAGAATTCTCAATAGAGGAATATCGAATGGCAGAGAAACACTTAAAGAAATGCTCAACATCCTTACTTCTCAGGGAAATGCAAATCAAAACAACCCTGAGATTTCACTTTACACCCATCAGAATGGCCAAGATCAAAAACTCAAGTGACAACACATGCTGGAGAGGTTGTGGAGAAAGGGGAACCCTCCTCCACTGCTGGTGGGAATGTAAACTTGTACAACCACTCTGGAAATCAATCTAGCGCTTCCTCAGACAACTAGGAATAGCGCTTCCTCAAGATCTGGCTTTCATTTTTTTAAAAACTTATTTATTTGTATTTTATGTGTATTGGTCTTTTGACTGCATGTATCTGTATGTGTGTGTCTGTGTGTGTCTGTGTGTGTCTGTGTGTGTACATGTGTGTGTCTGTGTGTGTACATGTGTGTGTCTGTGTGTGTACATGTGTGTGTATGTGTGTGTGATACCCTGGACCAGGAGCTACAGACAGCTAGGAGCTGCCATGTGGGTACTGGGAATTGAACCCAGGTCCTCTGGAAGAACAGCTAATGCACTTAATGATTGAGCCATCTCTCCAGACCTTTTGGCTTTCACTTTTAAATGTAGCTGACTCTGACGAATGAATCCATCAACGACTTTCAAGCCCATAATCTCTGACTACTCTCCTAACACACTGACCTGTCATTTGGTGATCTTGTGCAAATATCAAGAGAGCAATGGGCAGAGGATACCCAACTGCCCTTGGACCTTTATTTCAACATGGCCCCTATTGCTTTATGGACTTGAATTGATTTTTCCACCTGCTCTTCCGGGCTGGGTACTTGGCCTTACCTCAGTGGTCTTGCAGCCTGTCTTGCTCATCTCAGTGTGCTGTAGCTCGCCTTTGACAGAACTAAGCTTCTGCATCTGGGCTCTACCTTGAAGCTCTGCTTAGGTTGCTTCCAGCAGCTCTCCAACTGGGCTAATTAATATCTTATGTAAGCACCTGCAGTGACTCTCTGCCTCTGTACTGTCTCTGTCTGCGCCTCCTCCTCCAACAATACCCCTTTGAGCTCTGTGCCCTCTTTAACCTTTTTGTAACCATTCTGCAACACACACACATTGCTGTGTGAAACATGTAATCTGAAGGTTACTATTAGTTATTAAAATGGGAATAACAGAACTGGCCTGCTATCAAGTGAAACCAGGATTACTTGATAAACTGCAGCCAACAAAACTCAAATTGTCAACTGAAGGTTATTCAGTAGATTCTGAAATTGTGGAAAGACACCAACATGTCTATAGATGTTTTTAGGATAACACACCATGATACTTGAGGTCTGTAGGATTCCTCTATACCAAGATACAGTGGTGATTTTGTACCATAAAGCAACAGTCATTTCCAGGATCCTCTGAGCCTAGACTTTTCACCTGGACATAAGCATTCCTGTTCCTCTGACCTGAATACATTTGAGTTTCCCTCTCAATCTGTTCCGATTTCTAAAGACACTATTTTTACTCTGTTCTCAGAGCATTGCATCATTTGTTTTGAGCAGTGAGAAGATACCTGGAGACCTCTAAACCGGGAACAGCTGCTGAGAGAATTTGACTCACCTGCCAAATCAGAAGAGAGGGAAAACACGCACGCACACACATACGCACACACATACACACACACACACACACACACGCACGCACGCACGCACGCACACACACACACACACACACACACACACGCACCCGTGTACACACTTTTCTACATGGTTATAAATAGAACTGCTTTAGAACTTGTCTCCTTTGCTGTGAGAATTGCCCCTTGAGCACTTTCGGTTCTCTGTAGCATCTCTCAACCTGTTCACATAGTATCGTCCAGATGTTTTTCAATCACATTCCATAGTAAATGCCAAGCTCTAGCAAGCATTATAGAAATGACTGTCTCCAGCAAGCTTGCACTTCAATAATAAGGTCAAATATGTGTTGTATGTTCCTGCACACTATCTTTTGAAATCATATTAAATTACATGTCGGTTTTTTTTTGGGGGGTGCACACTGGTGTGAGGAGGCTAGATGATAACTTATGGAAGGGAATCAGCTTTCTCCTCTACCTTTTGGTCCTGGGGATCAAATGAAAGTTGTCAAATTTGGTGGCAAGTGCTTTTTCCTATTGAGCATCTCACTGGTCTCTGAACAAACAACATTAATGTACAAAAGCATAAATACCTAAATCGGTCATCCAACGACAATTGTTTGATGATGCTATGCTTTTAATAATTTATTACTTTGAAATGTAAGAACAGGCACAAATTGTGCACTGAGACAAGGAACATAAAACGAATCTCCCTGCAACAACCGAAGGTCAAATGGCCAGCCCAACAAAAATGTTTAAGCAAGAGTAACTGGTCTTCTGGGCATGGTAGTGCACCCTTGTAACCCCAGAACTGGAGAGGTTGAAGCAGGAGAATTATCAGTTGTCTGTCTGGAGTCTTTTGCTACCTGAACAGAAACTGTAGGCAGGGAAGGAGAAGTCCTAAATTGCTAATGCTCAACAGCTTCTGTTCTCTTCAGCACTGCCAACAGCAAAAGGCCAGTGAGGCCAGCGGCTGGCAGGTGAGAGCAGTAGCAGGCGCTCTCGTGCAGTGGGACCCTTAGCTCTACCAAGAAGAGCCTAAAATTTTGATATTTCTTAGCCAATAGCAAACAGCCAGCATGGCAGATTCCAGATAGGCCTAAGTATCAAGATGCCATTCCTAGGTCTGATGTATCTGAGACCGTTGGCCCTAAATGCTTAATAATGCTCCAGAAAGTGGTTCTCAATCTGTGAGTTGCAACCCTTCTGGGGGTTAAAAGACCCTTTCACAGGGGTTGCCTGAGACCATCGGAAAACACACATATTTACAGTACTATTGACAACTAGCAAAATTATATTTACAAAATAAATATAACTCTTCCTTGTGGAAGAGTTGAGGGAAAAATAGAAGCACCCAGAGGGTCAAGCACTTTACAGAAAGACCAGCAGAGTCGACTAACCTGGGCCCAAGGGAGAATACAGAGATTGAAGCACCAACCAAGAACCATGCATGGACTAGACCTAAGCCCTCTACACATATACACTGGATGGGAAGCTTAGTCTTCATGTGAGTTCCCTAGTAAGGGGAACAGGGGCTGTCTCTGACATGGACTCTGTTGCCTGCTTTTGGATCACTTCCCTCTGGCAGGGCTGCCTTGCCTGGCCTCAGACTTGTTGTGCTGGGGTGGGTTGGTGGTGGTTCCCCTTTTCTGAGGAGTAAGGAAGGGAGGAAGTAGGGAGAAGGAGGGAGGGTGAGACCAGAATAAGAGGAGGGAGTGGGCTACAATCAGGATGTAAAGTGAATTTAAAAAGAGAGAGAGAGAAATAGTTTTACGGGTGGGGTGAGGCGGTCACTGCACTGTGAGCTGTATAAAGTGGTATTCAAGTTGTGTTAGAGGGTCTCAGCGTTAGGGAGGTTGAGAACCGCTGCTCTAGAACTCTTCCAGTATGCAGAGCCTGCAGTTCCTCTTCCCACCCTTCTCCAGCATCTTCAGCATCTTTACATCCATGTATTCCCTGGGTCTGTAGTCTCAAACTGTTCAGCTGCTTCTACGTCAGCTGTCAAGCAGCCGGCCCCCTTGCTGATCCTGCAGCTTGGTCTACCAACTGCTCAGGTGTCACTGCCACTCTGCTGTCTATGCTTCCTTCTGCATGTTTACCAGCTTCTCCTACACTAATAAAAGTAGGTAAGAAAGCACCACTCATTTGGACACTGAACTGCCACGGGCTACTTCTGTGCAGGGGTTCTAGGTGATCTCCATGAATGGTCCTTGGTTGGAGTATCAGTCTCAGAAAAGACCCCTAGACCCAATTTTTTTTTGGTTCTGTTGCTCTCCTTGTCTCCAAATGGGTTCCCTAGTAAAGGGAACAGGGGCTGTCTCTGACATGAACTCAGTGGCTGGCTCTTTGATCACCTCCCCCTGAATGGGGAGCAGCCTCACCAGGCCACAGAGGAAGACTATGAAAGACAGTCCTCATGAGACCTGATAAGCGAGTGTCAGATGGAAGGGGAGGAGGTCCTCCACTATCAGTGGACTGGGAAAGGGGCAGGGAGGAGATGAGGCAGGGAGGGAGGGTGGGATTGGGAGGGAATGAGGGTGGGGCTACAGCCGGGAAACATAGTGAATAAATTGAAATAAATAAAAATTTATATTAAAAAAAAAAAGAAAGCACCACTCACGAGAAGCATTTTATTGGGCCTAATGTTGCAGTATCAGGCGAAGCAGCACCTGAGGGAATCTCCAGGCTGACTCACCTCGTTATGTAGCCACGGGGAGAAGCATGTGCACTAAGCTCAGCAAACGACGCCAGCAAACAAAGGTTTATGTTTGTACAGACGTAAACATCACAGCCTTGGCCTCTTAGCAGCAAACACAGCTATCCATCTGCTAAGTCTCTGAGAGACCAGTTCTCCCTCTGCCCACAGTAGAAATGGTTTGGGGGTTATCTAGAATTCACTGGGACTTATCTTGGAAAATGCCTGGTGCAAACTCTTTGAAATGGGCCTAGCTGAGGGTGAAACTTCTCTTCAAGGGCTAGAACAAACAGCTATAATCCTCGTATAGGGTCAATGGAATGTTCAAAATGGCTGCCATCAGCCTGAAGTAGTCTGTCTGGCTCTTGGACTGTCCGCCCTATTGCTCATGGTGTCTAGAATAGCAAAGGTGAATCTAACAGCTGCCGGTTAAGGAGGTAGTCTGTCCCACCCTCCTCCTCTTTACTTATCCCGAGAAAAAGAGGCATCAGAGGGAGGGCTTACAGGAGCTGAAGGAGCTTATTCGCCTTGGCTCTGATTGAAATGATGCTTTAATAGTACTTACCAGTGTCCCAAAAGAGTCAGGCTCTCCATCTCTGCTCCAGGAAGATGGAGAGTTCAAGCACACCCTGGATTTAAAAAGAAGAAGAAAAAGAAGCTGATTTCAGTTACACTGTAATTTTGTCTTAGGAGTGTCTCCCTTCAGCCAGTCCCTGTTTTTCACTGCCTGCCCCATGCTATCTATGTGTTTTGCATTTTCTAAACAGATGCCTCATATATTCCTTGCACTTCACTACTGGGAACCCCAGCCTGGACATCATACTGCTTCCATAGGAGAGCTCTCGCTCGCTCGCTCGCGCTCTCTCTCTCTCCTGAGAGGTTTTTGTTTTCCTGACTCAAGAGCAGAATCAAGCAGACTACACTTTGCAAAGTTCCCATAATCTTTAATTTCTATTACCACAAGTCAGTTAGATAGTGCCGGTCCTCCCGAGCTCACTTACCAGGGTGAATTACCTGTGAACAATTGCTGTAAGTACAATAGCTGCTGCTTGATATTTAGGACAGAAATGGCTACATAAATAACAAATTGTATACTGAGCAAGGACCATGCTCTTCCTTCAGAGTTTATCAGGGAACTGGTTTCAGTTTGTTTTCAGTTTGTGTGCAGACAGCAAAGTAATTCCTTAGCTTCCAATGACCTTTTATAAAACAATATTCAGGAGAAGGAATTCAAGCCTGTCATGGTGTCCCTTGTCTGTAAGCCTGGGACAGGAGAGGTAGGGGCAGAAGGATCAGGAGTTCAAGTCCAGCCTCAGCCACATAGTGACTTCAAGCCAAGGCTGGACTGTATGAGACATTGTGTCCAGCGTGAAACAGAGAAAAAGAAGGACGGAATCTGGCTTTGTTTAATGTTGCACATCTATAATCATATCATATGAGAAAGGGAGGCAGAGGCCTACAAGATTGAAAATAGCCTGCATCATACAGAGAGTTTTAGGCTGTCCTGAATTGTATAGCAAGAACCTACCTGGTTTTGTTTTGCTTTTTGTTTGTTTTTGTTGTTTTAAGTAAAAGGTTGGAGGAGGGAATTTCCTATCAAAAAATGGAAGCACAACAAAGACACAAGAAGTGATGACGCTCTATGGAAATGAATTCAAATTGAAAAGCAGTGATCTGTTATAAAAGAAATAGCTGACTCCAAGGATGTGGGTGTTGCCCCATTAAGAGGCCTGCTTAAGCAGCAAGAGGAACTAGAACGATGGGTTTGTACAGAAGAACTAGGAAATTGTCATGAGGAAAGGATGAAGATGTCCAGAGAAGGTGACATCAGCGAAAATAAATATTAAGGAAACACAAAGTTTTTGTGACATTGAAGGTGCAAAGGCTAGCGTAGTAGAAGCTGATGTAAACTGAGAAACTGCGTGCAGACCCGCCCAGGTGAAGGGAAGGCACCCTCTCCGTAGGGAAGGCTCTAGTGCAGGAAGAAATCAGGCGCCACTCACACTGCCCCTCGAAAGCTTTAGGCGCAAGACTCCTAAGCTCTCAATATTTTCGCTGCTCTAAGTTGTAACCTGCTAAATTTAATATACATTCTAGTATGCTGTGTCTCGTTTTTATGTACATTTAAATCTAGCATTTATATCTTTAAAAATATTTCACAGGACATGTTTTTCTTATTGGTTTTTCAGATTACTTTGCAATGATTGGAGTGAGAATATCTGTTTTATTGTCTCCCACCCCTGCACAGTGGGTACAATCTAGGGCCATCTGTGGCTTAAAAATCAATTCTCAAGAGATAAAAGTCCCTGGCTATCACTCATGAGCAAAAGCTTAGACTACCCTAAATCTTAAAGACAAGAGCTTCAGAACTGTGCTGCCCAAGCAACATGGTAAAAAACAACCACTACACTATTTCAGATTGGTTAAGACGACTATATAGAGTTATATGTAAGATATACGTATATATAAAAATTATACTATTCTAATCTTATTCATAAGCTAAATGATATTTTATTTAATGTTTTTCTAACCCTCTAGGTCCACATCTCTGCCATTCTCCTGCTTTCACTTTAGGTCTACTGCTTTTCTTTAGAAACCACCAATATTAAATGTATATACATTTATATGTATATAAATAAAATATACAAAGAAAGAAGATTCTTATAATGAACTGCTATGCACCCATAATCAGCCTAAAAACAAGCATAGGTGGCCTTCACACCCATGGGATTATGCCCAAGGATAAGAAATATCTTAGAGAGAAAGAACTTGAGTAGTGAATATAAACACAGTTTCTTGTCATTCCCTAAACAGTGCAGCAAAACAGCAATTTACATTCATTTACATCACATTAGGTATTCTAAGTCTCTGGAGACAGTTTAAAGTATGCAGAAGGCTCACCCTGAGCAAGTCTATAGAAGGGACGTGAGCATCCCAGGATTTTGGTGTTTTGGGAGTCCTTAACTCAATCTCCTGAGAACAGTAAGGGACAATGGAGGAACCTTACAGTTCAGTCTTCAGTGTTTCTCTTCCCACTCGGCCTCTCCCTCCTTCCCATTTTCCACTCACCAACAATAACCACAAGTCCCAGATCTAACTGTGTCATTTTCCCTATTTGACTGCTCCTATTCTTCATCATATCTTCACCATTCAATTATGTCCATGACCCTTGAACCCTTATGATTTCTGCAGCACAAACTCTCTCTTCTGTGCTTGCCTGCTTTCCCCCCTGACACTTTTCTTCAACATTGCATCACTATTTCCTCCAAGAAGTGTTCTTGGTTCTCCCTCAGTGAAAATTTTTATGGCACCTCATGCCTCTTGCTTGTGTCAAGTGCTGTGAGTGTAGTTAGTTCTGTGATGCTGCTAAGAGTATGTGTCACCACTATGCCCCTGACATGGTGAACCATCACTTGGTCGCTAGCCTTGGACTCTGTGTCTGAAGTTGTGGATGACAATGCAGAAGGTACCTGATCTGGGGTGAACCACCTGGACAGACCTTTCCTTAACATCAGGCTCCCTGGAAACACACATAAACACGCATTAACCACAATCAAGTAACAAAGGAAAAAGTTTAAATCCCTATAAAACCAAATACTAATGAAAAAAATGACTAATGAAAAACATGACAAAATCCCCCAAAGATCAATGTGATGGAATTGGTCTCACTTGGTACTCAAGAAAGCAGGAACAGTAGGCCATGTTCTCTCTGCAGAGGCCTGGGTTGAGAACTGAAAAGTTCATTTCCCTGGAAGGATGGCACACCCCAAGAGTGATGATGATTTCAGCAGAAATTAAAAGAAACAGGAAGCTTGGAAGAGAAAAGAGAAAGTGACCCCATCTACTCACTGGAGACCAGCCGGAGTAGGAAATCTTTTAGAATGGAACAAAAATGAGGTCACTTAAAGGTTTCTTCCTCAACAGCATGCATTTTTCATAAGATTATTTTGTACTTCACAGCTCTTCTCATCTAAGGACCTTTTCTTCCTGAGACCCTCCTGGCTCTCTGTCTGCCCATCACCATGCCTAACAATTCCATGTGTGTCCGATCGTTAATCAGCATTCACCCCTGCAAAACTAGCAGCGTGGAAACACTGCAACTCTGGCCTGTGCTAATTACTTGTACAATTTACAGAATCCTAAGGGAAGGCAGAGACCTCTGTGTATAGACAAGCCTGTGCACAGCGTAATGTTGGGGTTTGAAAGAAGAAGGAAAAGCTCTTCTTTGTGGGATCCCGCAGGCTTGGTTGGAATAAATCTTACAAAAACTATTTTCACTTACAGAGCTCTTCTTGCTTTTCTTGGGGGGGGCAGGGGGGATTCTTCTGGGGAATTACCGGCTGAGCTGTGGGAACTTCAGGGTGTTTTCTTAACCTACATTCTGTTGCTGTAACAGAACAGCATAG
This sequence comes from Pachyuromys duprasi, assembly GCA_028658305.1. NCBI lineage: Eukaryota > Metazoa > Chordata > Mammalia > Rodentia > Muridae > Pachyuromys > Pachyuromys duprasi. The sequence continues at coordinate 57,808,569 of CM053760.1, forward strand.
ACCAGGTAATTTCTGTAGAAAATTTGACTTAGCTTGCAGTGATGGAGACTGGAAGTCTAGCAGTGCTCAGCATCTAGCTTGGGCCTTCCCAAGGTCAGCATGATAGAGGGTACCACATGGCACAACATAGCAAGGGCGCAATTTCGAAAAAAAAAAAAAAAACCTTGAACTGAAGAGATAGCTCAGCAGTTATAAAAAAACACTGTTGCTCTTACAGAGGCTCAGGTTTGATTCCCAGCACACTTGGTGGCTCACAACTATCTGTACCTCCAGGCCCAGGGGACCCAATATTTCCTTCTCACATCCACAGGCAGGAAGCATCTCTGTGGTGCCCTTAAATAAATTCTGGCAAAACACTCACATAAAATAATAAACACAAATCTTTTTAAAAGAAAAAAGAGAAATCTTTCTTTAAATCTGCACTTTAAAAAATTGTCTGTGTATTGGGGAGGGAGGGATGGTAGGCATTTGAACAAGGGTCTAATGCTTAGCAGGGAGACCAGAAGAAGGTATGGAGCTGTAGTTACATGAGTTCAAAGGCACCAGGCGTAAGAGCTGAAAATTGAACCCTGAGCCTCTGAAAGAGCAGTGTGTCCTCCTAACAGCTGTGCCATCTCTCCAGGCCTATCTTGGAAAATCCATAAAGCCGCTGTGATGCTGCCCACATGACCTCATCTAATCCTACTACTTCCCAGAGGCCACACTTCCAAATGCCATTAACATATGAAGTCAGGGATTAAGTTGCCAAGACATAAAAACTTATAGGAATATGTTCAAATGGTAGGCAATACAGAGAAAAAGAGCCCTGTAAGGTCATTTTAGAATGTATGCTCTTGATTAAATCTCAAGAATGAAATGGAGTGGGAGGGGGCACCCATGACCTGTATGAAATTGTAGGCCTACTTTTAAGCACTGCTGTGTTTTTCTATAGTGAGAATGATAGCACTTATTAAATTCTCCAAGCAGTCCATAGCTCCAACAGCAATCTTCTCCTCTCCTTATTATTGGACTGGAGAGTTAAGTGGAGAACTGACCTCAAATTTGATTGGTGCAGATACCTTGAGTGTTGAAGCAACTTCTCACAGCACAGAAGACTGGTATTTCTGTAGTACTGCCATTTTGTTTTCAGACTCCATTTAGTCATAGGGGGAAACGAAGTTCAAAGTCCCAGGGCCCAGGAGAGCTGGGGACTTCCCAATAGTTGAACAGCTTCTGATGTAAGGAGAAAGTTGTCTGAGCCCAGCCATCTCAAGGGCAACTTCTCCATCTTGCTGGCAGGGTCAAACAAGTTCATGTTCCCAGACCAGGAACAAACTCCCATCCTGATTGGTGGGAAAATGTAACAATAACTTGGCATAGATGTTTGTGGTTTGCAAGCTTAAATATTCTGTGATATTCTGACTCAATGTTGCAGTTCAGCTCCCAAGTCTGTTCTGCAGCCCTGATACATCGGTAACAGATAGATTACAATAAATTTTGTCATCTACATTGACTTGGTGTTTGAGTTATGTTGTATCTAGCAGACCCCATAACAGAGAAAAGTATTTCTTCTGTCATTATAGTCCTTGTCATTACTATCACAATTTTCTCATGCTGTCCATGGATGTTTTACACTAGGAAACAATTTACATTGTGTTAGTCAGCTCTTTAAATTGCAACAGAATACGGGATAAATAACTTATTTTGGGTCATGGTTTGCAAGGGTTCATGGTCACCTGCCACATTGGTTTGGGTCTAGTAACAAACAACACACTGAATTATGGTGGGAACACATGGTAGAGAAGACTGCTTGTCTCACAACCACAGAAACCCAGAGGAAGAGAACAAAGGGGTTCACTAGGCCCTTCAAGAGCACACTCCCAATGGACTAACTTCCTTTTGCTAGGCCCCACCTCCCTGAGGTTCCATCAGGGTCCTAGACTAGCAACTGGGAACCAAACCTTTAAGAGTGGGTGTTTGGAGGATGTTCAAGATACAAACTATAGCATGTGCTATTTACAAAACACCTTAGGAAATCTGAGCTGTAAAGAAGCATAGACAATGACATGAACTTAGTTGATAAGAAGTCCCCGACATAAGTTCGTGTTTTCACTCCCAGTGATATCCTTGTCTACCCCAAAGAGTAGAAAACAGGAAAGGCAAGGAAAATTAGAATAAAAGGGACATTAGACCCTATCCCACTCTGTTCATAGGATCAACCGGGGATTCAGTGACATCACAATGGTACATTTGGTTAATAGTAAACTAAATCAGGGCCCTCTTCTCAGAGACAGTTGTGTTCAAACACCAACACACAGTTGATCATAAGTTTTTGAGCTGTATCCAGACTGTTCGTCCAGGGGCCAGATCTAGTTTCATGTCAAGTTATACAATTTGTAGAAGAAAGTCTTGAAGGTTTTTAAAATCATTTGATTTTAAAATTCTGAATAGGTTTGTGGAAAGTGAACTTTTCCCATCCCTGGGTGTTGCTGTGTTGACGGGTGTCTGCGTGCATGCTTTGTCTGTGTATTCTGTCTCCAACACAGCTGTGGACACAGATGGACTTTTATTTTGCTCTTCCAAACAACCAGCATATTGTTGACTGGGCTATGACCACAGCTCTACCTTTTTCAAGGTTGCCCAGACAGGACGTTGTGTTTTGACTTTCTGTTTATTTATTTTTGCTACTTTCAGAGTTCCTGTCCTCTTAGGTTGCCAAAAAGGCATAAATAATATAATGTGGATGGTCCTACATGAGCTGTCTTGGCTATGTTCCTGAAGACAGGCACCCAGCCTGAAGCAGCTACATGTTAATATCCCTCCAGTGAGGTAGCTGACCCAGAACAAAGAGGAACAATCTTTATGAGAAGAAAGAAGGTCCCAGTTGGATGGCCAACCTAGCTGTGCGGACCAGAAGGGCCATCCAGAAAACAGAAAGTGTCTAACCTGAAAGACCGGAGTCCACCAAAGACTGGTTACTCTAAAATGTCCCTCCCAGGTTGCATGCCAGTCTGATGAGAAGGGACAATCAGGATAGGACTAGATCTACTGGGAGGTACCCAGCGAGCTATGGAGGATCTACAAACCACAATGAATGTCTGACAGCCATGGAAGCAGAAATATACTCGGGAAGAATTAAAAAGAAAAGGCCTTGAACCATACTCTGGTTCTCAGTAAGGTTTAGCCAGGGAGAATCCTTTGGTCAGCCATCCATAGCAGTGTCCTGTGTCTTCCAAATGGACCTGCATCGAGGCCATTGTCATACTGGGTGCGACTGAGAGCAGGTCTTAAAGAGCGTGGTCTTAAATGAGCTTGACAGTGGACCCCTTTTACTATTGTAACGGATCAGAGTGGCATATGCTCACAGCTACCATGTTAGAAACGGTTATCCTTGTGTGGCTGCTGTTTGTCTCTGGGAAGGGTTGTTCTGTTTGTTGACTTTGGCATAGATTTAGAAGTACACAAACTGTCCAGGCACTATCAATTGAGACAAGAAACTAGAAGAATGTGAGCTGGACATTCGGGGCTCAAGAGTACTCATGTCTCAGCTCAGCGGTGGCTCCGGCTCCATCTAGAGAAGGCGTAGGAACAGAGAGCAGCTCTGACCAACTTCGAGACCCACGTCCTAGATTTCACATTTTCTGTTTCCTCGTTTATTCTACCGAGTAGAGTCTTTCAGAAAATTCTAGTCCTCCAGATTAAAAAACTCCATGTTTCAGTGTAAATGAAAACTTCTAGAATGTTTTGTTCACTGCTAGCACGGAGTTTACACAGAAGCCGGCACAATGGTGTCACAGTAACTAAAAAGAGCGACCCGGGAGGCAGATAAAACACGGGAGGGAGAGAGGCAGACGCTAGTAGCCCAAATACCTTTCTTACCTGGATAGTCTCCGATGAGGACTAAAACTGTGGTGAGTCTGCATTTTGTTTTAATAAGGGACTTTCATTTTCTTAGATAGACAATAAAAATGTGTGCATATGAGTGAACTAGAAGCTCATTATGTAACACCTTCCAGTGCTCAGGAACCACTGCTGTAGATTCAGGAGCTTAGCCAGGCAGCGCAATCCTTCCAAGCACCCTGCAGAGATTTGCTATGACATCTCTAGCAGTCTAGCCCTTAGTACTTGGAAGGCGGCAACTATAACTCAAGGACAAAGGCCTGACTCACTTCCAGAGTTGATGGTGACCCTGTTGTGTCTTAGCCTTTGGCATATGCCCACTTTGCTAGACAGTAAAATTTTAAAGAGAACATTCTTTGAGTAAAATTCTCTGGAGAGTCAGACAGTGGGGAAGATGGTCTTTCGTTCATGATTCTACCAGGAAATTTTAAGTGAACAAACATTCGGATGGCCTTATTACCTGGGAAGCAAAATTTGAGACCAATTTCAGCTTCATCTTTTGACATTTCTTCCATATTCAATATCTTCATTTCATTTCCGTTGGTATGGCAAACGTCCTGACAAGAGGCAACTGAGGGGAGAAAAAGGTGTATTCGGCTTACAATGCCCACCTATAGTCATTGATTTGGGGGGAACTCAAGGCAAGAATTCAAGCAGCTAGTCACATCATATCCACCATCAAGAGCCATGAGAGTGACTGTCCTTATTTTCTAAGTCAGGATTCAGCTAGCATTTTCTACTCTAATGTAGCCCAGGACACAGAACATGAAGTGATAATGTCCAAACTCAGGGTGGATTTTCCTGTATCAATTAGCAATCAAGACAGTCCCTAAAGAGATGCTCACAGACCAATCTGATAGAAATAATTCCTCATTAAGATCTTCTTCTCAGCTGAGCATGGCTGCACACACCTGCAATCCCTTTACTCAGGAGGCAGAGGCAGGCAGTTCTCTGTAAGTTTGAGGCCAGCCTGGTCTGCATAGTGAGTTCAAGGCCAACCAGGGCTACATAGTAAGATCTTGCCGAAAAAAAAGTAAGAAAGGAAAGAAGCAAGAAAAGAAAAAGAAGACCCTCCTCTCAAGAGATTCTAGGTTGTATCCAATTATAGTTTAAGCAGCAAACTATATCACACAAACACCTGGACTGTGAAAGGATGACATAGCAGATATGACCCAAGACCTTGTCCCAGGCCTGTACCAAGAGCAGAGGCTACAATGAAAGCTCTTCATTTCTTTCCTTCATTTGGAATTTAGTTCTTATCCCTCTCACCACCACCACCAACAACAACAAAAATGAACTTTGTTCCATGATTCTTAGTGTTCGAAGCAGTTTTACATATGTGATCTTATGTAAGACTCAACAGATTTAGAGAACAAAGGTTACCACATTATCTCCATCTTCCCCAAAGGGAAACTGAGGCCTAGAGTAGTTCTTTAGCTTGCTCAGGGGGTGAGGGGGGGTTACTGAGCTAGAGTAGCAATAATGAAGCACCAATACACATCACACAGGGAGGCATTATGTCATACAAGACGCTCAGCACTTTCCGTAGTTTACCTCTGTTTATTCAAAAAGACATTGCTGGCACAGAATTCATGTGTTCACTTTGCATTCTTCAGAGTTAGCAGTGAGACACTTTTCATCTACCAGCCCTCAAGGAGTGTTAGCGGATTGACTGATTAAAGCAGATAATCTGTTGGCTGAGTACTAATCTACTAAATCTTTAGGAAGAGACTCTGAATTTTTAAAGAACTGTAGCTAAGCAGCAAATAGAAAAGGGGGAAACATCCATTCCGTCTAGCAGTATCCATATTATCTTGTGACACACACCTTCACCTTCTGATTGCTTTTTAGTCAATATCTGTGTTGTCACCTGTTGCTCTGACGAAGCACCTAACTAAGACAACTCAAAAAGAAAGGGTTTATGTTGGTTGACAGTTTGAGGACATAGTCCACCACGACAGAGGGCAGTGGCATGGTGGCGGAAGTGGGAGGCGGCTGGCCACATTTGGTCTCAGCAATCGGGAAGCAGCAAGAGGTGACAGTGTGCCACCACTTCCTCTTCTTATTGGCCTGGGACCCGGGTCTGTGGCATTGCTATGCTCATAGTCAGGGTAAGTCTATGGATGAGTTCCTATACATAAGCTCAAATCAGAAAACACATGTCACAGGAAGAAGTCCTAAAACCCTACTCAAAAAAATACCTTAGAATTTGGCATAGCTGACCCCTGCTGCCTGCCAACACTCCATACTTGCCAGTCAACTGACAGTGATATGTGCTTCAGCTGACACATGCCTCCAAAGTAGGGTGCAGGGCTCATGGAAATCTCCAGGGATTCAAACACACAAATACACACAAACTAGGCCCCTGAAGGTGATGCTCTCTGGCTTTTTTATTTCTTAATAAGATTTCATTTCAGGGCAGAACATCATCATTGACAGCAAAGGGACAAGTAGGACTTCCTGGGTGGACATGTTCTAGACATTCATCCTGTTTGAAATGAAACAGCTCCCAGAGGCAGCCAAAGCTCCTTTTCATAATGAGCATCCAAGAACACAGGATTTTCTTTCCAAAGCAAGACTCCCCAGAGTCCAAGGACTAGAAAACTAGGGCCTCTCAGCCATTATATTTAGCATTCTGCCACCTCCAAAAGGAAGAGAGGGAAAACAAAACCAAACCAAACAAAACCAAGAACAACAACAGCAGAAACCCTGGCCATAGGAAAAGCAGACCCGTAGGTTTGCCCACATATAAAAATCTCTCAGAAGGGGGGAGGGAAAGCTGTTACAACCTTCTCGAAGCTACAGCTCAGCTGTGGCTCCAGGGAGCGCCCAAACTGACCACCTGCCTGGGCAGGGCTCTGGCCCCTCCAGCTCTGAGTTAGGAGATTCAAGGACAGCTTTCATTGCTAGAAGCTACGAATTCTGGTGTCCAGGTAACATTACCAGACAGGCAACATGTTCCTTAAAAAATAAATCTGGCCTTTTAAACCCTGTAGAAAACAATCCTTCTAGATTTTTGTTTCAAGCCAGTGACATCTTTGATAGAGCTGAGTAATTGGAAAGGGGATTTAAATAGGCCTGGAGACCTTCCAGCCCTGTGGAATTTGAAAACACTGTACAGAATCCATAAGCAAACAGCATTTACAAAGAAACTCTCCCCTCTGGAATTAGTCAAGGATCCAATTTGAGGAGATTTTTTAGTTTATTCTGAGGTAATGCCAGAAGGCCTTGGAAATAGGAACAAGGCAGAAGCTGGAGCGTGGGGGATGTGAGGTGGGCAGTGAGAGAAAATCACTTTATACACAGAGAAAAATGTATAAACGACTGGTGTGTTTGTCCGCCCTCAGTAGTGACCAGGCATAGACACAGGTCTATGTCCCAGTCCCTCCAGGCACCTCCTCCTAGCCTATCAATTCTAGGGATGTCTGTTTTGTTTTGTTTTGTTTGCTCTCCTGTTTGTTTATTTTACTATGCCTCTTGAAGAGTAAGCAGCTAGACACTGGGACTATTCCAACTCAGGTCTGATCATGCATATGGGTGCATGTGTGCCTGACACATGCATAAGACACCAATACCCCCTTAAGTCATTAGATAAGGTGACCTTGTGGCTTCAATCAAGCTGCAGGGTTTTCCTGCACAGAATCCGTTAGGGGGAACACAGAGTCAGGAACACCTGTGTATGCGGGGTAGAGACACCTGGCTTCCTCTCAAGATGGACATTCTTTGACTTAGTAAGTCAGGGAGATATCTGTTCTTCACCCCTTCCGTTCGCATCTACTTAAAGAGCCGGGAATTGTGGGGAGTCGCTTTTCACCCAGCACCACTACTCACCGAAGAAGACTATACCTAGAGCCTCTGAGAGGCCTCTAGAGCGGTTCTCTAATAAAGCATTCATTTTAAGTTTTAGAACATGGTAACAGAATGCCTAGACACTCAACAACTTGTTTCCCCCATTGTTATGTTATAGTAGTATGGCAGATACGTCGCTATTATTAACTAGTTTTTACGTAACGCTCTTTTCCTGCTCTAGCCAACAATCCAGGACACCATACGCTGTTTGGTGAGAGTGTCTTTTTAGACTCCTCTTCTTTGAAATTAATTCTTACAGCCTGGTTCTGACGATCTAAACAGTTCTGTGAAGCACTGGTTAAGGTTTTGGCAGAGCACGCCTACTTGCTCAACTTCAGTCTGTCTGATGTCTCTCTTCTCAGGGAATTATTGGTACTGGGGATTTTGGCAATGATGGCCACTACCTTTAATCACTGACAGACAGCCAGGACGTGCACTGCCAGTGTGACCTTTTGACTAGTGATGTTGGCCTATATTAGTCACCTCTTTGACATGGTACTTCACTCTGGTTTACTGTTTCCCCTTTCTGTACACTCTTTGAGTCAGCTGAGACCAACACTTCAAGAGTGCAGTGCCATGCTTGGGGCTTAGATGATGTATGGTTTTCTCCATTTACTCATTTATTCACTGGGTGTTTGTTGTACTTTGGATTACATTCCATATGTCTTACTTTGTTGCCTAAATTATTCTGGTTTTCACCATCGGGGGCTCTTTAAACTGATTCCATTTTGTTCCTTCTCTTCTAATACCGTGGCTTTAAAAAATGCTTTCCTTCATTTCTAGGTTGACAGTTTGCTTCAGAACTATCTTTTGTTTCCTGAACCATTCTCAGAATCAGCCATTTCTCCCAGGATTCCCAGCTTTTTTACTGGGTGATGTATTAGAAACACATTTCTTAGGATTAAGTGTACTCATTAATACTGAGTGTAGTTACTTCTAGACCCTCTCTGCCTTGGAAACGAGGAAATATCTGTGCGCTAACCATTCTCTATATGAAGATATAATATATATGATATACACATGATACACATAGATACATATATAAATTATATATATACATAGACATGCATACTTGCTTATGTAACCTCCTATTATTATTAGGCCAACCCTTAGCTCACACTGTAGGATTTTAAAGTATAAAATCTGGTTCCTTAAAATTCATCTAAAGAATACTCTCTGCAGCCTCTAGTAGGAAGAAATCTGCATATCATATATATATATATATGTCAATTGGGCAAGACCCAATTGAGGCAGTGACAATGACCCATCTTGAGTCTTGGGACACCCAGCACTCAGTATTAAGCAAGTCAATTCTCATAAGCTCATTTACCATTTTTGTCCTGCTTTGATGAGGCTATTCTTGATATTTTCACTACTTGTTTATTTTTTTCTTGTTGTTGAGTTTTCATAGTTCTTTGTGCATCTTGGATAATGTCCCTTTTTTGGATCTACTTTCTTTTTTCAAGGTTTTTATTTTACCTTTAATTTTTAACTGAATTTCTTTTTCTTTAATATATTGAAAATAGATTCTTCTCACAAACAACAGATCCCAATCAGGTTTGTCATTTTCAGGTTCTCATTTTTATCATTTTCAGGTTCATCATTTTTTCCAGTCTGTGAATTATCTTTCAGTCTCTTGCCCTTTTGCAGAACAGATGTTTTTAATTTTTGAAGAAGTACAGCTTATCAATTCTTTCTTTTATGGATTATGTCACTGCTGTTACAAGTAAAATGACATCACCCTAACAAAACACTCTAGATTTTTCCCCCTGTCCTCTGTGAGTTGTATAGTTTTTTATTTTACACCTAGGCCCTGGATCAGTTTAGAGTTGATTCTTGTGACAAGTCGTAAGCTTGGGTAATGTCACTCCTTCAGCTGTGTTCTTTCAGTTTAGGGTTATTGTATGTTTTAGGAATTTTACACCATCATCTGAATTTTAGAATCTGTTTGTAGATATTTGCAGCCGTAATGTTCCAAATTTTGAAAGAGATTGTAATGGAACTATAAACAAATTTAGAAAGAACTCTCTGCTTGATAATATTGAGTTTTACTGTCTATGAACATGGAATATTTCTCAACTTATCCACTTGTTCTTAGATTCCCTTAATCATGTCTCATAGTATTTCTCATATAGATCTTGCACGTATTTTGCCACACTAATACCTAGTTCTATTAGGGGGTAGCTAATATAAATGTGAATGTTTTTGGTATCAAATTCCACTTGTTCACTGCTGAACAGAAAAAAATTTTTTCAAAAAAATGAATATTGCATATTAAATATATATCATGGAAATTTGCTGTGATTTTTTATTAGTTTCTTTTTAAAAATAATTTATTTATTTTTATATTAATCACAGGTTATGTACTTTGTATCCCAGCCATAGCTCCCTCTCTCATTCCCTCCCACTTTCCCCATCCCTCCCTCATCTCCTCCCTGCTCCTTTCCAAGTCCACTGATAGGGGAGGACCTCCTCCCCTTCCATCTGGCCCTAGCTTATCATGTCTCTTCAGGGCTGGCTGCAGTGTCCTCTTCTGTAGCCTAGCAAGGCTGCTCCTCCCTCAGAGGGTGAGGGGGTCGAAAAGCCAGCCATTGAGTTCATGTCTGAAATAGTCCCTGTTCCCCTTACTAGTGTACCCACTTGGATATTGAGCTACCATTTGCTACATTCAAGCAGGGGTTCTAGGTTATATCCATACATGGTCCTTGGTTGGAGAAACCGTCTCATAAAAGACCCCTGTGCCCTGCTATATTTGGTCCTTGCTGAGCTCCTGTCCTCTCCAAGTCATACTAACTCCCCCCTCTTTCATATGATTCCCTGCACTCTGCCAAAGGATTGGTTATGTGTCTTAATATTTGCTTTGATATACTGCTAGGTAGAGTCTTTCCGAGGCCCTCTGTGGTAGGCTCTTGTCCTGCTACTTGTTTTCTCCTACATCCAATGTCCATCCCATTTGTCTTTCTAAGTGAGGATTGATCATCTTACCCCGGGTCCTCTTTCTTGCTTAT
>CM053760.1:57824963-57854040 GCA_028658305.1 Pachyuromys duprasi
TATAACCTAGAACCCCTGCTTGAATGTAGCAAATGGTAGCTCAATATCCAAGTGGGTACACTAGTAAGGGGAACAGGGACTATTTCAGACATGAACTCAATGGCTAGCTTTTCGACCCCCTCGCCCTCTGAGGGAGGAGCAGCCTTGCTAGGCTACAGAAGAGGACATTGCAGCCAGTCCTGAAGAGACATGATAAGCTAGGGCCAGATGGAAGGGGAGGAGGTCCTCCCCTATCAGTGGACTTGGAAAGGAGCAGGGAGGAGATGAGGGAGGGATGGGGAGAGTGGGAGGGAAAGAAGGAGGAGGCTACAGCTGGGATACAAAGTACATAACCTGTGATTAATATAAAATAAAAATGTTAATAAAAAGAGATAGACAGACATAGAGGTAAATAGACAGATAGGTAGATAGATAGAGATAGATAGATAGTTGATAGATGCATAGATAGAAGAAATAAATTAAAAATGTATTGCATATCAATAAAGGCTGTTTTGAGTAGTAAAATAATGGAATTACTTTTAAAAACCATTTTCTCACTATGTATAGAAAAATAAAGCCACTGAGCATTGAAGACAAAGATAAATGCAAACTGAGCTGGAAATTTCAACATGGAAAGCAAAACTATATGTAAAATTCATAGACCTATAAGAGAGAAGCGTCTTTGTGACTCTGGAACAGCCGGAGTAAACATAGCACATTCATAGACAAAAACTATTTAATTTGATTATATCAAAATGAAGAAAATTTGTTTATTGAACAACTTAGATAAGGTTAATAAGTACGTGCAGAGTAGAAAACTACAGTGAATTCTTTATGAAGGGACTCATTGCCAAATGTCAACAGTAATCCTCGTTGAAAGAGAACTCATAGCAGCTCAAAACAGGAAACACAAACAGTACAAACAAGGAAATTTTAATCTATAATATTCTCATAGCTAATAAGCCCAAGAAGAAATTCAATAATTAGAGATCAGAGGGACACACGTGAAGTCCATAACATAAGACCGCGTATGTTAGAGGCCTGGAGAGCACTAAGCTTTGCTTAAGAGTGTGGAGATGTAGCAGTGGTATATGTCTCTCATAGGAATATCGTGGATGGTGAACCCATCTCAGAGAGCATTCTGGTTTTACCTCACCAAGGCAAGAAGCACATGCTCTGGTACTCTAAAGCCCAGTGATTCTATCCCCTGGCTCATATGCCAAAATCATTCTACCAATTCTAGCAATCACATGTTCCCATCGTTTTCTTTACAACAGCAAAGAGCGGGGTGCAAGCTGGGTGTTAGGTAAAATGATGAGATGCGCACTTGTACAGCCTATGTGGGAGCTGAAAGGAACACATGCTGGGCTGAAAACACGTGGTGACACTCCACCAAGATGGATACTATTTTAAAAAGTAATGAAAACTAACAAGTGTTGGTGAGGGTGCGAAGAAATTGTCACCTTTGTGTACTGTTACTCAGACTGAGAAATGAAGAAACTATTATAGAAAATAAGATTGTAATTCCTCAAAGAATTAAAATGAAAGCACCCCGCAGTGCAGTAATTCCACTTATATATATATATATACTTATAAGTATATATTTATATAAATATATCTATTATATGTGTATATATACACACACAAAATATGTAAGCAGGAATTTAAAGGCATATTTGTTGTTGTTGTTTTTTAACAGACTTAATTCACTTTATTTTTCTTGTATGAAAACCTTTATGTGGTAGCCACAGCTGGAGCCTGGATCTTCTGAACAAGGATTCTGGTGTGGGTTTTCACAGATGACCAACGAATTCCTGAGAAGGGAGACTTAATAAATACAGTCTCTTTCCAGAGATTGAGGGTCAAGTTGGGGCTTGTAGGTCTTGAAGATGGCATCAAAGGTGGCCTTGGCAAAGTTGCCCCAGGTGGCAGTGCAGCCTCTGGCTGATGTGTAGCAGCCATCAGTACTGGCCATCACCAGAAGCTTCTTGAGCACAGGAGCAGAGAGGATACCCATGGATCCCCATCACCAAGCAGGGCTGCCTGGTTAAGGACATAAGGACAAAGTCCTTGGAAGAGATCTACCTGTGCTCCCTGCTCACTGAGAAATCCGAGATTATTGTCTTTCTCCTGGGAATATCCCTGAAGTATGAGGTTTTAAAGATGCCAGTGCAGAAACAGACGGGTTGGCCAGCAGAACTTGTTCAAGGTTTTTATCGCTATTGGGGACAATAGTCACATTGGTCGTGGTGTTAAGTGCTCCAAGGAGGTAGCCACTGCCATCCGAGGGACCATCATCTTGGCCAAGCTTTCCATCGTCCCTGTTCAGAGAGGCTACTCTGAGAATGAGATTGGCAAGCCCCACACCATTCCATGTAAGATGACAGGCTGCTGTGACTCTGTTTTGGTCTGTCTCATCCCTGCTCCTTAAAGGCATATTTATTTAGCCATTTTAATGGCATCATGGTCCATAATGACCAAAAAGCAGCACCCTAGTATTCATTTATGAGTGGATAAGTGAACTGTGGTGCAGATACACATGAAATACCATTTGATCTTTAAGCTGGGAAAATGGAGACGGCTCAGTAGGTAAAGTGATTGCCATGCAAGCATGAGAACTTGCATTTGTATCCCCCAAATATACATAAAAATCTAGAAACAGCAGTAGAACGTCTGTAACCCCAGTATTGGTTTCAGGGAAGAGGAAGAACTCATAGTTTTCTGGCCAATTACTCTAAGCAAATTGACAAGCTCCAGGTTCAGTAAAAGATGTTTCTTAAAAATATATGATGGAGAATGATAGAAGATGGCACCCAATATTAGAATATATAACTAAACTTTAATCGGCCATAAACAAAATTATATTATTTTCTGGAAATGGAGAAAACTGGAGATCATCATGTTCAGTGAAACAAGCCAGTCCAAAAAGAAAAAAAATCACGTGTTTTCTGCCACATACAAGTAAACAGAAAGGCATGAAATTTAAAGGGTAAGTTCGAGTTATAAAAGAAGAGGGTAAGGACTAGAAAGCAATGAAAAATAGTGATAGCTGAGTGTGGCCAAAGCATGCATGAGTAGAAATGCCATTTTATATGACTAGAAATGTGTATTATACAATTAGTATGCACTGAAGAAAACATTTGAAAAAAATAAACCAAAGTGGAGACAGTATACTAATAACTGTCCCAATAGTAAATGCAAAGGGGAGTCCTCTAGCCTGCTATGAAAGCCCCTAGATAATAATGCAATTGTGGTTCTGGTACATCCTAGACCATATGTGAACCTTGAAAACACCATGCCAAGTAAATGGGGTCAGACTCAAGGGATAAATATTATGTAATGCATCACATATAAGCTATACAGAAAAAAGGAACTTAAAAGACACAGAATATAAGAGATATATTACCAGAGCTGGAGGAAGGAGGAATTGACAGACACTGCTAATGACTGGAGAGTTTCTCTTTGAGGCATTTGCTTGACACCATCACGGCCTTGATGGCCATCTTGAATCACAGTATACCTGCAAATTGAAATGTCCTAGAAATAGATTTATAATATCGGCTCTACCCATTTGAGATCGTATGAATATTACTGATGTGTACCTTTCAAATGGCATACATGGTAAAGTCCATGCTAAGTCTACTGTACAAAAGCATTCTTGCATATGCCAGCTGCACTCATATGAAAATATATGCCACTGGTATGCTTTGAATTGGCTGCCTATGAGATGAGGGTGTTACTACATGGGAAAAGGCATTTGTTTAAAAGAAAGTGAATGAATAATATGAGCTAGAACTACTCGGGCTATGAAATAGCCAGTGTTAAATTGAACTTGTGTGCCTGAGTTCAGAGTGAGAACTGAACCAAAACCCTATCCAAGTTTTCCAGTGAGCAAAAGGACTGCCCTATTTGTCTAAGCAACGTGCCTGTGCAGACAACAGGCCTGCATTGTGCTATCTCAGATTAAGATATTCCATTCTGAAAGGAGTTCCTAAAAAAGAAACAAAAATATATCCTAAGGCTAGAAAAATGAACATTTTTACCGAGTTCCACCAGCACTCGTATATTAATGAATTCATTCTTCCTTTGAATTTTATCACACTTTTTATTCACAATATTGTAATTAATTAAAGATGCCCCCCCAATTATTTGATATTCCCTCTACTAATAGGTGAACTTGACTCTCTTTTTTGTGGTGGGGCTTTCTTTTTTATTTTTTTTATTAATTACAGTTTATTTACTTTGTATCACAGCCATAGCCCCCTCCCTCAACCCCTCCCAATCCCACCCTCCCTACCTCATCTCCTCCCATGCCTCTCTCCAAGTTCACTGATATGGGAGGTCCTCCTCCCCTTCCATCTGACCCTAGCATACAAGGTCTCATCAGGACTGGCTATATTGTATTCCTCTGTGACCTGGTAAGGCTGCTCCCCCCTCAGGGGGAGGTGACCAAAGAGCCAGCCACTGAGTTCATGTCAGACAGTCCCTCTTCTCACTACTAGGGAATGCACTTAGAGACTGAACTGCCATGGGCTACATCTGTTCAGGGGTTCTAGGTTATCTCCATGTATGGACCTTGGTTGGAGTATCAGTCTCAGAAAAGACCCCTGGGACCAGATTTTTTTTTGGTTCTGTTGCTCTCCTTGTGGAGCTCCTGTCCCTTCCAGGTCTTTCTATCTATCTCCCCCTTTTTTCATAAGATTCCCTGCACTCTGCCCAAAGTTTGACTATGATTCTCCATGATAGCTTAGATCTACAGGGACCATGAGAGTGCCCCAACTCAAGTAACAAGCCCCACAAGTCTTGGTCCTGTTTCTTAGGAATACCTGACTCTACAGCCTCCTAGACTGTGCCTGGAGAATTTAGCTACTGGAGAAGCCATAAGTGGGAGTTCTAGGTGATGGTCTCAGCTTAGTCGGCCATAATCACACTAGTCATGACTCAGCATAAGAGAGCTGAGACAAGGCACCAGTGAAGTATCAACAAGTAAAGTCTAGTGTCTGAACATCTGTCTGCAAAGCAGTCAGTTAAGAGCCTAATACCTGCTGTTTTAAACCTGTAAGTAAGGGGATAAGTGACAAAGTGTCAATAACCAACATGTGACTTTCATAATCCACAGTTAGTGAGATTGCTTACTCTGCTTTTTTTTACTGTCACGTATGCAAATAATCCCTGTATCCTCAGACATACCATTTCAAGAACATTGGAGGATGCCTGAGGCCTCAGATGGTGCACTGATATATGTGATATTCCTGGGCAGTGTACCTGTGCATTTGATGACCAACAGTGACTAAGGGATTGACAAGCAGGGGGCATGAACAGAATGGATACTCAGTTCAAAGGGAAGATGCGAGTTGCAGGTGGGATGAAGCCAGAAAATCATGTGTCGGTCACCACAAAGCTCAGAGTGGCATGCTGTGCAAGAAGTAAGTCATTTCTGTGAATTTTCCTTTGTTATTTTCAGACTATGGTAACTACGGTTCACTCTGTGTCAAGTTGAACTGCACACAAAGGGGGCTGCGTTATAACATACGATATGTATCTGTGTGAGAGAAAGCTCCTGCTACAGCTGTCTTTGGCTATGCAGTGTGTACCAGAAAAGTGCAAATACTACACAAAGTCATGTATTTTTTAGCTACTTGTGAAAAGCGAGTCTATTTCCTATTACCATCTCTCAGTATTTCTGTCCTGTCTCTCTAGATCATTTCTGTTTGCATTTGTCATTAATTTCTCATACATCTATTGCACATAAGTTGCATTAATCTTTACTTTTATCTGTTCTTTCACAGAAACAGACATATTATCTTCTGCCTGATAACTAACAAAATATCTTGGATACAGATCTATCTACATCATCATTTTAGAGCATCCTTGTTCTTTTCCTGGGAAACAATGCTAGGATGTAACCACCCTTTGTAGTTTGGCTTTTCTTAGTCATTTGACATTTACAAATAGTCATAAGGTATAATTTTGTAGCTTTGCCCCAAAGACCAATTCTTGTGCTCAAGGCTATGCACATAGATTTGTTGATATATTGACAAGTTGTTTTTTTAAGTGTTTGAACTTACACTTCACTGAGAATGGAGAAAGGCATCACTATGGTTAGCAGAGTGTGCCACTGAACATTGCGTTTTCCACAAATCTCATTGGTTGAATTTCCTCTGTGATTTGCATAACTGTCTATACTGTTTGTGGTTTTTGCCTATTTCCCACTGAAAATTTACCTATGTTTAATAATTTTCAGGCACTCTTTACCTATCAATTAATCCTTTGTCAAAATAGGTAAGTTCTTTAAATTTTTTAACATTGCGATTATTCCTTTTCACTATACCTAAATTACAGATTTTAATAACTCAAATTTGATAACCTATTAATTTTTAAACTTCTTATCCTTCTTTATTCCTTGATTTGTTCTTTTCACCATACATTATCTGATTTGCTCTTTAAATTCTACAGAGTCACATTTTACATGTAAGTATATTTAAATACCATGTAGGTGATGCATGGTGAAACATTACTCATATTGAGTATACAATGAAGACAGACACATACACACATATTAAGTGTGAAGTTCAGATACTTTAACACATGAACACACCACCACTTATTAATTTTTTACCCAAATTCATTACTTTAAACCTTAGCATTGCAGATCTTACCCCTAAAGTCTCACTTTCATCTCACAATGTTTAACAGTTCCAACATTGTTAAGAAGCCCAAACCCCCTTCTGAGAGTCAAGGCAGTCCCTTAACCAACTGTCTGTAGAATTAGAACAGCGTCACTTCCAATACACAGTGGCACAGAATTAAAATCCTCACTGTAAGAGCAGGGAATAGGCGAATAAGCAAGAAGGGACTGAAACATAGACAAAAACTCATCAGGGCAAACTCAAGCTTTGACCCTCCATATTTGTCATCTGGAGCTCACGATCAAATCGTCTGGACTCCGGTAGCCTTAGCAGTCATTACCCTCTAGCTCTGCTGCCTACAACACATATGACCTCTCTCTTTAATAGCTCCACGCCTTCTTCAGCAGGTGTCCCCCAGACCTGAGAGCAGTGGTGATTTAGGGAGGCATTTTCACACCTGGTGGGGTGGGCTATGTAGACTTGTGCAGCCACTATTCTTTGCTGGCTAACGCTGAGAAAACTTCCCTAGGCAATTGCTTTCACGCAGGGAAAATCTTGAGTGCATCCTCAGTTGCCTTTCTCTCTTTTCAAATGAATCTGCATTTTCCCAACTTGGGGAGTTTGATGGGTGCCGTGTGCAGAAAGTAACCTTGACTCAGGGTGAATGCTATCCTAGCTTGAAATTTTGCCTGCCAATCAAGTTAGTCCATTACGTTTAAATTTGGCAGAATGAAGCCAGTATTTTTGTTGTTGTTTTGTTGTCGTTGTTGTTTTTTACCAGACTATAACATGAATGATCTCCAGTCTAATTTCTAATAGAGTCCTTATTCTCTCCTTTGAAATGTCATGAACTGGACCTCCATCATCTACAATTTTCTCAGCATCATCTAAGATCCCACCAGCCCATTACACTCTGCTTGAAGCATTCTAGGGTTTGTTTATTCTGCCTCTCTAGACCCTTCTACATTCCTCCCTGAAGTCAGTTCAAAAGACCAGTAACCCTCATGGTTAGCCCCACCTCTCAGTATTAGTTTTCTATCCTGGTTACTTCTCTCATTGTGTCGAAGTGAACTTATGAAAAAAAGGGTTTATTTTGGCTCATGGTTTTTAGGAATGATCTATCTTGGGACACAGCATAATAGTGGAAGCATGGGGCAGTGGGTCACATTGCATCGCAGCCAAGATGAAACTCTGGAAAGTTAAACTGCAGGTATGTGGAACATGGGGCTGCCACATTCTGACAAACTGGGATATAAGCTTATTCTCTCGTTTTTATTTAGCCTGGCACATCAGCAACGGGATGGTGCTGCCTACATTCATGGTAGATCTTTCCTCCTCAGTTAAACCTTTCTAGAAACATCCTCATAGGTACTTTCAGAGGTGGGTTTCTATGGTGATTTGAAATCCAGACAAGTTGACAGTGAAGGTTAATCATTACATGCCTTCTAACTCAAAGAAGTTAGAAGGCATTTTGTCACCATGTTAGAAAGCCAAGTATACAGTGAATCCTTTTTTTCTAATCTGTAGTTCCATTATTCTTCTTTTACTTAAAAAAAATAAGTTTGAGAGGGCTTCTAATGGACGGCTTTACATTTGCTGAACTGTGCTTTATATATGTGCACACCCATACATTGCCACACTTCTACAAGGCTTTCTTGAGTATTCCTAAGAAAGCATTTGCTCTCATGCCATCCGTGTATGGCTGCAATAGCTGATGGCTTGTTGCTAAGGAAAAGATTAATGCAAACTACATTAAAACTGAAGTGAACAAAATATTTGTTATAACAAATCAACATATTTAAAAATTCATGGCTCGGTTCATTCTGAATTCCTCCTAAGCCACGGGTGTTTCCATGTTTGAAATTAGGCACAAATTTCCAAAAGGAGAATATTTGCCTAAAGTCTTCACTAAACGCCAACAGCTCCTTGTTGGTGGGGGCCGGGGAGGGGGTTGGGGGAGTGCTGAGGACAAGAAATCTTGACACTAAAGCATTAGCACCATTGCCAACTGAAGAGCACTCAGGTAGAAGAACAAATCTCAAAACTGTTACAACAGTTTAAAAAAGTCTCTGCTCACCAAAATATATTCATTTATCTGATGGCATATTTTTGTGAACAAGGTATCTCTATCTTTCATGTAAAGATCTCTTATTTGGAGCAGGGGAGGGGTGACTAGGGAAAGGGATTGTTAATGTATTCAAATGGCTTATCCAGGGGCACCGTGGAGAATCAAGGATGTGAGCCAAGAACAGCTGCCAGCATTCATGATGGGCACCCATGGCACTGGGCTGATATGGGCAGCCATTAATCTTTGCTTCCATCAGGTTTCTAGAACGATGGCATTTCTACCACCTTCCCCCGGAGAGCCCTGCCTTCTGGTACATGCTTCAGGAACACATTCTCAGAGCCATCCTCTGCCAGGAAGACTTGGCCCATCTCAGGCATATCAATTGGAGCTCTGTAGAAACTTTTGAGTCATTTTTTTTAAAGAAAGAAAAAACACTTAGGCACAACTGAAGAAAAAAGAGATGAAAGAAAGAAATCAGAAACCTTAAATTCTGTTCTGAGATCTGGGTTTGTGCCAGATTGGTGGGAACAACTTGCAAAATCTTCCTCGGAAGCTTCAAGTCTGCAGTGACTCAGCTCTCTGTAGGATGCATCAATAAAGTACTCCTCGTTTAAGAGGAGTCACAGAGTCCTTGAATTCCACTGAGTCAGTTCAAGAAAGATGTGACTGTGACCAGAGGAGATGACCACATACCTCCCATGCCTTAGTTTGTCTTGAACTACCCTAAGGATGAACACTGGAGCTGGCTTCCTCGCTGCTGGATGTGTTAACCCCAAATACTTTGAACAGAAAAAAAAAGTGTTTAGGGGGAAATGCATAATTAAGAATTGTCAGGTCACTGAGTGGTCTGTTATGATAAATTGGCATCTTTTGTAAGAGGTGACTATAGCACTCAGTATATATAAAAAATGAAAACATAGTGAGTCATCTCAGCTCTGCTAATAGAAAAGGTGCAAATAAAACCAACAGAGCCTGTCTGTCTGCTTTAAAGTGTTGCTTTTGGAACTCTTATCTGAGCTCTGGCTGCTGATGTCAGTCGGAACTTGATAGTTTGAGAGAGAAAACAAAAGTCTGTGTGTTCTAAAGTCCCTGACATAAACCTTGGGGCTTTGTGCATACTAAGCAAGTGTTTCACCACTGAATTACACTTGGCCCCGTGATTTCACTTTCATATCACTGACAAGATGCAATTAGTAATTGTTTGTGAGTTTCTATGAGAGATGAGATCTGCAGAGGCAGAGTGAAGACTGATGAGTATTTGTTTCACCATAAAAGCAACAAAACAATGATAAACCCATCAAAATAAAAATGTTAAAGGTCTGGGAGTTAAGCACATTTAATTTAAAGGAATTTTTTTGAACTGCTGACCCTTGGTAAGGTCTTCGGGCTCTTGTAGCTTGTCCATTGGAGCCCATCACACATAGCAGACTACAAGACACAAGCATGATTTGGAATGTCCCCCAAATTCTCATCTCCAGATCAACATCACAGTTTGACCCAACTTGGAGGTTCTGCTGCCCCCAAAAAATCTCTTCCAACAGAGCATTTGCCACAAGAAAGCCTTCAAAAGTTGTGCAGAATCACAGCTACCTAAGACTAGGATGTTGTTTGGACCAAACTGGTACTTGGCTAAAAGCTAGCTTGTCATATTCCTGAAGACATAAGGACCACATAAATAAGCACACTCATCGAAGACAGAAGACAAAATGATCAACCATTTTTGATTGGCTATGAGATGCTGAATAAGCATGAAGTGCGAAGTGATGGCCAAGACAGAACTAAAGGACTTGAGTATCAAGTACATCCCCTACTCACACAGAGTCTCTCAGTAAAGAGTGCAAAATTTAGTAGTTTGAGATAAGCAAGGAGATTTCTGATCAATCTTTATCCAACTACTGTTCATGCTAAGCAAAAGCTTGATGAATTTTCACTATAGAGCTACAGACATTCCAGAATAATCTAAGGACTGCCACTAAACCAACAGCAGTAACAGCCCACAAGGAGCAAGACTGATATCCAGAGTTGCCACATTGCATTGTCTAAACTATTCAATTTGCTATAAAAATCATAAGCCATAAAGGAAAGTAAGGTTCATATTAAGAAAAAAGTCAATAGACGAACACATACTTTATATCAGTTATTATGCATACAGTAAGAATCAATGGGAGTTTTATCTAAAAAGCTAAAGTTGGTTTAGTACCTAAAACACAGTGTAATAAACTGTATTAATAAAATAAAGAACAAACATTGAACACAGATCTACCCACTGTGGACTTAGACAAGGAATCCTTGTACCCCAGAAGTCTGTGAACTTTCTCTACATGAGGAGCCATGCGCAGCCCAGACCAATAAGAGCCCAGACAAGCTAGTCCACTCTCCCCATCTGGTAGCCCTTTCCCATCAGAAGCCAAATGCCAAACCACTACATGCTGGGCTCAGGTAAGACAGTCAGTTCTCCCTGGCCACTTGTGACTATCTACCCTGCCCCAGAAGCCCTCTCTAGCCAAATTGCCATAGCATGGACCCAGACATGCTGTCCTTCCACCCTGACCATCTGCATCCATTTCCTCTATGAGCCTTCTTCAGCTGACAAGCCACAACTGGTCCTTCTTGGTGAGGACCTGGTAATGCACTGAGGAGACTTGATTCATGTCCCACAAACCTCCCCCAAGCAGCCCAGAGTGACACCTACTTCTGGCCTCTACCTGGTTTGCTAAAAACACAGCAAACAATCACCAACTTAACTACAGATGCCCAGGTTTCATGAGAAAAACATAAGTAATATGAAAAACACAGGCAACATGCCCCCCCCAAAAAAGCAATGATCTCAACAAGGAGAATGATTTAGATGAAATCCGAGACATAGAATTCAGAAGAACATTTATTTATGATTATGTGCAAAAAAAGTCAAGGAATTTAAAGAAGACACAAACACCTGAATGAACTTAGAAAGGAAAGAAATAAACAGACTAAAACCAAGAAAATACAAACAAATAACAGAGTGAAGTATAGAAGACAGGTCAGGATATGAAAAGAGAATTCAGTTAAAGGGGTAGAAATACTGAAGAGATCTCACTGAAATAAAACTGGAAATGAAAATTTCAGTTAGACAAAAACCTCCTTGGAAAGCCTCACCATCAAATGGGCCACGTGGAAGACACAACATAGGGCTTGAAGAGAAGGAAAAGGAATTACATCACTCACTCAAAGAAAATGGTTTCTAAAATGCAAATGGAACACAATAGAAAATGCCAAATTTACAAGTTCCAGAGAGAGCAGAAGGATAATTCCAGACCAAAGGCAGAGAAATCATTTTTGAATAAAATCATAAAAGAAAATTCCCCAAATCTTGAAAAAGAGATGTTCATACAGATACAAGAGGCTTGCAGAACAACAGTCTACGGGACCAGAAAGGATACTGCTTATAACATATTGCAGTTAAGACAATGAAACACAAAATAAAGAAAGGACACTGGAAACTTTGAGAAAACATCACCTATAAAGTCAGGACCATTAGAATAACCACGGATTAGCTGATAAAAAGTTTTAAAGCCAGAAGGATTTAAAGAGCTCTAGTCCAAGCTCTGAACAATCATAACTGCCAAATCAGAGAATTATAGTCAGCAAAGCTACTGTGTGCTTTCTGTAATTTCTGTTGCAATTGATGTCTAACTCTTATCCTGTGGTCACAAGGAGTGCAGGCTATTAATTAAATTTTCTTGTAGATGCTGAGACTTGTTTTCTGTTCTCCCATGTGGTTGATTTTGGAGAAAGTGCCATGGCTGCTGAGGAGAATAGGTATTCTTTAGTGTTTGGGTGGAATGTTCTGTAGACATCTGTTACATCCATGTGGTTTATATCATTTAGCTCCAATATGCCTCTCTTTATTTTTTTTTGGTTCAGATGATGACTAAGTTTATATAATTTAAAAGAAAAGAATGGATTTCTAGATGCTTATAACCTATAAGATTAAACCAAAATGAAATAAATAACTTATAATGAAATAACCTATATCCAACAATTAGTTTAAAACAACAATAAAACATCTCTCAACCCAAACCTAACAGGATCAAGTGGATTCACTACAAAATTCTACCAGACTTTCCAAATACAAACATTCACCAACGTTACTCAAATCACTCCACAAAATAGAAAGGGAAAGAGTGCTTGGAAACTTTTTTACAAAACCAGTATTACCCTGACTCCAAAATGACACAAAGCACACCAACCAAAATATCATTCATCAGAGTGAAGCTGCATTTATTCCAAAATTGAAGGGATGGTTCAACACACGCAAATCAATAAATATAAATCATCTCATGAAATATTCAAAGATAGAAATCACATGTCCATCTCATTAGATGCAGAAAAGGCCTTTGACAAAACCCAACATCCCTTCATGAGAAAAGCCACTGGGGGGAAAAGATCTCACCTCACTATAATAAATACTGTATTTCACAAACCTAAGCCAACATCATAAAAATGGAGAAAAATCCAAAGCATTCCCACTAAGATAAAGAACAAGAAAAGGTTGTCTACTCTCTCTACTCTGATTTAATATAGTCCTTGTGTCTTAGCTAGAGCAATAAAATAAGAGAAATAAATAAAGGAATAGGAAAAGAAATTAAAGTTTCCCTTGTTGCAGATAGCAAGAGTCATACATAAGAACCCTAAAGACCTCACTAAAACAAAACAAAACAAAACAAAACAAAAAACCTCTTGCTGTTGATGAACTCAGAAAAGTAGCAGGATACAAAATTAACACCAAAAAAATCAAACACCAGAAAGTTAGCCTTCCTACATGCAGGAAGCCTTCTCATTCTACATTCAATGAGAACCATACTGAAAAAAACTCAGGGAAATAACCCTATACACAACAGCCACAAAGATCTAAAACACCTTTCAATCAACTGAACCAAGGAAATGAAAGACCTATCCAAGGAAAATACTCTAAGACACTGAATAATTGAGGAAAACACTGAAAGATGAAAAGAGCTCCCATGTTCACTGATCAAAAGAATCAATATTGTGAAAATAGCCATCCTAAACAAATGTAAACTACAAATTCAACCAATCCTAGTCAAGGCCCAAGAACCATTTCTTGTAGATACAAGAAAAAAAATCTTAAAATTTGTATGGAAACAGAAAAGGCCAAGGATAGCTAAATCCATTTTGAAGAAAACAAATACTGTCTCCTCATTCCTGATCTTAAATTATACTACAGAGTCATGGTAATAAAAACAGCATGGTACTAACACAAAAAAATAGATACATAGATCAATGGACTAGAATAAGATTCACATAAAAATCCAGGTGGTTATTACTGCCTGACCTGTGACAAAGACAAAGGGCAGCATCCCAAGTGCTGGGAAACAGACATCAACATGTAAAAGACTAAAACAAAACCCCTACTTCTCATCCTGCACAAAACCCAACTCCTAAAGATCAGAGACCCCAGCATAAGAATTGGTACCCTGAAACTGCAAGAGGAAACAATAAGGTGTACCCCTCAACAGACAGCTATATGTGAGCATTTTCTTAATAAGACTTTTTAGCACAGGATTTAAGACTAACAATCCACAAATGAATCCAGTGAAAGTAAAAAGCCTAGGAAAAAGGCATCCCTCAGAATGGGAGAAAATATCTGCTATCTTACACATTTGCTAACAGATTCCTAACTAGAATACACAAGAAGCCAAAAGGGTAAACTCAAGAAAACAAACCAATTTTAAAAATTGGCTGTGGGACTACACAAGAGTTGTTCAAAGAATTAGAGCTGGCTTAATTTTGCACTTAAATATTGCACTTAAAAATTGTGCAATAGCTTTCGCTACCATAGACGTGTGGATTAAAACTACTTCATGATTCTGTTTTACCAAAGTCAGAATGACCAGCATCAAATGTACAAATGACAACTCATATTGGCATAGATGTGGGGGAAGAATAGTAATCTTTTGGTAGGAATGTAAACTAGTATAAACACTTTGGAAATTATTTTGGAGGTTCTTAAGAGAAAGGAAGAAAGACAACCCTAGAAATAGATAGGCCATCCATACTATTCCTGGGCACATACACTAAAGAATCTATATCCCTTCTTGCTCATTGCAACTCTATTACAATTGCTAGGAAATGGAATCAGCCTAGATGGCCAATAACTAGCAAATGAATAGTGAAAACTATGGTTTTCACAGAGACGCATAAAGGAATTTTATTAATCTATTAAGAAATTAGCACTCACAGGGCCTGAGCACTGACTGCTGGACTATTGACAAGTAACAGATTCTTGGAGAAGGGAAGGTGTAAGGTCCAGTTGTATGCCCTCCGGTGAGCCTATGAAGCTCAATTTGATGGTTCTAAAGCTGTAGTCACACAGAGAGTGCTGGTTAGACCCTGTGGTTCTGAGCATGGGAGATAGATGTGTGAGGAAGAAGATGAACTTTCACCAGGGGAGGGAGGGAAATAAGAAAGGGTGAGTTGGAAAGTGGCCAGACTGTGTTACACGAACGACACTGTCAGAAACAAAATTTATTTATAAAAAGAAATGACATAAAAAAAAAAAAACTGAGTGACATTTTAAGGATGCAGAAAAAGGAAGGGAACTGGCTTTTGTGATTAAAAGCAGCCACCAAGCAAACTAAAACTAACAGGAAAGTTTCTTACCCCAATAAATATATCTGCAGGAAATGAATAATCACTGTCTAGTTTCCTCCATACAAGCAGGAGCAAAAACATCTGTTCTTGCCTATCCATTCAAACCTGGTGATTCTTATCAGTACAATTAAGCAAAAGACAAAAATAAAAGTGTCTGTATTGGAAAATAATTTTAAAGTCTCTACTTGGAGATGACACACTATTTTTTGGTAGAAAAACTTCCAATGAAGTTCAAAGTTCACAGCTGTAAGATCAACATAAAAATCAGTTGTATCTTTGTGTACCTACGGGAAATGATCCAACTATAACAGGTAGAAATTACATCATTTGTAATAATATTAAGGGTGAGTGCTTAGGAATAAGTAAATGAACTAGATGTGAGACTTCAATACTGAAAACTTCTGAGGTAAAGCAACGAAGACCTAAGTAATGTGAAGAGACATGTTAGATTTGTGCAGCAGAGGACCATTGCCATTTTGAAAAATCAAAGTGAATCTGCAGACTCATCATAACTGAGACGAAAATCCCTGTTGCTTTGTGGCCAAAATTACCAAGCTTTCCCTTTAAATTTACCAAAGTACAGAACTGCAGAATAGCAGCCAAAATAGGCTAGAAAAGGTTGGAGGGTTCATGTTTGACAATTTCATAACTTATTGCAATTCTATAACAATCAAGACAGAACACAGCTGGCATAAGGATACAAGTTTAAATGAGTGCAATAGAAATGAGAATCCAAAACTAAACCTTTGTGTTTATGGCCAATTGATTTTTGACAAGAATGTCAGGATAATTTACTAGGAAAAGAATAGTTTGTTTGGTTTGATTATTTTTTTCCCTGCAAATAGTGCTCAGATAACTACATAGCTGGTCAAATCTGAAATTGTACCCCTTTTTTATCACACCATGCACACATACACCCAAGCTTAAAATACACAGTAAACGTTGAGACTTTAGGTAAGCAATGGATATAACATCAAAACCAATATCAGCAATAAAATTCACACATGCATTTGCACACAAGGTTTTGAATTGAAACATTCCCTCCTGAGGGAAAGAGGGAGACTCACAAGATAAAAGCAGTGAATAAAATTCACAAGGCCCAGGAAGTAATCAAAATTTATAAGGCTCAGGAAGCTTCTGAAGATTCACAAGCTGTCACTCTAAGCCACACAAACGGTAGTATCTACTGAAGAGAGAAGTGTTCTGACTAAAAGAGCTGCAACTTGCACAGTGAACTCCAGAGATACAGGTTTCATGGGGTGTCCCCCATGCTAGGGTAGGCCTTTGGGTGTTGCAGCTATCCTTGAATCATCCAGGAAGAGGAGCATTAGGAGGGCTAGAATGTGACCCTGTTATCTATTGTTCAGACACTGAAATCATAATCCCTGCTGTAACACAGAGGTGATTCATAATTCCGAATGAAAAGTGATTTGGTCGTGAGGGCTCCAACCTTATAAATGGATTGATGTCAACATTGCTGAAGTGGATTAGTTCCCTTGACACTGGATTTGATACAAGTGAACATATGTCAATAGAAAGGAGCATTCTCAAAGATAACATATGTATTTACCATTATGGAACTTATGGATCCCAATTAGCCAAGTCTAAGTTGAATTGCAAATATATAACTGGGGTTTACATTTGTATAGTAAATATGTATATGTATGCATATGGATACATATTGTATCAGATGAATTATAGATATAATAGTTACAATAGGTATGGGTATGTATTATTCATTATCATTTTACAATATAAAAAGGTAGTTTCACAATACTTCAAGGCTCAGAAACTTGGTACTTATTAGCACTTCCTGAGTCATAGAGAATCATGGCCAGATGCGTCTGATTCTCAGGTTTGTGATTTTTCCCTAATAAAAGCCAACTTACCGACTAGTTGTTCAATAAATATTGATGAACATATGGTAAACCACTGGGGCAGAAACACTGAGCATCCACCAGGGATCCAAGTCCTCTTGAGTTTCCTACCCGCTCTTCAGTTAAGATTGGGGACATGTGAGCAGGGTCTCACCTAGTACAGGCTACATGTCTTGGCTGTGTGTTGGAAACAGTCTTTGCCAGACCATGAGAGAACAAACTCATTGGTTAAACCACTGTGGTTTTAAGATTTGTCTACTGCCAATTGTTGTGAATAATAAGACATCTGAACCAATGACTGTAAGAAATATGATGATAAGCTCTTCTGAGATTTATCAAATATTTCATAAGTGTGATGTCACTGCTACTCTCGAATGGGTCAGTCAAGGTCACTGCTGTAAGAAGAGATGTCCTCAATCCTTCATCCTTGAACACCTGAGAGCTGTGATTTCAAGACACACACACACACACACCTTTTAATGCTTCTTAATGCTTTTCTACAACTCTATTGTTAAACAGGCATGACACTTGAACTAGCCTCTATGCTGTAATGTTCATTTAATGAGGTTAGTTACCATTATTTTTGACCCAGATGTAAATTTAAACAGAGCACATTACCCTTCTAGTTATTCTTATATGATAAAAATTTCATAGTAAGCTTAAAGCAAAGAAAAGAGTCATAATTTAGAGGTGCTGCAGAATGCCATTGATCTACTGATCAATTGTGAACGTGATTAAAATTCTAGACTTCTCTCATTTTCTAAAGCTCAGGTTTGTGGGGAGAGAGAAATCACCCATAGGAATGTAGGAATGGGGAACTGTCTGAATCCCTTAGCTTTTTGGCAGGATAAGAATCTGGGAGAGAACCAAAGAAAGGAGTGAGAATGTTCTTTATTAATCGCTCTCATTTGTGTGTGTGTGTGTGTGTGTATATGTGTTTGTACTGTGGGTCCTTTTCACACTTCCATTAACTGCAAATCACATATCCCCTACTCATTCCAGCATCCATCCTTACCCTCTAAATATAGCCCTTTACCCCTTTGCCTTTCTGTGGGTTGGTGCCTTAACTGAGGCTGGCTGCATATTATTTCCCATACCTGTTCCCTGACCAGTTCATGCAGAGCACTTACTCTAATTCTCCACAGTCTTTGGAAGGATTCGGGCCACTCTTAACGAGCAGTGATATCTCCTCTGTACAGAACTACTGGACAAGCCAACCTTGTCCAGTACCTTCCAGACTTTTCAGGCCAGACTCTCTTGTGTGAGTTTTCTTGGGAGACATAAACAAATGTCTTTGCTCTGCAGACAGGAAACTGACAGCAGAGTGAAGAAACAATTTCATTTGAGTAACAAACTCGTTGGGCTAACCATTGAGTTTAGTGTGGTTACTAACAGGAAAGTGGGTGACCCAAATGCAGCACAGCACTGAAAAGCCCACCCTGGCTTGAGTGACAGCTCATGAAAGCTGCATCCCTGAGCCCAGCCTGCAGGCAGCTACACAGAAGACTCTCCTCCCCAAAGACTTTTTACTGCTGATAGAATCTTGGGAGGGGGGAGAGACACTTTTAGAATCTTGGAGCTTCCTAAGATTCCCGAGTCTCGAATGTTTTGTGAATCTTATGGGCCGCACACTTCCGTTTAAGAAGGAATACATCCATTCTAAAGAAATGGTAGACACAAATCTTGGTCCAGCTATCCTCCATAATTTAGGGATATATTAAGAATTCCTCAAAACTACCTACATGAATTTAAAGTCAAGAGGGTACACCATATTTTGGGAGGTATTTTCTCCAATGATCTTTTCCAAACATCCCCATAAGCCGTCTTCTTCCCTTCCTTCCTTTCTTGCTTCATTAGTCACTTCCTCCCTCCATCCTTCCCTCTTTCCTTTTCTCCGTCTCTTCAGCCCTCTTGCTTTCCTCCTTTTTTCTTTCTTTGTACAGAAAACATCTTGCAGAAATTGGTTCTATTTTCCCAATATGTAGGTTCTGGGAATGGAACTCGGGTCATCGGGTGTGGTGGCAGGTGCCTTTACCTGCTGAGCTATCTCACAGTTACCTAGGCTTCCTTTAACTTTAACTTTAAATAAGTAAGTAAGTAAGTAAGTAAGTAAGTAAGTAAGTAAATAAATAAATAAATAAATAAATAAATAAATAAATAACTACACAAGCAAATAACACTAACCATTTGTACAATGTAGGGGCACAAGAGTCATATAATTTTTAAATATTTTTTATTTCTATGAGTGTTTTCACTGTGTGTATATATGTGCATTATGAAGTTCAGAAGACATCAGATACCCTGGGACTGGAGTTATGAATTTTTGTGAGCTATCACGTTGGTGCTGGGAACTGAACATGGGTCTTTTCAGTCCTCTACAAGAGCAATAAGTGTCCTTAACTGCTGAGTGATCTCTCGGTCCTGGGTCATATACAGTGTAAGCCATCTCCTTTAACCATATGCTCTGCTTGCTTTGGAATCGCTTAACAGAGTGTTATAGATAGCACTCTAATGTTAGTTAAACATACAGATTACAGCTGAAGACAAATCTAGAAAGTCGTTAGTTTGAGGGAGGAAGAGCAAGTAAGTACTTTTACTTTCATAGTCTTTGGTTTTAGAAGTTCATGGTTTTTGCCATAATAATTGCATCATAAATTTTGCCCTAGAAAAAAAAAAGGGTTACAATTCAATTTGTAATTCCTCTTGGGAATGTTTATATTTGCTAATTTATTTCCCAAATAATAAGATATAAATATTTTAAAACTGATTTTCTTACAAAAGCCTTTCAAGAAATCAAAAGTATAAAAGAGATAATGTTGAACGACTCCCACAAGACTGACTCACTGCAATTTTTATGCAATTACGATGGTGAGGCAACTGGCCATAGGCATTAGAATCTTCAGCGTCATCTTTAAAGTATGTAGTAATTCATGTAACGAGTCCCAGGTCTTCCATCTGGGCAAGATTCCTCAGACCCCTATTAAAATCCCTGAGTCAATGTGTCAGAACTGCCATATTTTTAAATAAGCAATAACATTCTGAAGAGCAAAGATATCATTCTGTTTCCTGACCGAGCATGGAGTGGGTGCACAATAAATGCTCAGTGTTTTCACAGCATTGCACCTCATCGTCTTTGCCTTGAGTCCCCCAGTTGATTCAAGAAAAATGTAGGTGTGTATTCTGTCTCCTCCATGGCTTGTCCTAAGAAAGATTTTCTCAGCCTGAATTCATGAGGTAGTCTTAGTAGAGATAAATTCTTGCTTCCACTTCAAATTTTCTAACTTTGGAAAGAGGGACAATGTTCCATCCTTTTTTTTTTACATATAAGTGAGAAAAGAAATGAATAGACTTGAGCACAAATTTTCATAACATTTTAGGATAAGAACAAAATGGCATCCTTTCAACTAGAATCTTAAGAACTAATTTACTGAATATGGTGAGCCAAAGTGATGTCATAGACCATTACAGAAGCACAAGGAAGCAGAAGACTCCATTTCAACTGCCCCCTTCAAGACTATAAAAACCTCACTGCTTTTTTGGTATGTACACCCCACTCCAGTTATGACACCACCTTGGTTTGGTGCTAAATGTCTTCTCAAACCATGAGGCTGTGGGTGAAGACATCAGCTCTGGCTCCCTGAAGCTCCTACCCCAACTTTGGGTGGTGAAATCAGTAGACAGGAGTTGACGAGATGGGTGTTAAAATTGAACCAAGTCCCAAACTCACCCAGCTCAGAAGATGCTTGTCAGACTTCCAGATGGAGTGGAGCTTCAGCAACCAGGACAGCACAGCCTGGGAGGGGGAAGGAGACTCCAAGAGCAGAATCTCCAAGGATGTAGTTCATCCATTTCTATTCAGATACTTGCAAATGCCATAGCTCAGGAGGTGAGGAAGCCAAGTGTGTGTTATACTCTGGAAAGTGTGATAAAGGAGGACTGCATACTAGGGGAATTTCCCTGACTATAAGTGTACATTTACATGTTGGGTAAACCCTTCACAATGTTGCATCTCCCTTGGGTACCAAACAGTGAATGGTTTCCTCAATGCTTATTGAAAAAAAAATCTGGAATTTCAGGTGACCGAAG
This sequence comes from Pachyuromys duprasi, assembly GCA_028658305.1. NCBI lineage: Eukaryota > Metazoa > Chordata > Mammalia > Rodentia > Muridae > Pachyuromys > Pachyuromys duprasi. The sequence goes on from CM053760.1 coordinate 57,846,254, forward strand.
TAACATCTGAAAACAAGGTCACAAAAGTAAAGTAAAGGATGGTGGCTCATGCCTCAAAGTTCAGCACATAGGAGGTGGAAATAGGTGAATTTGGGAATATGAAGTCATTCTTCATAGTATAATGGGTTCAAGGCCAGCTTGGGATGTGTGAGAGTCCAGAAGTAAACTCTGAGATGAGGTTTTCAAATTTTTATTAGGAGTCTTGTGATCACTAGGGAGGCAAGGGGAGCTAGAAGAAGAAGGAAAGGAAGAAAGAAAGAGAAGGGGGAAGTGGAAAAGGTCAGAAATGATGAAGTGAAGAAAAAAAAGGGTCAATTCCACAGAAGTCGGTTTGTTTTGATCCTGTAGGTGGAGTTATCAAGACGCTGTGATCACATCTTGGGTTTTAACAGGTGAGAGAGCTAGAGTACTAATATTATTGTATCTGCTACCATCAAAGACTGCCCCAGAGGATAGTTTGGAGGGGTGTGCTTCAGGCCCTTGAACTTTTTCAAACATGCAGAGAAAGCATGGTTGAAGGCGTCATTGCAAGGGAGAAAGCATACAGGTACTGCCAAACAAAGAAAGGATCCATCATGCTATGAGTTTGACAGCATAGCATCTACTCTGGAAGAACCAATGTCTATACTAGGTCTACAGGCAGCTTCAGGACATGGCATGTGCTTTTCCACAAAACACTACAATCTGTTTTTACCTTCCTACCGAGTTTCTGAGCTGCTCCTCTCAATCACTTTGGATGTAATTTTCCTTGGGGCAAATTTAGAGACATGTTCTGCCTACGCTGTACTGCTCTTCTATCGTGGTTGTGGATGTGCATGCGTGTGTGTGTGTGTGTGTGTGTGTGTGTGTGTGTAGGTCAGAGATCAATACTATATGTCTTCCTCAATCACTCACCACTTTACATTTTGAGACAGGGTCTCTTTTTGAAACGTTATGCTCACCGAGCGGCTTGAATCACTGGATAGCAAGTCCCTGGGATGCTCCTGTTTCTGCCTCCCCAAGGCTTCTTTTGCAGAGTGAATGCCGGAACTCTGAACTGGGGCCCTCTCTCTTGCACGGCAAGCATGTTCCAGACTGAGCATCTCTTTGTTCCTCTCTGTATTGTTTTTTCCTCTCCACCACCACACCATAAGCAATTAATCATCCTTGCAGCATATCCAGCAGATGTGTGCTTTTTTTCCTAAGCACCTCAGTTCATACCTAGCAGTTAGGTATGATTTTCTTGCCTTGAGCTACCCATGTTTGTATATAAAGACAATAGCTCAGGTATTAAAAATTAAGTAGTCTAAAAAGGGCAATAAAAACAAATTTAGAGAACATTTTCAATTAAATCAAGCTTATTCGAGGGGATAAAATCCCTCTATTATTAACAAAAATCATACATGATATCTAAAATTTTAATTTAAACTCCTAAAGGTTTAATGGCTTGATTGCTTTATTGTAGTTATAACTCATTTTAATTGAAAATATATTCTTTTGTCATATAATATATCCTGATTATATTTCTCTTTCCTCTACTCCTCCCAGTTCCTTCTCTCCCTTTCCCTCCCATTTCCATTCCCTTTATATCTCTCATTAGAAAAGAATAGGCTTTTAAGAGATAACAACCAAACATGACAAAATAAAATGTAATAAGATTAAACAAAAACTATCATACTGAAGTTGGGCATGGCAATCCAATAGGAGAAAAAGAGCCCTAAGAGCAGGCACAAGAGTGAGAGACCCACTCATTCTTGGAGGCAGGAATCCCATAGAAATACTAATATAAAAGCTGTAATATATACACAGAGGACCTGGCACAAACCCATTTAAACTCTGAGTTTCTGCTTCAGTCTCTGTGAGCTCATATATACCTTCCTTAGTTGGTGCAGCGTGCCTTGTTCTCCTGGTGTCCTCCATCTCCTCTAACCCTTAAAATATTTTCACATCCTTGTCCATGGGATCCCATGAGCTCTGGGAAGACAGAGTTGATGGAGATCTTAAATTTAGACATTCTCTTCACATAATGCCTGGCCGTGGGTCTCCGCATCTGTTCCGGTCTATTGCTGGACAAAGCTTCTTTAATGACGACTGAGTAAGGCACTGATCTATAGGTATAGCAGAATATGTTTAGGAATCATTTTATTTATTTTTTTAGACCAGTAGTGTTTGGTTTTACCTTAGGTCTCTGGGCTATCTAGTCTCTGGTTCTTCAATACCCAAGCAGTGTTGGATATAGGGTTTTTGTTGTTGTTGTTTGGTTGATCGCTTTGTTTTGTATTGTTTTGTTTTTGGTCAAGGAGTGAGCCTTAGGGTAATCAAACATTGGTTGGCTATTCCCACAAGTTCTGTGCCACCATTGCCCTAGCAGTGCCCTAGGGGTATTTTTAGAATCACACACACATACAAAACAAAAATCATATATATATAATCATATTATCTACTATTATCTATCATATTATATATAATATATAATATAATGTATATAACATATAAAATCATATCATCTACAAATAATAATGCTTTAACTTTATCCTTTCCAATTTGTATCCTCTTGATCTCCTTCAGTTGTCTTATTGCTCTGGCTAGAACTTTAAGTTCTATATATGGAAAGAGAGGACAGCTTTGTCTTGTTCCTGATTTTAGTGAAGGTGTTTTGAGTTTCTCTTCACTTAAAATGATGTAGACTGTGGGCCTATTGTAAACTGCCTTTATTATCTTGAGGTATGTCTCTTGTATCTCTTGTCTTTCCAGAACTGTTATTACAGAAATGTTGGATTTCTGTCAAGGGCCTTTTTGCCTGGCTGTAAGAGATAGCCAATAGAGACTCCATATCCCTCATTACTGGCAGTACTCATTAGGATCACATTCGTAAATTCCAGAAAATTTTCACTGCACTAGGTTTCCACACACCCCCTCCAAGTCCAGCTCTCTCTTCCCCACACTCTGTTCTTCTGCTCCATCTTCCCTGGACCTGACTGCCTCCTGCTCCAGCCCCCACCCACCCCAGTCTGTCCTTAAAAATCTATTTTATTCGCTCCTCCCAGGAGATGCCTGCATTCCCCCTAGACCTAACCTTTCTCGGCCTATTGATTATAGTTTGATTATCATCTACTTAATAGTTTATATTCCCCTACAAGCAAATACTTAACATATTTATCTTTCTGGGTCTGGTAACCTCACTCAGGGTGATTTTCTTTCTAATTTTATTCATTTCATTTATCTACAAATGTCATGATGTCATTGTTTTAACAGCTGAGTAATACTTCATTGTGTAAATACACCACATATATAAAAATTGATTCTTCCGTTGAGGGACAACTAGGTTGTTTCCAGTGTCTGCCTATGAGGAATAAAGCTGCTACAAACATAGTTGAGCAAATGTCTTTGTGGTAGGATGGAACGTCCTTTGGGTACATCTCCAAAAGTGGTATAGCTGGGTCTTGAGGTAGATCTATTTCTAAGTTTCTGAGGAACTACCATATTGATTTCTGTAATGGGTATACAAATGTTTATTCCCACCAGCAATGGAAAAGTGTTCCCCTTGCCAGCGTGAGCTGTCACTTATGTTATTGACCTTAGCCATTCTGACTGGTGTAAGATACTATCTCAAATAAAGTAAAGGGCACACCAGCAGCCTTGTCTTTACAAGGCTGTGTTCATGATTGTGTTCATGAACACAATCAGGAGGCAGAAGTAGTCCCTCTTACATGTGCTTACAGAACCTTCACTCCCCCTAATGGCTTCTGGTAATGCTGTCTCTGTTTTAAAAAAGAGTTCAGAGGATGGATACAAAACAGATTCATAAAATACCCGGCAAGGAGACAATCACCAAAAAATTCAGACTATGATGACCATCTGTCTTAATTGGTTGTTTCCATTGCTACAATGAAACAACTTAACGGAAAAGCAAGTTAAGGAGGAAAGGGTTTATTCAGCTTACATTTCCACAGTGCTTTTCATCACCAAGGGAAGTCAAGACAGGAACTCAAACAGGGCTGTAACCTGAAGGCAGGAGCTGATTCAGAGGCCAGGGCATGGTGGGGGGCGGGGGGGGGGGAGGTGAGGAATGCTATTATTGGCTTGCTCCTCCTGGCTTGCGCGGCCTCTTTCTAATAGCACTCACGACCACCAGCCCAGGGATGGCACCACACACCATGGGCTGGGCCCTCAGCTGGATCTCAGGGAGGCATGTCTTCAACTGCAGCTCCTTCCACTCTGACGACTCCAGCTTGTGTGAAGCTCACATGAAACAAGACAGTACACCATCTAAACATAGAGAAGCATAACACAACAACAACACCTGTACTCACACATCTATCAAAATTAGCTTGAGGAATCAATTGGTGGAAAGAAACAACAATTTTAACTTTATTTTTTCTTGGTTCTCTGGATTTATTTATTTTTTTTAGTTTAGAGGTATCAAAATAAAAGGTATTTTTTTATTCTAGTCAGAGAAATATAGTTAGAAAAGAAACAAGTTATTAAATGTCTACTCTGGAGAAATGGAAAATAAATAAGACATGCATCCTGGCCTTGAATTCTTATACACTAAGGAAATTAAACACACACTCATGAAATAATTTGAGACGATGAAAATGTGCAAGTGAAAAAATAATGCTGGCAGTAATCTATAGAGGGAAACAGGCCCTTCAAAAACCAAACAGCCCCCCCCCCCGAGGAATGGGAGGCCCCTAGCTCAATGCTGGGAACCCAGTCAGAGGCCAGCCCTGTGCTTACAAGTGGCCAACCCCACATTTAGATAAGTTGACAAGCAGACTGGAAATTTTTCCCATTTTAAAATCTGAATATAGTTTTTTCCTCTGATTATCTGCAAATTCCTTTCAGTAAAGATTATCAGAGTTGTTGAGTTTATACTGTTGGTTAAGCTTATTTAAACTACACTGTTGGTTAACTTAATTTAAATGATTTCTCATTCCAAGTTTATACAGGTACTTTGCAATTGTTACTTTAACTTTTGTGTTAACCAGATTTCTATTGTTGGGGAAAAATGCCAAAGATAACCAGGGATTTTTTTTAAAAACCTTTATATACATTTTTATATTTTGAATGTATGTATGTGTGTGTGTGTGTGCATGAGCATGTGCCATGGCACATGTATGTATGTCAGAGGATAACTTGTGAGAGTCAGTTCTCTCCTACCATGTGGATTCCAGGAACTCAGGTCACTCAGTAGACTCATAGGACCAAATAAAGAAGTCTTTGGCTCACAGTTTTCAGTGTTCCAGTACCTAATCAGGTGACCCTTGTTGCTTTGGGCCTGTAGTAAGCCACCAAATAATGGATGAAGTAAGTGCATGGTGAGACAAAACTACTTACTTCATGACCAGGGTAGAAAAAAAAGAGAGAGAGTGAGGAGGAGACCAGTGTTCTAGAAGCCACTGTCCCAACAACACAACTTTCTTCCTCTAAGCTCTACTTCCCTGGGGTTCTAATACTTCCCAGTAGTGTCCTCTGGACCAAGCTTTTAGCTTATTTAAGGGGCTTTTAGGAAACATTCAATATCCAAACTATAGCAACTTGGATTTGTACAATTTCTTGTCCTTGAGATGGAATGGAAAATTAAGGCAGGAAGTGTGAGAAGAATAGAAGGAACGGGCTTTAGAAAAGCGGGACTTAGATGCCAAGATCATTGACCAGATACACACACTCTCTTTTCTCTCATCACGCCTGGGACCCTGAGCTGGGTACATACTTTCCCTGTCTGTTGGTCAAGGATAGAGACACTGCCCTTTTGTCTTTCTCAGGTGAGTGGATAGTAGCCCTGGGTTTGAGAAATAATCTAATAATTTGGTCACTGGCAAGCTGCCTATAAGCTCAGCTACAGAAGCAAGGCCATCTGAGAACACCAGATACATCTGAGAACACCATCTGAGAACAGCTCAGATACACAACTGAACTCCGTCCTGTGAGAGTCCAAGTTAGTACAGCAGAAGACTCTGCTTTCAGAGCCTGGGAGCCCTTGGTCCTGGCGAGTCCACTGAAACTAGGAACTTGTGACCTTCTAGGTACCAACTAGAAAATTCTTACTTTACCATTGTAGAAAACAGGGCACTTTTTGGACTGGAGAGATGTTACTCATGGATATAAATTTTCATTTAGACAGGAGAAATAATTTTTAGTTTATTAAAGAAGCAGGGCCCATGAATTTGAGAGAGGGCACGGGCAGGATTGGGGGGCAGTGATGTAAACGCAGTACACATATATGAAATTTTTAAAATAAGATATTTTAAGAGAAGTGAAGAGCAGCCGCCATTATAGGTTCCCACCTCTACAGTGTTCTTCTGAAGAGCATGGGGCCAAGCAACTGCGCACTGACCCCCAAAACAAGGAGCCAAAATAAGTGTCTCCTCCTTTAAACCATTCGTGTCAGGCATTCTGTCAGAGCAACTAGATTTAAGCACAGAGCTCTTAAATAGTTAGCCCATTCTTTCTCCAACAAAGATTAAATGGTGTAGAAGTATTCTCTGACTTATTCAAGCCCTGCGAATACCTCAAAGTAAACGCAGATGGGGTGGGAACTTAGGAAAAGGGGAGTTTGCTCTTTTTAACCTCTCATAATCAAACAGAGGAGTTGGTGCTCTCCTTGGTGGGAACCAGCGCAAAGGTGACCACTCTGAGTGATGAGTGTTTGGCTGACAGGTCAGCCATGAACAGGAACAGCTATAGCACCCTGGTGAGCCACTCACTTCAGACACCCATGCAATTCCATCGCCCAGGCACTGCTCATGGGTCATCTGGGCTTCCCCTCTATAATTTGGAAGAGCAGGCTGCTTGTCCACAGCCTCCTCCTCATTAAAACTTCCTTGCTTACACAGCTGGGTGGGTTATAGAGTCTGCCTGTAGCCACTGGATTTATCCTCAGCCTCGCGCTGTCTCTCACTTGTCTGTCATTTCACCCTTACTATGGAGAGCATCACCTTTCTCTAGCATTCCGCTGGCCCATGTGTTCCCTCCTTTTCTAGCAAGCATGGGCTCTAACACAGTATGAACTAGAAAACAAGAGACATCTCTTCTGCTTGCATCGGATTCTGCCTGCTGGGCTTGCTTCAGATCATGGCACCAGGCAGAGTCACCAAATGAATCATGGGCAAAGTGCTGGTGAGTACAAAAGAGTCATTCAGAAAAGGAGTTCTGGCTTTGGGTTCGACATTACATTCCAGCGGTTTCAGAGAAACCCACGTGCAAATGTCTCAGATTTACAGATGGTGACCATTTTCTCTCCACCCTCGCAGAAGAATAATGGTCTTGAGAAGATCAGTGTGAACTGTGATTGAAATAAGGTGTTTCAAGCATGACGAAGTGTTCATGGTTAAAAATAGAAATGATTGGCAAAGTTTAAACACAATGATCTAGAAATGCACATGTTATTGTTCAGTTATGTAGGAAAGAGTTCATGCCTATCTAATTAATCTACTCCTGGCCCATCACTCCAGAGATATTTCTTCATTCTGAAAACTTTCTGGGCAAAACATTTCATGGTAACTTACCATCCTGAACAATACAAACACTGATCTCCACAGTTCTTCTAGTAGTCAGCCTATTTCCCTTGCCTATAGGGATAATTCAGCCATCTACAAGTTTTTCCTCTGAATATAATCTTATGTGATGTGGCTTCACCCTCTTATTTTTCTTAGTGGCGTTGAAGCCCATGGTGGTTTAAATGAGCAATATCCTCTATGGGCCTGGGCGCTTGAGTACTTGCTGTCCAGTCGGTGACACTGTTTGGGGAAGGTTTAAGAAGGACAGCTTTGCTGGAGGGAGTAAGTCCCTGCACCGGGGCGGGG
>CM053760.1:57854140-57895507 GCA_028658305.1 Pachyuromys duprasi
GTAACTATTCCATCGTGTAAGTGTGCCACAACTTCTGTATCCATTCCTCGATTGAGGGACATCCGGGTTGTTTCCAGCTTCTGGCTATTATGAATAAGGCTGCTACGACCATGGTTAAGCAAATGTCCTTGTTGTATAGTTGAGCATATTTTGGATATATGCCTAGGAGTAGTATAGCTGGATCTTAAGGAAGCACTATTCCTAATTGTCTGAGAAAGCACCACAACTGATTTCCAAAATGGTTTACGTTCCCACCAGCAATGGAGGAGGGTTCCCCCTTTTCCACATCCTCTCCAGCGTGTGTTGTCACTTCAGTTTTTGATCTTCGCTGTTCTGATGGGTGTAAGATGAAATCTCAGGGTCCTTTTGATTTGCACTTCCCTGATGACTAAGGATGTTGAGCATTTCTTTAAGTGATTCTCTGCCATTAGATGTTCCTCTATTGAGAATTCTCTGTTTAGCTCTGTATCCTATTTTTTAATTGGCTTACTTGGTTTGTTGCTGCTTAACTTCTTGATACTACTCAGCAGTTAAAAACAAGGAAATCATGAAATTTGCAGGCAAATGGTGGGAACTGGAAATGATCATCATACGTCCTGAGTGAGGTATCCCAGAAGCAGAAAGACACACATGGTATATACTCACTTATAAGTGGATATTTGACATATAATATAGGATAATCATACTAAAATCTGCACACCTAAAGAAGCTAAGCAAGAAGGATGACCCTGGGTAAGATGCTCAATCCTCATTCAGAAAGGCAAATGGGATAGACATCGGAAGAGGGAGAAAACAGGGAGCAGTACAAGAGCCTACTACAGAGGGCTTCTGAAAGACTCTACCTAGTAGGGTATTAAAGCAGATGCTAAGACTCATAGCCAAACTTTGGGCAGAGTTCAGGGAATCTTATGAAAGAAGGGGGAGATAGAAAGAACTGGAGGGAACAGGAACTACACAAGGAGAGCATCAGAAACAAAAAATGGACACAAGGGTCTTTTCTGAGACTGATACCCCAAACAAGGACCATTCATGGAGATAACCTAGAACTCCTGCTCAGATGTAGCCTATAGCAGCTCAGTCTCCAAGTGGTTTCCCTAGTAAAAGTAATAGGGGCTGTCTCTGACATGAACTCAGTGGCTGGCTCTTTGATCACCTCCCCTGAAGGGGGAGGGGGCAGTCTTACCAGGCCACAGAGGAAGACAAAGCAGACATTTCTGAGGAGACATGACAGGCTAAGGTCAGATGGAAGGGGAGGAGGTCCTTCTCTATCAGTGGACTAGGAGAGGGGAATGGGAGGAAATGAGGGAGGGATGGTGAGATTGGGAGGGGACATGGGAAGGGAAAACAGCTGGGATACAAAGTGAATAAATTGTAATAAATAAAAATAAATAAATAAATAATAGTAACTAATACAGAAGCTGGTACTAGAGAGTTTGTTGACGAACCTGATCATGTTGCTTTTTGGAGGAATGTAGAAGATCTTAGAGCTTTTAGTTGGAAAAGCAATTGAATGTTGTAAACAAAACTCAGTAGTGGGTGCTATAGTAGGATCCTGGAAGACAACAGTGCTGATTAAAAAGTGGAATTAGGAGACCCAGCTCATCAGAGTTCAGAGGAAAGCAAAGACTTTAAAATCAAATGGATTAGAGGTTATTCCCAAGAATGTGGCTACCTCCTGCCTTTGTCCTAAGAATTTGTCTGAAGCTAAGTTAAAATTTAACTTCTTTGATAGAAAAAGTTTCTTTTTAAAATTATTTAAATTATATTTATTGATTTTGTTTCATGTTTGCTTTGCCAGTGTGTGCATATGTGCACCATGTGCGTGCTTGGTGCCCATGGAGGCCAGAAGAAGCCAGTGGGTACCTTGGAACAGGAGTTACAGATAGTTGTAAAGTGCCGTGTGAGTGCTGGGAGTCAGACTTGGGTCCTCTGCAAGAGCAGCAAGTGCTCTAAACCACTAAGCCATCTCTCCAGACCCTAGTGAGGGAAATCACAAGACTGTGGAATATTGAGTATGTAGAGTGATTGTGTAGGTCTGCAATGAAATAGGTGAGGCAGAAAGAAATACAAACTGTACAGTTTGGAGAGACAAAGAGCTCTAGGTAGCCTAATATCCCATCCCCCACCCCCGCCCAGACTTGTAGTGAACAAGAGGCTGTAATGGTTAAGGAGATTAGCACCATTAAGGAGGGACCTTAGTCATTGAAATAGGAAAGGTGTCTAGAGGCCAAAATCACACCCAGGTAAGAGTCCAGCTTGTAGAACCGAATCTGGGGGCAGAGGGCTTGCTCCTAGAGAGCAACTGCAAACAAAATTACAGTAATTATGATTCCAGGTGGCTAGGATACCCGCTGGCAACCGAACTTGGCAGTGAAGATGCAAGAATGAAGAGATTATGGATACTTCCTCCAGAGTTTCAGAGAGCTGCTGAAGCCAGGCAGCATGTGGCAGGGGAGAGCCTATATGAAGGCCCTAAGCGGGAAGGAGACCCTTGGAATCCACTGCATGAACCTGAAAAAGTGATGTCTGCATTGCAATGGAGACCCCAAGATTGAATATGACTGAGTTGTGAGCTACCTGCCAAGGAGAGCTGTATATAGACAGTGGTACCCACCCAAGAGAAAGATGTATGTTACAGGCAGTAAAGCGGGAAGAGAAGATCTATTTAATCCCTTTGGTACTGTACACAGAGCTTTTGGAGCTTTTCTGCTGAGTTTCCATCTTGCTTTGGTCTAGTATTTCCTCATTAAGCCCCTATTGCTCCCTTTTGGAATGGGAATGTATATTTGACTCTGATCTACAATATATATTGTATGCTAGAAATATTTTACAGGGGAGGTAGAGTTAAGAAATTATCTTGATTTTCCAAAGGTTCTTTGGAACTTTGACTTTTTTAAGATTTATTTATTTTATGTATATGTATATGGATGAATAGGAATTTGTTTTATCTATCTACATGTACACCTAAATGCCAAAAGAGGGCACCAGATCTCATTATAGATGGTTGTGAGCCACCATGTGGTTGCTGGAAATGGAATTCAGGACCGCTGGAAGAGCAGCCAGTGTTCTTAACCCCTGAGGTTTCTCTCCAGCCCCAGAACTTTGACTCTTAAAAAGTATTGAGACTGTAAAAGACTACAGAGACTTTTCAAGTTGGACTAAATACATTTTGCGTTTTGATTTGGCTACGAGTTCAAGAAAGCCAGGAAGTAGAATGCAGTGGTTTAAGTGAGAGAAATCAAAACGTTGGGTGGGGGACTTCTCTGTGACAAGCTGGAGACTTAGGACAGGGTAGGCTCCTGAGAAGATTTGAGGGCAATGCTAGCTGAGACTATAGAGGCCTCCCTCTAACTAGACATAATTCCTAGTGGAGGGAGGGGAACACCAATCCACCCACAAAACCTTTGACCCAAAATTTACCCTGCTTACAAAACATGCAGGGACAAAAATAAAGCAGAGATTGAGGGAGTGTCCAACCAATGACTGACCCAACCTGAGACTCACCGCCTGGGAGACAGCCAACCTCTGACACAATTAACAATACTCTGCTGTGTGTGCAGACAGGAGGCTAGCATAGCTGTCCTCTGACTTGCTGCGCCCAGTACCTGATGAAAACAGCTGTAGAGACCCACAACCAAACTTTGGGTGGAGCTCAGAGTCTAGTGGAAGAGTGGAAGGAAGAATAGAAGGACCCAGAGGGGACAGGAGCTCCACAAGAAACCCAACAGAGCGAACTAACCAGGCCCCAGGGGAGCCTGTGGAGACTGAAGCACCAACCAAGGACCATGCATGAATTGGACCTAGGTCCCCTACACAGATGCAGCAAATGGGCATCTCAGTCTTCATAGGGGTCCTGTAGTAAGGGGAATGGGGGGCTAACTCTGACATCTTTGCCTGCTTTTCAAGCATTTTCCTCTGGTAGGACTATCTCTTAAGGCCACAGGAGAAGAGGTTGCGCTCAGTCCAGATGGGACTTGATATGTGGGGGTGGGTGTATAGGGGAAGCTCCCTTTCTCTGAGGAGTAGGGAAGAGGGGCTAAGGAAAACAGGAAGTGGGACTGAGAGGAGAGCAGAGAGGGGCAACAATTGGGCTGTAAAATGAATAAATAAAAATTAAAAAGAACCAAGAGAGGCTGATGGAGAAAGAGAGAGGCAGAGAGAAAGAAATATCCCCTATAGGCTTGAACATTTTAATCACTTGGTCTCCATTAGGCGGTGCTGTTTGGGGATGTTTAGGAAGTACAGCCTTTCTGGAGGAAGGCCACTGGGGACAGGATTTAGAAGTTCATAGCCTTGGCCCACTGTCAGCTCTCTCTGTTCTTCGTGTTTACAGTTGAAGACGTGATCTCTCAGCTTCCTGCTCCTGCTGTTCTGCTTGCCACTTTGTGCTTTGCCTCTCAGAAATGATGGACACTTATCTCTCTTGGAATTTAAGCTGAAATAAACCTTTTCTTTCACAGACTGCTTTTGGTCATGGTGTTTTATTACAGAAACAGAAAAGTAACTAATCCAAGGCCCATTTTTTTTTCATAAAAGTAATTTTTATGCCCCAAAGCATAATGTTCAGTATTTAGTTCTTTCTTCTTTTAGCTTAGCTTTTCAGATGCTCATCTCTTTTTCTATGAGCCTTCCTCCCTCCAAGTTCATCACCTCCTTCAATCCCTGGACCCAGGACAATCTTTATGCCAATAGTACCTAATAACTTGAAGACATAGAACATCCCAGTAACTTCTGGGTAATTTGAAAATAATGAAGGTCTCTTTGGGGTTGTTAAATTCCTTCCTCCTATTAAATCTTCCTGGGCATTCGATTTTTATTCTAGCATTGCAACAACTTCTGCTGAGTCACAGTCAGCCATTTAATGTGCAGACATGAAATCACTTCCTTTGGCTCCATGGGAGAAATGTGGGGGTTCTTTGTAACAGCTGGCAAGGGGGCATTGCTCCAGGATCTGCTGTCAATTTCTGGTTACTTTCTTATTCTCTACTGATGAAACTAACTCTCAAGAAAGACTCAGAAGTCATTCAGAAATTCACAGCACTGAAGGTTGTCAAGCTGGGGGTTAGTATCATGCTAACTAAATCCATAGTTCTTTATATTGCAGATGTTTGGAGGACAAAAGCAGTCTTTTCCTAGGGCAGCATTCCATTAGTGACTCATTATATGGTCATGTAACTCATACAACCACACCTTGAAAAGCTTCACATACTCTTCCCTCTCTAAAAATTCTGCATTTGCTGTGAGAACAAGCTTCCAAAGAATAGAAGTAATATGAAGCCAAGCCAGGTTACACAGCTGAAGTCCAGGCTATCTCCCAACCATCCTTCCTGCCAGAAACAGATTTATAAAAAATAAAATGAGCCAACATAAGGCATGTCTTGTCCAGATTAGTAGAACTAATCAGTTGGTCCCTGAGTTTGTGAGAAATCAAGAAGCTGTTGATGCTTTAATCTGTGTTGTTTTGGTATGGTTTGTTATACAACAATAACTAGCTGATATACACCCTAAACTCTCATTCCTATCCTGTTTCATTTTTCAAATTCATGAGTCAGTGAAAGACTTTTTCTCCCATCATTCATCTTTGAAACTTAAGAACATAATTTCTCTTTTCTGATGAGCAGTTTGATTCTCCATAATCACAGATAAAATCTGTATGAATTCACCATTATAAATTCCACTTGTGTTCATGCCCTGTATCACAGAGGAAAGAATAGATGGTACCATGGTAGGCCCCTTCCTAGGCCACTGCAAAGATGTTAAATTTCTCACATTTCTTATTATGGGAAAATTACTATTATTTGCCCAGTAATCCTCCCTAGCCAAAACCCGGAGCAGCCCAAAGCTTCTTTTCTCTTCTCCTTAGGAAGCCAAGCTCTTCAGTTCTAATCCCACATCAACTTTCACTGGCCTCCTTTTCCTCCTCCTGATGGGATGCAGGTAGATTCTGGCCAAATGCAATTAGTACCCAGATGGCAAGCTCTCATTAAAATGGCTGAATGGCTCTGAGGCATGACCAGACCAGCATTTATTTCTATAAACAGTAGGGTCAATAATGAAAACCTCCCACAATAGCAGCTGCACGTCCAGTTGCATTTACCAAAATCAATGATATTTCAATAAAATCATCTTTTGTTGCCATTTTAATAGTGGTCACATAATGGATGGAAAAATGCAGGATTCATTTTTACTACAAGGGAGTTGAGCACATTTGAGCTTGGCAGGAGTACTGTATAGGATTCAATGCATGAAAATTCAGAAGAAGTTACTAGACTTAGAAAGGTGCAGGGAGGAGATGAGCAAGGGGAGGGGGGTAGGGAGGGAATGCAGGAGGGGGCTACGGCTGGGATACAAAGAACATAACCTGTGATTAATATAAAATAAAAATGAAAAAAATTTCACTATGAAAAAAAAAAGAATCTTAACCCATGGATGAGAGTGATGACTCAGTTGCTAGAGTGTTTGTCATCAAAAGCACAAAGACTGAGTTAGGATCTTCAGAACCCATGTGAAAAGGCGTGTGTATGGTATCAGCTACAGTCGCTGAGCCTCTGAATGGACATAGAGACTGCCAGATTCCCGGAGCTTGCTGACTGGGCAGTCTTGCTGAATCAGTGAGCTCCAGGTTCAGTGAAAGACTCACTGTTAACAAAACAAGGCAGAAAGTGATTAAGGACAACATCCTTATTGACTTCCAACCCCCAGTCGCATGTGTACCCACACTTTCACACCCATATTCTCACACACATAAGTATGTACACACAAGAATGCCAACCTTTTCTCAGTCAATAATTCTACGTAACTCCCCGCTGTCACATTTGGTGTGAAAGAGGCAAAATTCACACCATTCATAGTGTCTGGTTTCACAGGCATGAGTTACCTGCCCTTGCCTTAGTCTCAAGAACACCTGGCAGTTTCAGAGTGAGATTTTAGAAGGCAGAATGCACTGTGTGGAAGGTGGCAGAGCCCTGAATCTAAAGCAGGACTGCTCCCTGATATCTCCCGCCCTCCCCTCCCAAAGGGATCTGTAACTAGGAACAAGCCAAAAGAGGTCTCCATGGAGTTGGAGGGTCAGTTCAAATCTCCTGAAGTGCAAACCCTCAGTCTTTCCTGCATGTCACCGTCACCTGCTGACTGGGATGAGGAGACCTTCCCCCTAGAACCAGACCACAGGAGCCACACAGCCCTTGCTGGGAAACAGGCACTGACTAGTCTCAATTGTCTCTGTGAGATGTGCATCAAGTTTATACACTACACACTTGAGTTACGGTTCTCAGGAGGCAAGAACTGGGATGAATGTGAGACAGATAGCAGGGGGTCCCAAACTCTACACCTTGAAGGAACTGCTGCCTCTCAGTGCCTTCTGCTCAAGGGTGCTCCCTGCCTTCCACGTCCTCACTATTTCACGATGCTGAACGGGTGTTGGTGGATTACCCAATGTTTCATAGACAATAACAATATCTCTTTAAGTTTATTAGCCCCTTTCACTTTCTTTTAGCCAGGAAATCCTTGTACATAATTGCACTGGTGACATATAGCAGAACAAGAAACAGACCCAAGAAGCAAAGGTCTTGTGACCTGCCCAAAATCACCTAGCTAGGGAATGTCTGGGCTTGGCTTTGCACTACTGTCCAGCTGTCCTGAGGTCCATGCTTCCCCAGGTTTCCTCAGCTCAGACTCTTTGGCATCTTTAAGAACCTGTTTCTGACATGAACTCAGTGGCTGGCTCTTACACACACACACACACACACACACACACACACACGCGCGCGCGCGTGCGCGCGCACACACACATGCACTCACGCTCAGGGGAGAGCAGCCTTGCCAGGCCACATTGGAGGACAATGCAGCCAGTCCTGATGAGACCTGATAGGCTAGGGTCAGATGGAAGGGGAGGAGGACCTCCCCTTTCAGTGGACTTGGAGAGGGGTATGGGAGGAGATGAGGGAGGGAGAGTAGGATTGGGAGGAATGAGGGAGGGGGCTACAGATGGGATACAAAGTGAATAAAATGTAATTAATATAAAAAATAAAAATTTAATTAAAAAATGAGAATTCAAGAACAAAGTCAGAGCCTTATTATCTTGACTCATATGCAATGTTTCCAGCCTTCCCTCACCCCTCTGAGACCTGGCAGCCTTATCAAACTTCTCTGTGGTTGGCTATTGCATTAGGTGAATTCTAACGTGTGGTAATGGTTTTAACTCCCCAGGTTCTCTTCACTGGGAGAAAATTTTGTCATCAGAATCTGACCCTGACCTTTAAGCTGCCATGATGCGGGCTTTTTCATACCTCACTGTCAGGGAACGCAGCTAGTTTCTGGGAATTTCATTAAATTTACCTACTTTCTGGTAGGCAGAACATGTGGCTGTCTCACCCAATTACCAATAGCTTTACGGTTGAAAAATGAAATTTTCTGTTCTTTTCCTAGATGAGTCTGGTTCTTGGCTTCCCATTGGTGGAAAACCTTAAATTAATAAACATAAATATTACTTGGGCCAAGCAGTTTATGTTATCAGCAGGAAAATTGGTCTAGCACCTCCACTTCAGTGAGTGCCTAAAAACACAGACAGTATAAAGCACTATAAATACAATGTTTTCATATATATATGTATACATATATACATACACCTATGGTCAAGTTTAATTTATAATTTGGGCACAGCAAGAGTTCAACAGTAATAATAAACTTAGTGAGTGTGTTCTTTCAAAAATTAATTTTTATTGCTGGTGCTGGGGTAGATGAGTCAGCAGGTCCAGAAGATCTGAGTTTGGCTCCTGGCACTTGTATTTCCATCAGGAAGCTTACCTTCCTTTGACTTCAGCAATAAGGGATCTGACAACCTTTTCTGGACAGGACCTGCTTTCTCTCTCTTTCTCTATCTCTGCAAGCACCTGAATATTCACTCTACACACTATGCCTGGCTTCATACACCCTACAGCACTGCCACATGGTACAGGCATAACCTGCCAGTTTATATTTTAGGCCCTGTTGTCTTGTTTGTACCACTCTGCTACAGTGCTTAGGAACTGTTATTAAGTAGGGGTCCCTAAAATGCAAGTCACCAGGTACCACTGCCAATCAGATAACTGGCATGGTCAATAGATGACTAAAGTATACACCATGGACACGCTGGACAAAGGGATGGTTGATGTCCTGGACAGGATGGAGCAGGAACAAGTGAAATTTCATCTCACCGCTCAGAGTAGTGGGCAGTTTAAAACTTATGAATTGATTACATCTGGAACTTGCCATTTAACATTTTTGGACCATGGCTGGCTGCAGTTAACTGTAATGACAGAAAAGAAAAATCACAGATTCAATAAGATGGGGTTGTCTCCGATGTGCTGATATTTTGCTTGACATTTGAATATTTTACTTCATTCTAACAATATGGTGAGGTGCTGTTATTTTACATATCAAGTCAAGAGAAAGGAAGAGTTTGCCTGTGGCCAGCTAGTAAAAGGTGAACCTCAAATTCAAATGTATTTTCCTGATTCTAAGTCCCACATTCAGTTTTTACTATGATGAGAAACCATGTGTTTTAGCAATATATATTTTGTTTATAGCTCTTAAAAATAGCCCTACTCTTTGACCTCAATTTCTGCTTGTAAGCATTTGTTACATAAAACTAGTCAGAGATGAGAGAGACCATGAATTTGAAAAAGAACAAGTGGGAGTATATAGAAATGTCTAGAGAGAGGAAAGGAAAGAGGGAAATGGTGTAATTACATTATAAAAAAATCAGAGGGAATTCTAAATATGTTTGCATGAGTCACACCACAATAGTTACTTCTATTTGCAAAATTGCAAAACCACTTAAATAACAACAAAACTGTTTTTAAAACTTTGAAATTTGCATACTTTAATATTATACAACCAGAGCTTTATAGATATTATATGACATTTAATGCTGCTAGAAATAACCAAGCTATGAGAAATGGGGAATCCCAGAATATGAAACTGTATCAGCTATGACTTCAATTTTGTTCAAAATAGGAAATGACTATCAAAGCAGACACTGAGACTTATGGCCAACCATTGGGCAGAATGCAGGGAATCTTATGAAAGAAGTGGGAAATAGTGAGATCTGGAGAGGACAGGAGCTCTACAAGGAGAGTAACAGAACCAAAAAATCTAAGCACAGGAGTCTTTCCTGAGACTGATAACTCCAACCAACTACCATGCATGGAGAAAACCTAGAACCCCTGCACAGATGTAGCCCATGGCAGTTCAGTGTCCAAGTGGGTTCCCTAGTAATAGGAACAGGGACTATCTCTGACATGAACTGATTTGCCTGCTCTTGATCACCTCACCCTGATGGGGGGAGCAGCCTTACCAGGCCACAGAGGAAGACAATGCAGCCACTCCTGATGAGACCTAATAGACTAGGATCAAAATGAAGGAAAAGAAGACCTCCCCTATCAGTGGACTTTGGGAGGGGCATGCATGGAGAAAGGGGAGGAAGAGAGCGTTTGGGAGGGAAGGAGGGAGGGTGCCTACAGGGAGGATACAAAGTGAATAAAATGCAATTAATAAAAAAAATTTAAAAAGAAATGAAAAATACATGCAAATTCATAAAATAATTAAAATGAAGCATGCTAATTTGAGATTGTGTCTTGGTAAAAGATTTGTGATTAATTGCTCTCTTTTCTTAATTTGTTCTTTATTTCCCAAGTACATTATTATAAAATAGGAAGAAAAGATTTTTACAGTCTGTCTCCGTGTTCACAGGTTTTCCCATCTGCAGATTCAACCAACTGTGGTCAAAGCAGTCTGGGGGGTGGGGGGGAGCCTGAATTCTGACATGTAGAGACACATCCCCTTGTCTTTATTTCCCAAGAGGTGCAGTGTGACAGGCATTCGCAGGGCACTTAGACTGTGCTTGTCACCAGCTCCCCCAGGGTTGCCTAAAAGGCTGAAGGAGGTGTGTGTAGGTCGTCCGCAGACACCATGACGCCACTCTATGTATGTGGAGTGCGCCACGAGAAGACTGTACTGTCGCGGCAATAAGGGTAATTCCTGCCGCTAGTAGGGACGAGCTGAAGTCAAGGTGGCTCATATCCATAGGCTGCTGAGCTCACAGTCCCTCCTTCACCCAGCACAGAGAGCAGTGAAAGCCACCAGACAGAGAGAAAAACAAAACAGAACAGAACAAACAAACGAAAACCGCTGGCTATCTGGCCCCATGACTTTGGACAAGTCACATTACCTCTCTGCGTCTCAGAGGCTTTCTCGAACAACAAGCATTCATCAGTAAGCTCTAACCCAGCAGCCTCACTATCATGCCTTCTAGATAGAACTGTCTTTCAACATGCAATTAAATTTGACCTTCCTCCAAGCCTGCAAAGAAAAGTGTTTATGAATGAGTCTCCAGTTTTAGACGTGTCTGTCTGGGAAAATCCCAACCCCACCGGCAAATCACAGTCTGCTCTCACCACAGCGCAGCACAGCCACGTGCTCTGTGGTAGGCGCTGAGACAAGCGGGCCATTTGCTCGGGAATCAGACACCGTCAACAGTCCAGGGGCCGGATGGGTATGGAAAATGAGCCTGTGTTATAGACAGACAGTCTGAGTCAGAGCCACCTTTAAGTTCACAGCCAGATGGCAGGGAGGGGTTGCACCGATGATGCCTTGGACTCTGCTGACGCATGATGTTGCTCAGAAGATGATCCAGGAGGCAGGCCTGCCTATGACTCCATGCACGGTCCCTTGCAGGGGTTACCTTAAATGATGCCGCATCTACTCGGCAATGACATGCCAGTTTTATGTGACCAGTGAGTTCACTCCCTAAGGCATCGAGGCGCATCGAAGTTTTCCCAGTGTTTGAGAGCCCTGTGAAGATCGAACCCAGAAAATAATGTCTCTGTTTACAGTTCTGTGGGCAGAAGTTTAAAATGAGCTTCTTCTCTGGCCATATTCCCTCCTTGCTCCTTCCCACGTGTTCTCAGATCTCCATATCCTCCTGGTCTGAAAGGTTCTCTCTGGCCTGTGCCTTCCTGGCCTGACGGCCTGATGTCTGTCAAGTCTCTTCTTTATAAAGATAGCAGTCACTGGAGTAAAGCTCCCAATGACTCAGCATCATCCCGGTTAACTTGCCCACCTTGCAAAGCCTTCAGGTCCAATAAGGTCTAAGCATCCTGGCGATCACCAGAGTTTTGAGAATAGTACTGAACTCAGCTCACACTCCATTGGTGAGTTTTCACTGGTTCCCTTTCCCTTCTGTCTACCCATCTTCTGCCATTTTGTCTCCACCATAGCAAAGTACTATTTTAAGCCCTATTCTGAAAAGAAGCACATTAGAGAAGTACAGTGTCTGAAACCATAGAAAAGCCAAAACTGGTGGGTGGACTGTGACAGACTGGTTGGCACAGTCCTCAGCCCTACATCATGTCGCCTAAAGCATCACACCGCTGCGCATTCTGGTGCATTGTCAGGAAGTGGTGGCAATAAAGTGGCAAACTCCTTGGAAAGTACAATGACGGACATCTCACCTTTGACTCAGATATTACACACTGCAGAAATCTCTTTAATAAAAGAAAATACGAACTATATAAAGCTTCTATCCACAAAGATGCTCATAATAAGCATTGTTTATAAAAAAAAAAAAAAACAAGCGAGAAAGGACCGATTCAGAGATACGACTCAAGTCAGAAAGGACTGATTCAGAGATACAACTCAAGTGAGGGACACCGTGCCTGCAGATGAAGCCAGCTGTGTCATTGGTGAAATAGTGTGCACACTTTAGAGCAAGGAGAGAAAGCACAGGTGTCATCATGTGGTGGGAAAGCAGCCCTGGAAAAAGGTCTACGTTAGGTGCCCCAAGAGCACTCTTAAATAACAAATGCAAAGTTGAAGCTCTGTTTTCATGGTGGTACTGAGGGGGTCTGGAATGGTAGTAAATTGTAGTCTGGCCAATTTCATCTGTCTTATTTTCTCATATGAGAAACTTCAGCTGGGACAATGATTGTGTAGGGACACACACACACACACATATATATATATATGGATTTTGAAGGGATAAATAGGTATTTAATTTAAATCAGCATGCAGCATAGGCAAATGAATGGGAAAGTGCGTAAGAGAGAGACTGAAGAAGTGGTCTGAATAGGGATTGTCTTTCCTGTAGAAATCATGAAGTCTTTTCCTTGTGTGGATCCCAAACAAACCCACCAGGAATCCGGAGGCTCTGCTCTGCAAGGCTATGGATTAGACTTTAACTTTTCAGCTGTAGCTGATGGACCCAAAAGGGAAAAACAAACCCAGGCTGAGGATCAAACACAAAATAGACCAACCTAAATCAATATCCAATGAAGTAGTTTTCCCACCAGACAACTAAAACAAGAGAGCTTGGTTGATTTAAAGGACAGACTGCCCTCCAGTTCGGGGACTCAGAAAACTTTTAGACAATATCAAAACCTTTGCAATAACCCCCTTTCTCCCAGTCTTGCATAGAACATCTTCCATTTGAATTTATAGCCATACAACATGTATTAGCCACCAAAACAATTTTCTGTCTCTGCATTAGAGGCTCACACAAAAATCAGGGACCAATTAAATTCAGGTTTAGTAACATGCCCTAAATATGAGAGCTCTGATATTTGTTAGTAAATTTAAAAAAAAATCACACATTCCTATCTTCAGACTTCCATGACTGGCTGGCTTTAGTTGAGTGCATATTGACATTCCCCTAATCCTAACTTAGTCCTCAGGGCTGCACAAACAAAGGTGCTTTTTTCCCCCTTTGCCCTGGTGGTGTAGGATCAGTCCTTCAAACTAGAGTAGACTGGCTGATCCCTGGGACTCCCAGCTAGGGATATTTTCCTGAACGACCTCAGTACTTCTCAAAGAATCAAACAACAGTGCTCCTAAGCTCTGTGGAGAACATAATATGCCCAGCTTCCACTGACAAATAACATAATGACTTTCTTGAGGAAAGAACTGATCCCAGAAAGTGGAAGGCTCATACTACACGCCATGGCCATCTGGCAAGTTTGCTTTCCTTTATACAGGAAAGATTCTGAATCAACTCTACAAAGACCACCACATGATGAGAGAAGTGGAGACATGAACAAACACAGGGTACACATCAATAATCTTGGTACAGTACCAAACCCAAACTGAAGGGACAGTGGGAGGAATACACCAAAGGAGGTGGCTAAATTGTGTTCTAAAATTCAGTGGACCCCCATATGTGACTTTTCCTGGAGAAGTGTGAGTAGGCATCCATTCATCTGCTCTAGGGCATCAACAGCAGACAAAAAAAAAAATATTCTGCCCAAGTCCAGCTTGACCAACCAACGGTTTCATTGGGCTTATGGGAACATGGATGAGCAGTCACTCAGTGGAATACAGGCAACTCAAAAACAAATGTGTCAGTGAGAAGAGTGACCCCCTTAGGTGAGTCACTTTTCAGAGTCTGTATCACGGAATCCTGTCTTCAGCCAATCTGCTAAATCTTCTATACTCATGAACCTCCCAAGACCACATGTAATTGGTGGAAAGGAGGATATAGTGGCTGGAGTCTTCAATGAGACTTTCCTTTAACTGTAGTGTCCACAGTCTTATTATGGCCACGTAGTTATCACTGCCTTGTTTTGATTGCTTTGTTGCCATAACTATGGGGCCAAACATTCTATAGGTCTCTGCAGCATTCTTTTCTTCATGATGTCCAATGGTCACACCATATCCATACCTGGAAAATAATTGGTTTATCCCCAACACACCCCTAGAACAGGAACCCCAGAACCCCCAGAATTGCAGGGAAGAAACATGTAGTGCCTACTGTTGTTGCGTATTTATTAAGCTATATTATTGGGGTTCCTTATGCCTCTACTGTCCTTTTCTACCCCAATCCTTTCCAACACCCCAACACCAGGTAGGAGAGAGGGAAGGTTAGTAGAAAGAGGGGGAGTAGTTCTCTTTAGCTACTTTCTGCTGTTTAGAAACAAGTTACTTGGGGCCAGTGCAATCTTCATAGCTGGGATATCTCAAATTTCTCATCAAACTGCAACAACAGCAACCAGGAGCAGCAGCCACCTTCCCCCTTCCAGTGCCTCCTGTCCCTCTCTGGGCTTTCCCATTTATTTCCTCACAAGTCCTCAGAATTAAACTATCTACAGCTGGCAAAGATCATACCACACAAGGCAAAGAGTCTGTTGCTGTGGACAATCTGAACCAGCCCCATATTCCACACCTGGGATTAAAACAAAAACATATTTACATAACATAACTGAGTTTTAAAAGAAAACAAAATGCCTACTACAGCCTACAAAGAAAGTGTGAATCTACCCAATCTGCCAGGACTACTTAAAGGAGGGTGGTTCCGTGTGGAGATGCAGGACACACAGGCTGCAGCTCACAATGCTCAAACAACAGACAAACCTTTGGATACAGAAATACCTCTACAGCATGCCAGATGAGATAACAGTTCCTAGAATACCAGATTCCTGAACAGCGTTTGCAGGTTCTACAACTCACTCATTATGGGACAATGTAATCAAAGCCACAGTTTAACATGGTGACTAGTAGTAATTATTTCACTGCTCACACTGATAGTCACACTCAGTACTTCAGTCCGTGCTTTCCACTTATTGGATAGAAAGACTGTGGCTCCTCCTTATTAAAGAGGATCCTTCTGTTGGGCTAGTGACCCCTCATGTTTTGGCTGGAAGTGGGGATTAGATTGCTGAGCACATGTCAGGCTCCAGTGTACATTAAAATCGAGAGAAAGCCCTCCTCAAAAATGTCTCCTAGAAATAACAGGGAAGCAACACGCATGATAACAGTATGGCTGCTTAACCAAAACATGACCAGTTACAGCACCAGTAGATGTGCTGACAAGATGAGAAGAAATCTCATGGCATCCCACCCCTAGACAAAGAACTGCTGAGCGAGAATTAGTCTTTCCCAAGGATGAACCCTCTTATTGGTTATCCATTACAAAGAGGTACCCCTGAAACCATATACCTACAAGCAAAACTAAACAGATTCAGCAGGCTGTATTTGTGTGTGTGTGTGTTGACAATAATAAAAAGGAGGCCAATTTGAGAAGGAGTAAAATAAAAATCGGAGAAACTCTAGGGAAGAGATGTAGGATTAGTTAGAAGGAAGAAAGGGAAGAAGAGCCATAATGTGATGTAATTGATTATTTTAATTTAAAAAGTATTTTTAAAGAAAAAAATTGGGTTAAAACTGTGCTGGGAAGATGACTTGGTTAACAAACTACTTGCCATGCAAGGATGGGGACTGAGTTCAAATCCTCAGCACCCATGTAAAGAGCAGAGCACAAAGCCTGTGCCTTTGTTTACCCAAGAATGTGGATGTGAGCAAAGAAGGGTTCCTGGAGTTTGCTGAATGGCCAACCAGTTTAGCTGAATCAGTAAGCTCCGGTTCAGTGACAGACTCTATCTCAAATAAGAAGGCGACAACCAAGGCAGACGTACAATGTGGCCATATACATGTATACATATACCCACCCATGCAAACACAAACACATACACACACACATAAAACACTTGAACTGAAACAGGCCAAAATTGACAGCATTTTCAGGTGCATTGGAGAGAAACTAAAACTCAGTATTTTCAAAAGTGGATAAAAGCAGACCTAAATTGAGCTATGTGACCTTTTGAACACAATTCTTTGGGGGTGGTGAAGAAATAGTTCCTAAGCCACAGTCCTTCTAAATACCCTGTTCTGTAAAGCCAATAATGTGCATCTAAGGAGAGCACATTCCAATGGAGCATGATCCCATGGGGACCATGTGTCTTTAAGCCCTGGTGGATGGATGGTTTAGGCTTAGAGAGAGACCAGAGGAATTTTAAAAGTCTGAAGAGAACCAAGAGACCGTTTAAACATTTTTGTCTTCTCT
The DNA here is from genome assembly GCA_028658305.1 of Pachyuromys duprasi. Lineage (NCBI taxonomy): Eukaryota > Metazoa > Chordata > Mammalia > Rodentia > Muridae > Pachyuromys > Pachyuromys duprasi. The sequence goes on from CM053760.1 coordinate 57,871,011, forward strand.
CTATTTTTCTTTCCTCTCAAGTCATTCTGGGCGCACGCCCTGGCTTGGAGATAACTCTAAATTCAAAAGCTTAGAACTCTAGCCCAAAACAAACTTCGTTGGCCATTAATGAAAAGATTTTTCCTCACCATATTCTAGTCTCCTTGAGCACTGATTCCCTCACAAGGCATGATAGTTGCACACTGACAGCTTTGTGACTTTGGTTCCAACAAGGCAGATCCCGGACGGCATCTCCCATAAAAATGAGTGGTAATGATAAGCTATGGGCAAATGGCAGAGGAAGAGAACCCCATCTTCCAGTGGACTAGCAGAAGGGGATGGGGGGAAGAGGGAGGAAAAGAGGGAGGACTGGGAAGAGTTGAGGGAGGGAGCATCGATCGGGATATATAGTGAATACATTGTAAATAAATAAATAAATTACAAAAAAATATGAGTAGCAGACACTGATTAACTGAGAACATCATGTTTTATTAAGCAGAGTTCTGAACCTGATTAGAATCCGGTGGGCCTGTACTGTCTGCCGCTCTCCAAGAGAAATTTTGAAAAAGCAGCAGATAGGGAAGTCTCCAGGGTTTCAGAGACACCCGTGTCAGAGGGAAAGCCTGAAGTCCAAATCTTCCCATGAGCTCCATCTTGTTCTATCAGGGAAACTCAGAGCCACCCGAAGCCAACCAATGAACCATATGGCCAGTGTGCAACAGCCTGGTGCTTGGCAGCCCATGTTTCTAGGACCTAGTCATTAGTACCAGCTGTGATGGTGTGCACTTCGGGGAGATGGAACAAAACCCGAATCCAGTACAAAACAGAATCCCGGCTCAACCTCCCTCATCCAAAAATCTGAAATTGCAACTGCTCCAAAACCCAGGCCTCTCTAGGGGCTGCTGTGGTACCACAGGCAGAAAATTCTACACTGTGAAACCTCCTTTTCTGAACACAGTTACTGAAAAACTGTGCACTAGCTTAACTTTGGGTTATATGTAAAAATGTAGACTAGCCAGACACACACCTATAACCAGCAGTAGAGACACTGAGGTGGGGTGATGGGGAGTTTGAGGCTACTATGGATGATATTGCAAGACTGTGTCTCAAAAATCAGAAAGAAAAGAGACAGAAAGGGTTTTCAGGGGGGGGGGCACAGTGGGTGTGAACAGTTACATAAAAAACTATAAAACCTGAAATCTCAAAAGCCTCTGGTCCCAAAAACCACAGATGGGGGATAATTAACTTATAAAGGGTTTCATATTTAGTGCAAAAAGAGAAAATGATCCCTTATCCAGGTAGTGAACTAGAAAAGTCCATAGCTTCCAGGAGGCCATCCTGTGCACAACTGAAAGGATTACTGCTTGATGCTTACTCTTGTCCAGTAACATCTAGTTTGATTGCTGAGAGTATGAGCAGAATGGTGGTTTCTGGGCACAGGGCCAGAGGCTGAGCTGCCTGTGGTGGGTGAATACTCTCACGTTGGTGTTACAAAATCTAGGCATGGATGGAGAGATCCAAGATGGCGGCACCAACCACTCAGAGTATCTGAAGAGCAGCTCAGCAGTGAGAGCAGAGTAACCAGCAGGCCGTACTGTAGACCTCAAAACCCCAATGTCTGTGTTTCCTAGGTGAGAGGAGAACCCACCTGGAAACACAAGGGTCCATCTTCAGGCCACCCGGCTAACACCAGGAAAAACTCCCAGGCTCCCACCCAGCACTGCAACAGCCCTAGGCCAACTTCGTAAGCTAATGGTCTGTGGACATCTTCCCGGTACCAGCAGCTCCTGGCTTCGACTTTGGGCACTCGCTCTTACTGTACCCGAGTGGACACCTTCCGGTACAGAGGGTGAGGCTCCAAACCCGGGTGCTCACTACATCCTGTGGACATTTTCTGGGAACCGGTGGCTCCTGGTTCTAAACCCCACAGCCCACTCTCACCTTCTTGTGGATACATTCCTGGTACCAGCAGCTCATGGCTCCGACCTCAGGTGCTCACTCTCACCATCCTGTGAAGCAGATACCAGATGGGAACTCATTCTCACCATCCCGGGCCCCCTGATGCTCGGGACTCAAGAAAGCAACCCCAGACCCTGCTCCAAGGCTCAATGCATCTTCCTGAAGAGACCAACAGGACCTCTGAGCTCATAAGTTCTCTAAAACGTCTGCACCCAGCAAACACAGTGCCTGAGCGAAGTGCCTGGGTTCACTGACCTCAGACCAAGAAAGCCAGTGGCTGGGCAGTGGACTTGAGGATTTCTCTCTTCGGAAAGAGGATCCCTGAGCTCGTGAGGAATCCACCTGGTTCCCAGGATCAAACATCTGAGGAGACCCATGGGCAATTCCCTGAGAACGACCCACCGGTCAGAGATCATTCCCACCAATCTGAGAAGGGCTCCTCAAGGAACATTCAGCTTGTGCCCAGGGCTCTTCCTGCATACCTGAGAACTCCTATAGGCAACAGGATCTAACATCCAATGCCAGAGACAACCAGATGGCTAAAGGTCAGCATAAAAACACAGTCAACAAAAGTCAAATCAATATGGCATTCCCAGAACTCAGTTATCCAAAGGCAAACAGCCCTGAATGCCATGACAAAACTGAAACACAAGAAAATGACTTTCAATCTATGCTAACAAAAATGATAACAGAGGACAGGAATAAAATCTATAAAGTAATACAGGAAGATATAGTCAAACTGATTGGGGACTTTAGAGAGGAAATAATAAAGGAAATACAGGAAAGTTCAAATAAACAAGTGAAGGAATTGGACAAATCATATAATGAAAGGTAGAAAAATACAAACAGGTCAAAGAAATCCACAAAATGGTTCAATATCTGAACATGGAAATAGAAACATTAAAGAAAGCACAAACTGAAGAAACCCTGGAGAGGGAGAACTTGGGGAATAAAACAGGAACTATAGAGGTAAGCATCACCAACAGAATGCAGGAGATAGAAAAAAGGCTCTCCGGTATAGAAGACACAATGAAAGAAATTGATGTGTCCATCATAGGAAATGTTAAATCCAAAAAAATTTCCTGACACAAAACATCCAAGAAATCAAGAACATCATGAAAAGAAGAAACGTAAGAATAACAGGAATAGAAAAAAGAGAAGATTCTCAGCTCCAAGAATCACAAAATCACAGAAAAACAATTTCCCCAATCTTAAAAAGAGATGCCTATAAGCATACAAGAGGCACACAAAAATCCAAATAGATTGGACCGGAAAAGAAAATCCTCCTGCCGCATAACAATCAAAACACTAAATGTATAGAACAAAGAAAAATATTAAAAGCTGCAAGGGAAAGGGGCATTGTCCACCTCTTAGCTAATTTCAAACTCTTTCTATGTGTGTTTATATATTCCAGGAAGTCTAAAGTAGTAGGTTTCCATATGGCTTTTTAAAATGTCATTAGCGCTAGTTCTCCTTCTTCTATATTCCCTCCTCAGTCTTGCCCTGCCAGCTCCTGCCCCATTTAACAGTTATTATCCACCACTCTCCCTCCTTACCACTGCATTGTGCCTCCTCTGCCTTGTCTTGCTTCTTTCCTGACTTCTATGGGTAATCCAACTTAAACACACTTACCTAGAATCCGCATATGAAAGAGAGAAAGCAACATTTGTCTTTCTCATTCCAGGTTATTACACTCAGAGTTATTTTTTCAGCTGTATGCAAGTATCTACAGATTTCATGATTCCAACCTTCTTTACAACCCAATGTTATTCCATTGTGTAAATATACCAGCTTTTCATTGTTCATTTATCAGTTTATAAACATATAAGCTTTTCCCATTTAATAGCTATTGTGACTAGAGCAGCAATGAACATGGATGAGCAAGTATCTGTCTTGTAAGCTATAGAAACCTTTGGGTATACGCCTGAGAGTGGTGTGGTTGGATTCGTGGTAGATCTATTTCTGTATTTCCCAGGAACCTTCACACTGATTTTCATAGTGGCGGCACCAGTTTTCACTCCCACCAACAGTGAATAAATGTTCCGTTTCCCCTATATCCATGCCAGCATTTGTAGTCATGTTTTGAATTTTAAAAAAAATCTTAGCCATTCTGACTAGGGTAAGATGACATTTCAAAGTACTTTTAATTTGCATTTCCCTGATGACTAAGGATATTGTAGATTTCAAAACAAAACATTGCTCAGCCATTTGTATTTCTTCTTTTGAGGACCTCTCTTTAGAACCTCCTATGGTTATTCTGCTAAATGGACACAGTATTAAATTGCCTCCTAAGTCCTTATATTTATACCTATAAATTAGTGCATCTCTCAGTGTTCATCAAAGAATTTTCTTTTTATAGTATATGCCCATTAGGACAGCGACCTACAACTGATCAATTTGCAGAGAATAAGAGACTGAAGAGTGCTCAGCCCTAAATAAGACATCAATACCACATCCCACCTCCCTTTGATTATCCTTCTCCTCTTTGGTTGCCTGAGCCAAAAAAAAAAAAAAAAAAAAAAAAAAAAAAAAAAAAAAAAAAAAAACTAATATTGCCTCTAACTAGTTTTATCCATACTCACTTCCAGCCAGAACCAATCCAAGCAACCTTCAGAGGTAGGATGAATTAACTAGCAAGGCCACGTAGTAAAGGCTGCAGACCAGTGAAGAGGGAACTGCAAAATGGAACAACAAATGAAATGTTACAGGATAATACTGATTGACTGAACTCAGACCCAAAGGAATTCATACGGGATGATTCAATTTACACAAGTTTTTTTTAATTAAAAATAATCTACTTTGGTAGAGATCACAGTCACAGTTATATTGACTCATGGTGGTTTGAGGGTGCTAAGGAGCCTTCTAGGGTGCTGAATACTGCACAACAGATCCCCAACTTGTAAAAGCTGTGTGCATGTGTGAGAAGTCACTGGCCATGAGCCTTAGGTCTGTGTGCTCCACCATACAGTCTGCATAGAAGGATGGGAGTGCTCAAAGATACCCAGTGCAGCTCAGTGTTCAGTCCCCTGTGCAGAAGCCACTTTGCTGCCACCATATCGTATGGAAACTATTTGCCTTCTCTACTTTTTGCCGGTGAGACCATGCCTTGATCATCACTTCTGGATAGCCTTGTCCAGAACAAAACCTTAATGACTATGTTAAATGATTCCAAATGCCACCAGAGATGCCCAGCCATGGAAGTTACCCACTTCTATCCTTACACATCGATGTGAAGTAATGAACAGGAGTGCCCCTGCACAACCTTCACCACTTGTCAAGATTTTCAGTGGAGGAGGGCTGACATTCTCTCACCTGCTCAGATTTGAGTTTAAACCAGAGGTTCTCATGATCAAGGACCCTAACACTCAAGCGCAGGCTTATTAAATCTGCAGAGTCCTGTCCTACTCAGGACTTTCTTAAGTCTGAAAAGGAACCCACATGAGAAGCACCATCCTGAGGAGCCACACAAGAACAAGAGGCTGACCCCTGTCTAACCTCTGCCAAGGGTCCTTTTCATCCAAAGTTATAGGACACACCTGACAATCCTTTTTAGGACTCCCTAACTTAAAAAGAAAGTCATTTTACATCTCTTGAGTTTGATTTGATGCAGATGGGACATGACCCAAGATCTAAAACGAATTATGAGGCTGGAGGGAGGGCTCAGTTGTTAAGAGTGCCTACTGCTCTTGTAGGAGACCTGAGTTCAGTTCCCAGGATCCATATTGTGGTTTACAACCACCTCTAACTCCAAGGGATCCAATATCATCATCTGTCCGATGCATGTTCCTCTATACATGTCATGCACACAAACTCACAAACACAGAAACATAAAAATAATAATTTTTTTGAAAATAAAGAGTTTAACTCTTCCAAGAGTCCTGAGGGAGGACTGCCACAATGTTCAATAACCCTCCAATGACAGGAGTCTCTGGGGGACTTTTCTGGAAACTTCCATGTTGGATAAGCTCTGATCTGCAGGAGTCTACAGTCCTTTGGAAACTGGGGGGCTCATGGTGTGGTTATTTACCACAGAGAAATTGCTCTGAGGTAATATAAAAGCTCAATAAGAGATTTTACTTTCAAAAATTAATCTCAAGGAAACTTCTTGCCAATTCCTCTACACAGAGGTCTTAAGACCATGACACAGGCTGACAAGAAACTGAAAACTCCAAATTAAGACTGGAGCGTGTCCTCAATTTGCATCAGCAAGGAGATAGGAGAGCTGTCAGACTCGACTATTTTCTTATGTTGTGTTATTTTGTCAAGAACTAATGTTCTTGGGAGAAAGTATATTAAAGCAAAAAAGATCACTCTGTTTAAAAGCTAAGTAAGTCTGACCACAGAAATACAAAGACTGCATAGTCTTAATTATATATGGAATGCTATCTTTAGAAAACTTACTTTATAGATCTTTAAAAATAATAGCATAGTAGTCAGCAGAAGGACATAGAGGCGGAGAAATGGAAAGAGGATGTACAGGGTAAGAGAAATAAATTTTAATGTTCCTATCACAGTGAGATAGGCATCATCAATGGCAATTAATTATATATTTCAATATAGTTAGTAGAGAACACCTTGAATACCCTCCATGCCCAGGAATGATATAGCTGGCTAGCTAACTGATGGTATCCATGAACTCTGGGTTCAATTGAGAGTCCCTGCCAATGAATAAAGGTGTAAAACTATCAAAGAAGACCCCAGGCCTCCACTTTCACACACACACACACACACACACACACACACCTCCCTATTGACATATAAAAGTGCATACATACACACTCCAACATACATGCATACCAAATTAAAAACAACCAACAAATGTGTGTCACCAAAAGAATGTGGCTATTCAAGAATAGTTTAGCTACTCTGCGTGGAATACAACAAATGGCTTTTTAGTTTTGCTTTGTCATCTATTTCTTCCTAATGGAAATGAGGAAAACATTCTTGAAAAGCAGCTTTTAATGGATAGTGACAAGTGATTTCCTGTGGTCTAAGAAGAAACCAGCAATTACTGTCTTTTACACTGTTTTAAATTCCAGGGGCAAAGCAAGCTCAATAATACTGTATTGGCTTTTTGGCTATTGTGCCAACAGGAGGAGTCCTGACAACTTTTTGTCTTTTTTCATGAGAGACTATCTGTGTTTCAGCTTGCTTTCTTATGCCCTTTGGATGACCTAAATGGGCAAGAATAGGAGACCGGAGTCAACTAGTGTTAGGCTCATAAAAGCCCATGAGCAAGCTCCCTACCTCCTGGACATAGCAGGTCTACATCCTTCTGGGATGCCTTAAAGATGTAATGTGATTCCATGCACATGAGACAGAACCCGGAAGCTACAGTAAACTCATCCCTGGATCTGGAATCCCTCAAGCATACTTTAGAGGTGAGAATTTATCTGTCCTGGCCCCAACACTACAAAACCTTCTCTCACTACTACAGAAGCCAGGATGCATCCTGCTTCTCCTACACCTACCTCTGGACCACACTGTGGCTAGCAGATAAAGAGCAGTCAGCAAGTTTTCACAATGTTACTCATGGGGACTTTAACATAGGGGGGAGCAAAGAGACATTGCCTAGGGGGTTAAAAAGAGGAAAGGGAGAATGCTGTAAGGTGAGAGAATGAAGGGAAACCACAGGAAGTGATGAAGCAGGACACAGTATTCACATACAATCGCAGATAGTCTACATTCCAGGATGAATGTAGATTCTTCATTCAGTCATGCTCACAGGCACGCATTAGAGAGCCCTCCCTGACTGTGAGGCTGTATTTTGTTCACTTATGTTTTCCTTGTTTATTGATCTTTACTGTCTGTGAGGTCCAACCTTCACCATGTTTGCTTGTGGGACCCATGGCGGCTACAACAACATCATGCACATAGCATGCTCCCAGTAAGTAACTACACTCATGGAATACCAATTGCTTCAAACTGCAAAAGTCAAGATGGACTTTATTTGGGGCTCTAGAATTGCAGTTTGGGAGACACAAGAGTCAAATGGTATGGATCAATGTTCTGAACACAACAGGATAAGGGAGAGTCTGAATGGCAACTAAAGGATGATACAAGCAAGGTCACATTGGCCAATGGGGGTTGGAGGAAAGAACATGATGGTGCATGCATGCTCTGGTTGTAGCTCTCTGGAGAAAGGAGCAGAAGGGTCATGAGTTTAATTCTATCTTTGTCTAGAGGGGGAGTTCAAGACCAGATGAACTATGTGAAACCTCATCTCCAAAATGAAGGAAAGGAAAGAGGAGGAGGAGCTAAGGAATAGAATAGGAAAACAAAATGGAAATATACATAAAATGCAAGTCCCATAACTTCTTGGTATGCATCTTGATTCCTGGGTAATATATAGTTACCTGGTCTTTGTTGCAGATATGGTGATCAAAGGGTAAAAGTGACCAACACCAATATTTCAAGCAGGGTTGGATTCACAATAAGACTCCTGACTCTACACTACTTATTTTCACTAAATAGTTGATGAAACAGATGAATGTAGAGTCAAGCTTCCTCAAGGCTACCATACTTCTACTCTGGTACATAAGAGAGCACCTACCCATATCACAGGACTCTGGGAACAGCATCACAACCACTCTAATTGGCCTGGGACCAAAAGTATCCTTGGAGAATAAACTATTAAGTACTAAAGCTGAGAAAGTACTGGAAAAATAGGAACAGGTTGGTTCCCTTCCTGAAGGTCTTTGAAATAATAGCTCAAAGAACTTAATATATCCTTTCAAAACCACCCCAACTTGGAAGGCACCTACAGAAAGGACATCGCTTTCCAGGGGTCTTCTATGTTCAATTCTTTCAAGCTCTAGGAGTCATCTCTATTCTTGGTTGTTGAGGGTTGGAGGGTAGGGTAGGAGCTTAAGTCCTTGACGTTCCTAACCCTCAATACTCTAATGGTTCCTCTTTCTAGTCTCACACTACTGGAAAGAGGTATTTTATCAACAAAGCACCTTATATCACCTAAAACTCAATAAGGCCCGTCTCCCATGAGGCCCCTTACTGACATGAAGTAAAAGAAAAGACAAAACCTAAGAAGAATGTAAAGCCAATGTGACAAAAAGGCTTTAGCCTGCCAAGCTTCAGCTCCTTGTCTGTGAGAGCAGGGTGAGAGAGAGGCAAGAGTTCTAATCCCCCTTCAAAGACAAGGTTATTAAAATGAGTGGTCAAGAATATACACTTAGGGCTGCTAGCCTATTAAAATGCTCAGCAAATTTTAGCTACTATGGTGGTTTTTACTGGGTCCAAAGTGAGCTCCCCACCCAAATGGCGGTGCTGGTGACAATATCCTGAACAGAAGAACTCGGACAGGGTAAACAGAAGGATTGTTAACGTGTAAACAGAAGTCTAAATTCAGCATTCCTCAGGACTCTCCTAAGATGGGTGTCTGTTTACCAGGACCTCCCTAAATCCCCCTGAAAGGTCAACTAACTCAGGCAAGGGCACCTACTTAATCAGCTCAAAGACCCTATCCTGTCATTTTGGTTTTCTCTGTGCTACCACCCCACTGCAAGAGACAGCCTTGGCAGGTTGATCCCCAGTAAACATTTCTTTCTACCTACACAGTAGACCAGTTGGGTGGTTTCATTGTACCTTCACTTACAGTTTTGACTCCAACTTCACTTCTGTTCTCAGTGAAAATAATTAAAAGTAGTATCAGGCTTGCTGTCTACTCCAGAAGAGTCCAGAATCTCAGCTCTCCAATGGTGTGAGTTAATTGCGAAATTCACTTTAAATTTACTTCACGTTTGAATACATTGCTATTTTAATATTTTTACCTATAAGCTTTAAGGAGCCCTTGACATTCTACAGTTGTTTCCCCCCTTATACACTGTTTTACTGTTCGTGGTTTCAGTTACACAATGGACAAATGGTTTTAGCCCATGGTTGTTCAGTCCATAGCTTCATTAATTTTGGCCTGCACTTAAGCCATTGTGATAGTTATTATTGGTTGCCAACATGCCTACATCAGAAATTAACTAAAACCCAAAAATGGGGCACAACTATGAGTGATATTTGCTTAAACTGAAATGGGAAGATCCACTTCTAATCCAGAATTTTAAGGTAGGAAGACACACCTTTAGTCCAGATCTTTTGAGATTGGAAACCACCTTTTAATCTGAGCCATGCCTTCTGTGGGAAGCCTGTATAAGTACATGGTGCTCTTTGCCTCCTTGCTAGCAAGTCCATTTCTTCACTGGCATTAAAGTCTGCTTTTGGGGGATTCTGATATATACCGAGCATCAGCTGAAACATCCATCCTCACGAGCTGAACCTTCCATTTATAGGCTGCCATTGTTGGATTAGCTGGACCACAACCTGTAAATCATTCTAATAAATCCCATAGTATGTCTGTACATATACATATGTATACACATATACGTATATAGAGATTAGATAGATTGATGACAGAGAGATATGGATGATGATACATATACTATAGATATAGAAAACAGAGATATAGATGATAGATAGAGAGTACATAGATATATAGATATAGGAGAGAGATTCATTCTCTAAGTTCTGTTACTCTAGAGAACCCTGACTAAAACAGCCATATATCATGGTGAAAGTAGCATATGACAGAGGAAACTGCTTACCTGATGAAGACTAGGATAGAGAGAATGGGGAGAGAAGGGGCCGGTGAGAATAGAGGTAAGAATTCTAAAATCCCTTCAAAGACATGCCTTTTAAATGTCTCCTGTAAGGGCCTGGGCTGAGAAACACACATTCAATACATGTCTTTGGGGGGCATTCTGGATCCACACTATCACATGCTTCTGAGAGGGAGGATTTTGTATGAACATTTAGTGCTATCTGTGGTTTTAGGCAAGCTTTGTGTAGATAAGGGGGTACTCTTTACATGTATTGTAAGACTGAGCCTGACACTAAGTCTGATGTCTATATCAGAATATGTAGGAATATGGAGAATGTCAGTTTGTATGCACAGTTGCAGGAAAATCTTCCTACCTCCACCTCTTGTCTCAGGAAAGCTGCTGAAAGGCACAAGAAATCAATAGGCCACAAAATGGAAACAATTTTAGAGTCCAGAAAAAGTCCTTCTTTTCCGATATAATGATGCCATGGCCTGTCTCCCGACCTTGGATGAGAATGGGCCATTGAGAAGGTCCCTGGGGGCATAGAAGCAGAGAGGCTGAACTTTAAGAGCAAGAAAGATTTCTTTTTTCATTAAAAGAAAAAGGTGTGTTTAGATTTACAGTACCCAAGAAAGTGCAGGCAAGAAGATGAGAATTGCATGATGGAATAAGACAATTTAGGAAAGGCAGAGAGGGTGAAAAGGGAACTCAGCTTATTTTAGTACAAATACACAGAGAAAGAAGTGAGGGAGGGAAGGAGGAAAGAAAGGAGGGAGGAAGGGAAGATGGAGGAAGGTTGGGAAGGAGAGGAGAGAGAGAGCTGTCCAGGAAAAGTGGGATCAAGTGGAAAATTTTATGAAAAAATGCACACCAGTGTTCACAGTTACAGGACAAGTGTTCATCCTGCAATGAGGTGCTTTATAGTGTCCTCCAAGGATCATGCACCCCCAGCACCTCATAACATTAGAGCTCTCAAGATGAAATCTTTGTATTGTGGGTCCTACATCTTATGGTTGGTGTCCTTACAAAAAACCAAAGTGGGAGATATGGGCACATTCCATGTAAAGCTGAAGGCCAAGGTAGTGAGGTGCTGGCACAAGACAAGGATCAGGACCTAGAAGAGGCAAGGCATGACCCTGCCTGAGCCACTGGAGAGAGTGTGGTCTAGCCTCCACTGTCATCTCAGATCTCTGGCCTCTAGAATTGGAACAGACTAGGCCTGTTTTGTTTGGAGGCATGACCTACAGTTAGTTGCCTCATCAGCTGCAGAAAACTAACATATGCATCAAGCCTCTCCATACAGTATGGAACTCATACGTGTAAGCTCCTCCTGTACAGCAGGAGCTCAATAAATATGATCAATCTCATGGACTATAAAACCAGAGGCACAACTGTGCTTGCACTGTGCTTCTGCTAGAGTGAAGACACAGCACTTCACACTTCCTCTTTTAACTCTGCAACCAGCACGCTACATGGGAACAGCGTAGAGGCTAGAGAATGAGACGCGCGGTGAACCCTGCAGCTCAGTTTTCAAACCATTTCGGGAGGAAGGTGGGATCTGTTGAGAATTAAGCACCTCTTTCTGCAGGAAAGAAGCAGACCCAGGCACAGTGTGGCCCCTCCAGGACCCAGAGCAAACCACAGCCATGGGACTCCCAGTGCCTCATGCAGCCAAAGCTAAGTTACATCTTCCCAGCACCCAGTGGCTTACTACGGCCCGAGCAATTCTTCTTTGTACCACTTCCTAACGGAGGAAGCTGGAGACCCCACATATAGTTTGCCCTTCGTACAGAAGTTCGCAGATTGTGCTAATGGCATCATCGCCCACCATCCTGACCTGATGCCAGGCTGGTCCGTCTTGTGAATGACTGAAGTATAATACTCTCCACTTGCTCCACCCCAGTGTTTCCTGCCTTTCGTACCAGCCGCAGGGTATTGGCTTCAACGGACTGCATCAGTCAGGCTCTGAGCCCCGGCTTTCTCTCAGAGAGCAGAGATGCTGATGGTACACAGACAAAAGAAAGGTCAGCTCAAAGTCAAATAAACGCATCCCAGCTCCTTTCCTACTTCCTCCCAACAGAGCTTCCACCGTGGCCCATTTCTCTGTATCTCAAGTCCCGCTGGCCCTTTTTAGCCTGGAATCAAGACGTGTCATCTGCTGTTGCAAGTTCTTGAAAGCTAGATGGTCCTGGGTTGTTCCCTGAATACCTTTCCCACTCTGACATCTATATACCATCTCCACATCTATATGCCGTCATCTCCACATCTACACATTATCATCTCCACATCTATACACCATAATCTCCACATCCACACACCATCATCTCCACATCTCTATGCCATCCCCACATCTATGGCAGTGTGTCCAATAAGCTCCTTCCATTTAAACCTCCCAACAGTTGCCAATGTTAATCATGATACGTGTGTTTAAAACTTCATCTAGATGCAGGCATCTTTTCCCTCGCCTCTCTCTCCCCTTCCTGTATTCTTCTCTCTAGCCCATCTCTCTCTCTCTCTCTCCTCTCTCCTCTCTGTGCCTCTCTTTCCTTCTCTCACCAGTGAAGAGAGCAACATCAGAGTAAGACACACCCAAATAAGTATCAGTGTGTGGTCCCTGTTCATTTAGGCTCTTGCACCTCTGGGAGTCTCAGATAATCCCTCTATGAATCAGGCCAATGTGAAGTTGAAATGAACTGACATGACATGTCCTTATGTGTCCTTGCTTCACATCCCCTCAGCCATCTCCATGCAAGTATCCCAGCTCTGTGTGGCTGCCACTCTCAAGTTCAGTTCAGTCTGGCCCTCATACCTGTTTCTATGGGACTCTCCTCTACAGGCTTACAAGTTTGATCATGCTCAGGTGCCTGAGCACTATACCATAGGATCCATTCTGGCCTCATAATTCCATATCAGAAGGGACAAATGTTCTTGTCCAGAGGAGGCCACTGAGGCAAAGAGATACATGAAAGGACTTGCCCACATTCGCCCCAAATTCCAGGAGCAGAACTGACATGAGCAGGCCAACTTTACATTTCCTCGCCTGAGGTTCTGTCTTTACCATTTTCTGAGAGCAGGTTCCACCCACCATGTGGTTTCTGGTTTTCTCTGACGGTAGAAAACATGCCTGAAGGAAACGTGAACAGCTTCCCCCAACCTTTTCATGACAAGGAAATACACAAAAATTTTATTTCTGACAAAACAAAATAAGTGTAAAGGCAGTTATGTGAGCTATCAGGGTCTGGATGTTGTGGGTTAAAGCAGTCTGGGACAAACAACATGGTACACAGACACACCGCAGTGACATTGCTCTCCAGGCTATCTGACTGGGAAATTCTCTTTCGTCTGATCAGCTCTTTTAACACGGGACAGAGAAGGGAGAAGGGAAATGCTGGAGGAGGCCACTATAGCCACAGATTGGCCCCCACCCACACGCCACCCTGCGTGCAGGGGCTTGCACGGAAACAGACTCACTTCGCAAACGGATGAGCTGGCATCTGGACACCAGCTGCTGGGTGTTTCCACCCTGACTGCGAACCCTGTGTGACATGAACCATGAGCTGTGAGAGCTAGCGCTAGCAAGATTTCAGTGCTCTGTGATCTCTCAGCACGCCACGTCAGCGCTTGCCACCATGTGGGACCAAATATCATTAGAGAGGGTTGGTCAAGGCTGGAAGCAGGTTACAATCTCAAAAGCAAGGGACAAGTTGCATCTGTCCTCGAATTTTCTAGACCAAGGAAGAAGTGGGTTCAGAAGATATAAAGAAACAGAAAGGCAAGAAGGAGGGAATTTTTTTATGTGATATTTGCTACTGGAGACTTTTAAGATTCATTTCAACAAAACAAAAAGCAAGGAAACATTCATATTGCTTTTCATGAACTGTATGCAAGTCGGTAAACCCATAAAAGGAGGATACAGAAAAAGCCCGAATCAATTTCTTGACAAAGAATCTTTTATAAGGAAAATATTGTTTTCCAAAAACACCAAAAGAGTCAATAAAAAGATTTAGAAATAGTTGTCTTTAAATGTATTTTTTAATTGAATCTATTGCCTTAATTATACAAGCAAGTACCACCTTGAATTTATAGGAAACCAGTGATATGGTCTTTATAACAATTATGTATGGTTATGAATCACCAAATGAACCAACCCAAGTCACAGACAGTCTACCCACTGAGCTCTCCAGAGTGACAGCCAAGGGCAAGCATGGCTGTGTCATCTCCAAACTGACAGGTAACACGGTCAGAATGACCTGCCCAATCACTAAGTAAGAAATTCTACTTCATAAATAAATTCTACTGTTGTGGGAGTTGTTTTCATATTTTAAAGCCAAAACATAACCATTGCCTAAAACTGAAAAAAAAAAGACAAACAAACATGAAAGTCACAAAGCACAGATAATTCAATTAGCCAGTAATCAACATGCTGATGGTTCTTTGTTAACCCTGCGAGAAAGACTTCATGTTTTTCCAGTTCTTATATCAATAAAATAGCCAATAAATGAGATAGAAATATAAATAATAATTTATAGATATTAACAGCAAATAAACAATGTAGAATATATACAAACGTGTAAAATTCAATCATCTGTTCTTTCATCATTGTAAAATATTTAATCAATGCCTAATCGTCAGTCATAGATCTTTCCAAATTTTTCACTGTTACAAAACACATGGAGTTTTCTTTCTAGCATTCCAAATAGTCTCCTGAGAAGAAAAGGCTAAAGATTAAGCAAGCAAATTCCATAACCACCTTCTGGAAAATCCATGTTGTCTTAGACAGGACTTTTTTTCTATGCTCCCTCCCCTCTGTAGAGGGATAACATAAGAACACAGCACCATGGTCTTCCTCTGTGCAGATGGACAGACTTTATACTAAAGTCCTTGCTTTCACGTGACCTCTGTCTTTAAGGATCTTGCTTTGTCTGTATTTGACATGCCACCGGACTCACACTTCCAGGCTGCGAGTGTTCACTTCGCAGACTGGACTCCCAGCTTGCAGTAACCCTAATATCTATCTCCCAGGAAGAGCAGACTGAAAATCCATTGGGCTCCATTTCCTTCCTGAAACTCACATAGCATAAAACCATAGGCAGATAAGTCTGAACCAGTCATCAGAACTGTAAGAGTCTCCTCTGGACTCCATCTTCTACACACACATTACCTTAGCACTGTCACGTGTGTGCATGTCCATATGCCTTTGAGTCTAAAGTCTCCTTGAGATTTTTCTCATTATTTCCAGAACCTAGCAGATAACGTGGCAGACAGGAGTCACCTACAGAAATTTGCCAAAAGAGCATGTGACAAATGGCCAACACACTCATACATTTTAAAGCCATCTGATTAATTTAACTAAAAGGCATTATCTAGAAATATCAGATTCTTACAATCATGCAAAGTCTCTAGAATACTAATACTCATATTTTGGTGTGTTTTGTAATCACACAGATATAAAAGCCTTATGGAACCACCAGAGCTTGATTGACACTTGAGGGCCCTGGCATTTACTGTGTGGGGAAGTCTCCAGGTGATGATGGAACAATGCTTGGAGAAGTAGCTGTAGCTGCCACCAGAATCATCTCTGCTGTTTGCTAAACTTCTGTACTGATCTGACCCAGAAAGTGAGTGCAGAAATTGAGTATTTTATAGTTAAAACATTTTATTCAGTAAGACCATCCAGAGAAAGGTAAGTGGAGGTCATAAGACTTGGGTAGCAGTCACAAGCTAACACTGGAATGAGATCTGAGACTCATCTCAATGACTAGATAATTCGAACAATTTTCTGAGGGAAATCTACCCCAAGATGTCTTATGATTTGGGCTAAAACTCACTACTTCCTGGTGGTACAACACCCTGTAGAGCTCTGCTCTTCAGAGATTTCTGAAGAGGATAAAGTCAACCTCAGGGTAGCAACCTCTCAAGAAATAACAATTTGAGACCTATAAAGGCAAACTTTGGTGCAGGCCACAACAGAGAGAAGACGACACTAGGCTGTTGGAATGTTAAGCAGAAGTACTTTTAAAAGATATTCCTGATAACCAATGAGTTATTGAACATCTTGTGCAGACAAGGGATGCTAAAATTGCTCTGAGAGAGAAAGGAGGCTATTTCTAAATGCAAAAGAAGAAAAGAGAAAACATTAGAAGGGAAATGTCCTTCAGGGCTGGAGCTAAGATAGGATTTCCGAAGCAAGATCATGCCTGGAACCAATTGCAAAGACAGCCACAGACTACAGCCAACAAGGACGGTCCTAGCCGCAGAAGTGGGGCCGCTTGACTTCTATTAGAACAGCAAGGATGTCTTTGTCAGTTAGCTACTGGCTCTCTTCTACAGGTGACATTGCTCTGGGATCTGATTGCTTGCTGCCATCTGGCATCTTCTGGTGAGCAGCAGCTCTTGCGCTGAAACACAAAAGTGAAAGCAGTTAAAACAGCACAGGGAAAATGGCAGCTTGTGGTTATTGGCATGGCTTGAGATTCAAGAGCGTTAATACATTGCATCTTAAATGTTCCCCAAAGGCCTGTGTGTTAAAAACATGGTCACAGCATGATGCTAACTTGGAGTTTCTGCCATCTTTAAGGGGTATGGCCCAATGGGAGGCCCTTAGGCTACTGAGGCAAGTGCAGAAGGAGACTGGAAATCCAGCTATTTCCCCTCTCCCTTTCTTCTCTGGCTCATGACTACTCAGCAGTTCTGCTCTGCCACACACAGCACACACAAGTGCCACCATCATGCCACAGGCCCAGAGCAACAGAGCCAGTTGATAATGGACTGAAGCCTCCAAAACTGTGAGCCAAAAAGGGTTTTTTTTCTTCCTAAGTTGATTTTTCTCAGTTATTGTTCTAGCGAGATGGAGCTGATTAGCCAGCAGTCAGTAACTACTAGACTTAAAACACATTCATTTTGGTCAGCTCTGGGTTACCTTTCTCTAATACATGATAAAATTGCCCAGTGATTGTTGTCTTTGGGAAAGGTTAAAGTAGAAATAAACACACCCAGGAGGAATAATAGCCCTTGATTTTATTTTGGACTTGGCATGTATGTATGACTATCCACGCTTTAACAATATGAAAAAAAAATATGGTGTCATAGGATTCCATGGTTATTGAAAACCACACAGAACTTCCTAAAAGAACATTTTAAAATAGTCTTCTATTCATCCCACTGTGTGGACACAATATTATATTCAGAGTCGAAAGTAGAACATATTGAAATTTTCTAGCTGCAGGAAAAGTACAAATTTCTTTTAGTATTTGCCTTAGCAACATCAAAGATTAGCAGAGGGTGAATAGAGTGCTAAGGAGGTTAGCCATATTGCCTGGCTGCCTTTGTCCTTTCTAAAATCATTGAACTACATCTATAGTTTGGCTAAGGGACATGAACAGGCCACTCTGGTTCCACTGACAAATTCATCTCTCAAGAGTTACACCTTGTGGGCAATTGTGGACAAGACTCAATATTGGTCAATCTGATTCTCCCTCATAGAAAAACTGAATCTGGCACACTGACAGACTCAGTTTCTATCAAAAGCCAAGATGGTGACCATGTCGAGTCACACAAAACACACAGCAGCCTGTGAAAGAGAAGTACAAGACATGTGCAGCCTGACATGAAAAGAAAAAGAAAAGCTATTGAGTAACTTTCCAGTCCTTTGAGGACCCATCAGAGCCTAGTGTTTTGCTTCTCCTCAATAGCTACAGAAGGTAGGGAGTTAACCACAGACCCCACCTGTGGCAGGTATGAGCAGTGAAGAATGGCATTGTGAGGTGACTTTGTGTATGTTGCTCAATGAATCCATGTGTGTGGTTTGAGTATCTGCTCAATTAAATGTCCATAATACTCTTTATACTTTTTTCTTGCACAAAATAAATACAACTGCAGTTAAAATAAAGGTGTACCAATATTTACAAATCATATTTTTTAGTCCTAATCGTGTGTGTGTGTGTGTGTGTGTGTGTGTGTGCATGTTGTATGGGGCTAGGGTGTGTGTACCTGCTATGGTGCACAGATGGAGATCAACAGAAATTTGGGGGAGCCATCCTCTTCTTCTTCCTTGTTGTGGCAGGGTCCCTCTTGTTTTTTTGTCTGCTATTCTCCATGATAGATCCTAGTTGCCATAGGAGAGCTGGGGTCATGTACATCATAAATTCCAGAGACTGAACTCAGGGGGTCAGGCTTACATAGCAAGGGCTTTTCCCCAGAGTCATCTTGCC
The DNA here is from genome assembly GCA_028658305.1 of Pachyuromys duprasi. Lineage (NCBI taxonomy): Eukaryota > Metazoa > Chordata > Mammalia > Rodentia > Muridae > Pachyuromys > Pachyuromys duprasi. The sequence goes on from CM053760.1 coordinate 57,889,762, forward strand.
AGCCTTGCTTATAGCTTTTGAACGATTATATATCGTTGCTAGACTCTTAACAGAAACACAGTGGTCTCCTATTTAAATGCTTAGCTCCTTGGAATACTTGGAAATCAGCAGGCAGCCTTTGGAGGCTTTCTCATTGTGATGTGTGAATAACTTGGCACTGAGGTTTTACAGCCAGGAAGGTTGCTGATTATGTTGGCGTTGTACCCTCTGATGATCAGAGAATGCTCCACTCAAGTTGACCCATCTGGACCTTAATACCACCTCTGGGAACACCAGCCAAAGGTCTAGAACCTTTGTTGACAGTCTATTGAAGAGTATATGGCTAATAATTAGCCTACCTCAACTTTTATTCTGTACTCAAATTTTTCTTTTTTTTTCTTTTATAATTTTTATTTTATTTTTATTAATTACAGTTTATTCACTTTGTATCCCAGCTGTAGCCTCCTCCCCAACCCCCTCCCGATTTCATCCTCCCTCCCTCTTCTTCTCCTATGCCCCTCCCCCAGTCCAATGATAGGAGAGAGCCCCCTTCCCTTCCATCAGACCCTAGCCTATCAGGTCTCATCAAGACTGGCTTCTTTGTCTTCCTTTGTGGACTGGTAAGGAAGAGGTTATATGTGAAACTCTTGTAATCCTTCTCCAGAAAATGCCCCTCTGATGCTTGTAAACTCTTTCTGGTCTAGAGGTCAGTTTGTACTCCCCAACATCTCCCTAAATATGCACTCAAAGTTTGACCATGCTCACGGGGCCATGGTAGCATCCTGGAAACATCAGTGGACATTTTTCCTTCTGACATGCTATTTCCTCTTCATTTTCCAGCCTGTTGACTCTCAACTCCCACTCACTACGCCACCTCATTCAAGCAGACTATCTCTTCTGGGTTCGTTGTGTCAAGAAAGGTCAGAAAACAGAACTGATCTATTAGGTTAGTTTTATGTCCTAAAGTCTCTACCAGTTAAACCCACTGCCCAGAACTCAAGAGAGAGTTGGTGCTTCACAGAGAGATACAAGAGGGTAACTGTTCTCTCAAGAAGAAAAACCCTCATGTCATTATCATCAGAGGGAGGCAAGACCAGAAGCCCTGAAATTCTTCTCCAGATAAATGCCCACAGCCAAGTTCTACTAAACTGAGAAGACAATGATGGTGTCAACATTCCTAGTGTGGGAAAGGTGGTTTCTTCCCACAATTTGAGTGCCATGGTTCTGAAAGAACCTGAGAAGGAGGAAAACTGCACTGGTACCCGGAGGAAACTGAAAGATTCATTTGAAACATGTTCCTTTACAGAAACATCTTTGTGTGCAAGACAATGGAAAAGCACCAAGCTGAGGAAGGGTTCCATCTGGCCCTGCCTCTCTTCCACCCAGAAATGGGATAGAAAAGTCTCACTGACTGGAGACACCTTCATCAGCTCAGCTACGGCACCAGAGGAATCTGCTTTCTTTGCTGGTTTCCCATCTCTGAAGTCTTGAAGCTGCCTCTATTTAGCTTGTCTTTTCTCAAAGATCCTTCATTCTCTATTTAAGATGCCTCATTCTAGTGAAGATGTCATAGAAGCCAGCCTCCTGAGGTATGTCTTCAATTTATGTTCCCCTGAGGTTTCTCCTTCCCAGTAAGCATCTCTTGTGTCAATGAACTTTTTATTACATAACATTTGTATTGATTATTTGGGAATTTCATATTATGCACCCCAATCACACTCACTTCTAGTCCTCCCATGTCTGTCTCCTTACCCTTATGACCTTGCCCCCCCCAGAAAAAAAAACAAGTACAATTTGTGTTGCCCATATATTCACTGAACTTCTTGTTCTTCTGATAATTTATCTCGGGTAGCTGTGCTTTTTCTCTGCTTCCTAGTTGTACTTTTCTTCTCAGGAGCTCATTTTTATCTTCAGGCATATTATGATGTAAGTAGTAGGCTCTTAAGTGTTACATTCTGGGGATGGAAAATGCTGGTCAAGATGGAAGCCTGAGCACAGGAGACTGCCATCCTCTGCCAGTGATTCCCCAACAAAGGACAATAGTGGAGTGCAGAAGAAATGAATCTATGATGATGATCAAGTTGAAAAGGGACGTCTCTTGTATGTGGACAGTTTTGACACATTCTTTAAGGCTAGCATCAGATGGAGGCATGTTGGTGGACACATTAATGGATGGGACAGAGCAGAGAGAGCTGGAGCTGTAATCTGAGGTAATTCCAGCCATGTCAGCCATTCACCTTGTAGAATGGCAATGGAAAAGCATTTTTACAGTGTTGGTGCCCTCCCACAGAGAGCAGAGGGTACAGGACTGTGTTTCCTGAAAATGAGAGAGGAAAATACATGCAGGCTTCTCTCTAAAACAGATGCACTAACTGTAGGTATTGGTCTCAGAGCAAAGCATTCCCTGATCTGGCTCTTGATAGGGGGGCAGGTGGAATGGGGGCAAAGTGCATTGTTTGAGGTTGCTTCCCGCGTGAACTTTCTAAAGTAAATGTATCACTTCATCTTTGAGCATCTGGGAGGATTTTCTGATCTGGCTTTTCATTCATGGGGAAAAAAAAACCTTTTAAGAAATACACTGTCTTCCCTAATGTAAAATAAACCTACACAGAACAGCAACGATTACAAAACATCCTCCATTCATCAATGTGGATGCACAAACCAGGTCACCAGTCAGTTGAGGACAACTACCAGCAGGAAACGAACAAGACCAAGTCTCAAGGGAATAGACCATTGCCAGAACTAGAAGAGATATTTTAAAAATAGTTAATGAATATATTTAAAGAGGTCTAGATATTGGAGCCATAAAACAAGAAGAATGCGGCAGAAAGGGGGGCCAGACCATGCAGGGGAGCTCTTATAAATTAATGCAACACCTAAAATGTATGGGCTGGGAGTGTAGCTCAGAGGCAGAGCACTTACCTCACATGCGCAGGGCCCTGAGATACATCCCCAGGACTGCTTAGACAAGAAGACTCTTTTGTGAAACAGTAGATAAGCAAAGTGGGGTAAAAACCTGAACTGCCTAGATGTCTGAGGACATCCAGGACCCAGGAAACTGTCCCCTCCTTTAGCACTAAATGTAGCCTTCCTGAATTGGTCCATGGTAAATTCCTCTGTTCAAAACAGAGAATAACCTGATACTATTTGATTTTCTCTCTTTTATTTTCCTGTGTCATTGCTCATATAGTTAACAAAAATCAAAAAGATCATTATGCTGTGCCTATCATTTGCCAAGCAGATTTTCATTCTGTTTTTATTTTCATGTACCCATTAATTCAGCACCATTCCTGAGTTCCTGTTATGTGTCCTGCACACTAAGCACTGAGAATGAGGAACTGACCCAGGTGCCTGTCTGTATGCCTGATGCCATGGGTATGGCGACAGTGGTTTTTGTTGTTGTTTGTTTGTTTGTTTTTCACTTTAATTATTTAGATGTTCACTTCATACATCCCAATCAAAGTCCTCAGCCTCCTCTCCTCCTGGTCCCACTCTCCCCCCTTCTCCTCCCTCACTCCTCCACTAGCCCTCAGGAAAGCCCCCCCAACCCATCCCAGCACTTCCAGTCACGTCAGGACTGAGCACATCCTCTTCCGCAGTGGTCTGGCAAGCCAGCCACACCAGGAGGAAGTGATCAAAACGCATGCAACAGACTCCATGGCAGAAACAGCCTCCATTCCCGTTACTAGGGACCCACAAAAAGACCAAGTCGTCCATTGGGTATATATGTGAAAAGGGCCTAGATCCAGTCCATGCATGGTTCTTCAGTCTCTGCAGATTCCCCTGGGCCCAGGTTAGTTGGCTCTGTTGGTCTTCTTGTGAAGCTCCTGTCCATTCTGGGTCTTTCTAACTTTCCCTCAACTCTTCCACAAGGCTCCCTGAGCTCTGCCCAATTTTGGGCTGTGAGAATCAACATCTGTTTCAATCCTTTGCTGGGTGAAGCCTTTCAGAGGACAGCCATGCTAGGCTCCCATCTGAAGCATATCAGAGTGTTGTTACTGTCAGAGGTTGGCTCTCTCCCATGGGATGGGTCTCAGGTTGGGACAGAGTTTGGTTGGACATTCCCTCCAACTCTGCTCTATATTTATCCCTGCACATCTTATAGGCATCGTAAATTTAGGGAAATAGTGTTTAAGCAGATGAGCTTGGCTTTCAAACTCATAGCTTCAAGTCTTATATCACCACAAAATATTTATCAACTTTAACCACACAACTAATTTTCCATTCATCACTGTCTTTCTTCATTACTTGGAATTTTTTGGTCTTAAGGAATTGTTGTTATGATTAAATGAATTGAATAGAAAACTTTTGATACCTGCAGGGGCTTCCAGGACCCCTGGAGATATCAAAATTTCTGGATGTTCAACTCTTCTAAACAATGGCAAAGTGCTTGCGCTTATGTGTGTTTGCATATATATTTTTAAAAGAACATCTCTATGATGTCGATAATCACTGATGCAATGTAATGACATGTAAACAGTTGTTTATTATTTAAGAGAATAATAGTTGTTTATTAATTAAGGGAATAATAATTTAAAAATGTATATGTTCTGCACAGATTAGCTAAAAATAAGACAATGTTGGTTCCTATTTGTTTAAATTCACAGATGCAGAATCCAGATCTGGATAAATAACTATCTATGTAAACACTTGCCACATAGCCTTTCAGTGATGGGCAACAAGCAGTCATGAGCAATGATCACAGAATAATGTGGTAAGAAGCACTAGAATATGGTGTCAAAGGGGCCAACTGATGCTGCCTATTATTGTCTGTGTGGTTGAAGGAAACCTTCCCAGAGGATATCAAGTCTAAATTAAAAACAAAAAAGTAATAAGGCTTAGTTGGACTAAAATGGTGGCACATACCTATAATCCTAGCACTGGGAGGCCAAAACAGAAGGCTGTGAGTTCAAGTTCAGTCTGGACATACAGCAAGACCCAGTCTTTAAAAAATATTGGAAGGGTGAGAAAGGAATGAGGTCAAGAGACTTGGTGTCAAAAAATAACCAGGAAGGGTAGAGGGCAGCAAATCAGGATTTAGACAGAACTAAAGTCTAGAACTAGCTAAGTGCTTTCACTAATGGAGAGGTTGATCAGCTCTATATGTAGAAATATTACTCTGGCTGAAAAAGAAAAAAACAGGTAGAACTGGAGATCAGACTTAAGATTATCCAAGTGTTTGCCTAAGAAAGAAAACGAGTAGCAAGACAAGAGCCTACCACAGAAAGCCTCGGAAAGACTACCTAGCAGTGTATCAAAGCAAATATTAAGATACATAACCAACCCTCTGGCAGGGTGCATGGAATCATATGAAAGAAGAGGTAGTTAGTATGACCTGGAGAGGACAGGAGCTCCTCAAGGATCAAATATAGCAGGGCACAGGGGTCTTTTTTTTTTCTGAGAATATGTTTTTATTTATTTTTTTAAATTTATTTATTTTTATCTCAATCACAGGTTAGGAACTTTGAATCCCAGGCGTAGCCCCCTCCCTCAGTCCCTCCTACCCTCCCACTCCCTCCCTCATGTCCCTCCTACCCTCCCACTCCCTCCCTCATCTCTCTCCTCCCCGCTCCCTCCAAGTCCACCAACAGGGGAGGACCTCCTTCCCTTCCATCCAACCCCAGCTTATCCTGACTCCTCAGGGCTGGCTGCAATGTCCTCCCCTGGGATCTAGCCAGTCTGTCACTCCCCGGCTTGTATGGGGGAGGGTCAAAGAGTCAGCCATCAAGATCATGACTGAAACAGTCCCTGTTTCCCTGAATAGGGT
>CM053760.1:57901915-57952951 GCA_028658305.1 Pachyuromys duprasi
TGGAAACAATCCAGATGTCCCTCAGTTGAGGAATGGATACAGAAATTATGATACTTTTACACAATGGAATACTACTCAGCAATTAAAAAGGAGGAAATCATGAAATTCGCAGGCAAATGGTGGGACCTGGAAACGATCATTCTAAGTGAGGTATCCCAAAAGCAGAAAGAAACATATGGTATATACTCACTTATATAGACCTATAGCATAGGAAGGTCATGCTGAAATCTATACACCTAGGGAAGATAAACAAGAAGGAGGACCCAGGTTGGGATGATCAATGCTCGCTTAGATGGACAAATGGGATGGACATTGAATGTAGGAGAAAACAAGCAATAGGACAGGATCCTGCCAAAGAGGGCCTCTGAAAGACTCTATATAGCAATGTATCAAAGCAGATATTAAGACTTACAACCAAGCCTTCGGCAGAGGGCTGGGAATAATATGAAAATAGGTGGAGTTAGTAAGACTTGCTGAGAACAAGAGCTCCATAAAGACCAAATAGATCAGGTCACAGGGGTCTTTTATGAGACTGTTTCTCCAACCAAGGACCATGTATAGATATAACCTAGAACCCCTGCTCAAGATGTGGCCCACGGTAGCTCAGTATCCAACTGGGTACCCTAGTAAGGGGAACAGGGACTATTTCTGTCATGAACTCGATGGCTGGCTCTTCGACCCTCCCACACACACACCCAGGAGGAACAGCCTAGCTAGATCCCAGAAGAGGACATTGCAGCCAGCCCTGAAAAGGCAAGATAAGCTAGGGTCAGATGGAAGGGGAGGAGGTCTTCCCCCATCAGTGGATTTGGAGGGGGGCAAGGAGGAGATGAGGGAGGGATGGGGAGAGTGGGAGGGAATGAGGGAGGGGGCTATGACTGGGATACAAAGTACCTAACCTGTGATTAATATAAAAATAAATAAATTACATTTAAAAAAATTAAAATAAAAAATGGTTTTCATTAGAACTAAATTAGATGGTAACTCTGAAATAGATCTGTGACATCTGAATGCTTTGTTTTCTGTCTTGTTTTCTTCTTCTACAAAAATACTGTTCAGAACTCACCAGATTAACCTTACATTTCCTTATAATGGCACTATTTTGCCATTATATCTTCAGTGCCAAATACAACCTTCTTCAAATGATTTGGGTTTGACTTCTCTTGACATGTTAGAAGAATCACATTGCCTTTCTAGTTTTGTCTTCATATTTCAGTCACGTATTTCAAAGTTATATCATAGCATTCTTAAGTTTTGGAGAATAAGTTCTCTGTTTTTCCACACTCGCTAACACCAAATATGCCCTAACTTAGGAGCATATGCTTTACTTATATAATTTTTATTGCCCATCCCACTGCCCACATCAGAATATGGAAGATTTAGTATACACATTCTCAGTTGTACCTTATATCCATTTATTCTGTCATATATTTCACATACCTAATTTTCAGTGATATTGAATAGCTATCTTAGGGGTACCTATTACTACTGTAGAAAATATTACTGTGAATTTGGGGTAGTTTAAAACACCATATTTCCTTTCTTACATTCTGGATGTCAGAAGTGCAAAATGGATTTTACTAGGCTGACTTGAAAGAACTGGCAGAGATGAGTTGATTCTGGGGTCTACATTAAGAATCTAATTCCTTGTTTGTTTGTTTGTTTCTATTGCTCAGAGGGGAGGGTATGATTGAATAAGAATGAGCCCTCATAGGCTATTATATTTGAATGCTTAGAGAATAGCACTATTTGAAGGGATTAGGAGGTATGCTCTTATTGAAGGAAGTATGTCATTGGGGATAGGCTTTAGGGTTTTAAGAGCTCAAGCCCGGTCCAGTGTCTCTTCCTGCTGCCTGAAATCCAGATGTAGAACTCTCAAGCTACTTCTCCAATACCATGTCTGTCTGAATGCCTTCATGCTTTCTACCATGCTTATAATGGACTAAACCTTTGAAACTATAAGCAACCTCAATTAAAAGTTTTAGTTTACAAGAGTTGCTTGGTCATGGTGTCTCTTATAGTAATGAAGACTAGAAGAGAGCCTATTCACATTCCTTGGTATAGGGTTGCCTTTCACCCTTCAAAACCTGCAATGGGATCATTTCAGCCTCTACTTTTGTTGTCATGTTTCCTTTCTTGATTTTTTTTTGCATCTCTCAATTTTTTTCACTCATGAGGATCATTGCCTTATATTTATGATCCATTTCCATAATGTAGGATAGTATGTGTATGTTGACATATAATTCAGTTATAGCTGCTACTTTTCCCATATTGGTTAAAATATGCATAATTTCTGATTATGAAAATGTGAATATCTTTGGTGAGGAACATTCTTTTCCCCACCATATCTGTCATTCTATGCAGTGGAAGTAAAATATCATATAATTGTCCTACTTAGGGCTACTGTTGCTGGTGATAAAACACTACAGCCAAAACAATTTGGGGACTAAAGAGTCTATTTGACTTATACTTCCACATTATTGAAAGAAGTCAGATCAGGAACCTGGAAGCAGAAGCTGATGCAGAGACAATGGAGGAATACTGCTTACATGGCTTGTTCATCCTACTTTCTTATTGAACCATGGACCAACTGCCCAAAGCTGGTCCTATGAAGAACTCTACAAGAAGACAAACAGAGTCAACTAACCTATGCCCATGGGGGCTTACAGAGACTGTAGCATAAACCACAGAGCATGCATGGACTGGATCTAGGCCTCCAACATATATGTATCTGGTGAGCAGGTTGGTTTTCATGTGGGTCACTTAGCAAGGAGAACAAGACTCTATTTGTGCTTTTGGATCACTTTCCCATAGCCTTGTCTGGTCTCAGTGGAAGAGGATGTTCTTAGTCCTGATACAACTTGATGTGCTGGGGTGGATTGGTATGGGGGTAGGGTGCTCCCCTTTTCTAAGTGAAGGGGCTGGAGGGAGGACAGAAAGGTCTTACTGGGGTGGGGGGTCTGCAATAGAAATATAAAGTGAAAAAATAAAAATATCAATAAAATAAATAAAAATAATTTAATAAAAAAGGAAGGAAATGTTATGTCATGACATAAGTGAGCTATATCACCAAGAGATATTGAAAAAAGCATAGTTCACAAGCCCAGTCCCTCATATCTACCTGTCTATGGGCTGGTCACAACCTGTGCATAGTTCTATAGTGGGCTTAAAGTTATCAGCAGTTATTCGCCTGGACTCACTACTAACACACAGAACACCATACTAAGGAAACAAAAACAGATTTAGTTAGTGTGGTGGCTTGAATAAGAATTGCCCCCATAGGCAATATTTGAATCCCCAGGGAGTGTCACTATTTTCAAAGATTAAAAGGATTAAGAGGTGTGGCCTTGTTGGAGAAAGTCTGTCACTGTGAGTGAGGTTTCAAAATCCCATACCAAAACCAGATTCCTTCTCTCTCTCTCTCTCTCTCTCTCTCTCTCTCTCTCTCTCTCTTTCTCTGCCTAAGAATCATGATGTAGCTATCGACTCCTGGTCCAGTGCCTGCCTTTCTATTGCCATGCTATGGACTGAAACTTTGAAACTGTAAGCAATCCCTCAATTACATTTTTTTAATAGGAAAAAAAACTGCCTTGTTATGGTGTCTCTTCACAGCAATAGAATAGTAACTAAGACACTTAGAGACAGTTTTCCAATTGGCTTCCAGTTTGCCTTGATACACATGAATGTGAAATTGTTGAGACAGTGTTGCTTCTGCCCATGTGGCCCATGAACACTTTGGACCAGAGTCTCTCGGTCGATTGTTTAAAATGTGTATCTTGAGGAAAGTAGGTGAACTGTAGACCTCCACCTCTCCTTCCTCTCCTCCAAATCCAATCCCTCAGACTCATCCTGATCTCTGTAGAGACCATATGCTGTGCACCCAAACTCTCAGCTCCAGTGGATCACACAGACCTTTCTCTTCAACCTTCTTACCCTTGACTCATCCTTTTATCCCAGCAGGCACTCTCTGCAAGGCCCCAGACCGTTCTGGTCAGGAAATCAGGTGAGCTAACTGCAGACCTTCACCTCTTCCTCCTTTCCTCCAAATCCAATCCCCCAATCTCTCTATATCAGACCACCTGCTGTGGCCTCTCCTCACTCTCTATCCCAACTCCCAGGGCACTAAGCAGATCCTATGGAACACCCTGATTTCCTCATTCCTGTCAACCTCCTCCATAGCCCTCTCCCCTCCTAGCCCATCTTCATTGTTAAGTGCAGCTCCCAATACCTAGAAATATATTTTATCCTTGTCTTAGTTAGAGTTTCTATTTGATGTGATGAAATCCTAAGACCAAAAGGTAACTTGTGGAGGAAAGGATCATTTGAATTACACTTCCATATTGCTATTCATCAGAACAGGAACTCAAACAGGGCAGGAACCCAAAGGCAGGAGCTAAGGTAGAGGCCATGGAGGGGAGCTGCTGAGGGGCTTGCTTATCATGGCTTTCTCAGCCTGCTATCTTATGAAAACTCAGGACCACCAGTCCAAGGGTAGAACCACCCACAATGAGTTAGGCCTTTCCCCATCAATCTCTAATTTAAACAAGCCAGGCACACCTTTAATCCCAGTGCTCTGGGAGCAGAGGCAGTTGGAGCTCTGAGTTTGAGACTAGCTTAGTCTACAAAGTGAGTTTCAGGACAGGCAGGGGTACACATAGAAACCCTGTCTTGAAATATCTTAATTATTTCTTTAAAAAAAAGAAAGAAAGAAAGACGGGAAAGGAAAATGTCTTAGCACTGATGTGGAGAAATCTTCTTCATTGAGGTTTCTTCCTTTCAGGTAACTCTAGTTTGTGGGTCAATTTGACATAAGCGTAGCCAGCACAACTCTTAAACACCAGTAATGTTAGTCTAGTAGCAGGATCCTAGAAGAATGCCCTTCCAGGAAATATATAGCCACAACACCCTCCTAAGAACCAACTGGGGCAACAGAAACTAAGAATCAAAACACCCACCCAACAAAAACAAAACCAAATATTAGGATGTAGAAGAACTACAATCTTCCCAGTCTCAGATGCCTAGACAGCAACACATAAACACAACTAATAGCAGACAGGACAATATGTCTCCACTAGAGTCCAACAACCTCACATCAGGAAAGCCTTGAGAATTGCAACATAGCCGATGTACAAGGCAGAGACCTTAAAATAGCCTTGAGGAATAAAGAGAAAATGAATAAATCCCTTAAAGAAATCTATGAAAATACAAACAATGGAAGGAAATAAATAAAACAGTTCAAAACCTAAAGTTGGAAATAGAATCAATAAAGAAAACCCAAACTGAGAAAAATCTGTAAATGAAAAATTTAAGAACTCAAAAGGGAACCTCAGAGGCAAGCTTCACCAACAGAATACAAGATAAAGAAGAGAGAATCTCAGGCATTGAAAACATGATAGAAAAAAAAGAATATTTTGGTTTAAAAAAATGTTAACTCAAAAAAAAATCCTGGCACAACATGTCCAGGAAGTCCAGGACACCATGAAAAGAATAAATCTTAGAATAATAGGAATAGAAGAAGAGAAAAAAACAAGGTCAAAGGTAGAGAAAATATTTTCAACAAAATCATGGAAGAACAATTTCCTAATCTAAAGAAGGAGATGCCTATCAAAGTACAAGAAGCATACAGAACACCAAATAGACTGGACCAAAAAAAAAATTTCCCTTGTCACAGAATAATCAAAACATTTGTCATAGTTAGTGCTTCTATTGCTTTGACAAAAACACCATGACCAAAAAGCAAGTTGGAGACGAAAGGGTTTATTCAGCTTATACTTCCACAGCTCTGTTCATCACTAAAGAAAGCCAGGACAGGATCTCAAATGGGGCAGGATTTTGGAGACAGGAGCTGAAGCCGAGGTCATGGAAGAGTATGGTTACTGGCTTGCTTCCACTGGCTTGCTCAGCCTGCTTTCTTATAGAAACCAGGACCATCACCCATGGAAGAGAACTACCCAAACTGGGCTGGGCCCTCCACCATCAATCAATAATTAAGAAAATGCCCTATGGCCAGATCTTAGAAAGGCATTTTCTCAACTGAGGTTCCCTCTATGTCTCCAGGACAAAACTCTAGTTTGTTTGTCAAGCTGACATGAGAGTAGCCAGCACAACACTAAATATACAGATGTGTGTGTATATGTATGTATGTATGTATGTATGTATGTATGTATATCAGCAAGGTAAAAAGACCGAAAATCATAGGAAGACCTATTTGACTGAGGAAATATCTTAAAGAAATACAGTAGAATAAAGAAAACACAAACTGAGGGAATCCTGAAGATGGAAAACTTATGGAAGAGAACAGTAACTACAGATGTAAACATCACCAATAAAATACTAGATAGGGAGGAATCTCAGGTATGGGAGATACAATTGAAGAAATTGATACATTTGTCAAAGAAAAATTTGAATCTAAAAAATTATTGACACAAAACATGCAAGAAATCAGGAACACTATGAAAGCATGAAACCTAAGAAAAATAAGAATAGAAAAAATGAGAAGATTCCCAGCTCCAAAGACTAGAAAATATTTTCAACGAAATCATAGTAGAAAATATCACCAACCTAAAGAAAGAGATGCCAATAAACATATAAGAGGCTTACATAACACCAAATAGATTGGACAAGAAAAGAAAACCCTCCTGCCACATAATAATCAAACATTAAATATACAGAACAAACAAAGAATATTAAAAGCTGCAAGGAAAAAAGGGCCAAGTCACATATAAAGAATTATACCTGACTTCTCATCAAAGACTGTAAAATCCAGAAGAGTCTGGGCAGACATCTTGCAGACCTTAAGAGACCACAGATGTCGGCCCAGACTCTATATTCTAATTCTACCAGAGAATTCCTGCAGCTGAGAAACACCTTCAGCAAAGTGGCTGGATACAAAATTAACTCAAAAAAAAATTAATAGCCCTTTGGTATATAAATGACAAACTGGCTGAGAAAGAAATCAGGGAAACAACACCCTTTCCAATAGCCACAAATAATATAAAATATCTTGGTATAACTCCAACCGAGTAAGTGAAAGACCTGTATGACAAGAACTTCAAGTCTCTGAAGAAAAAAAATTGAAGTTATCAGAAGATGGAACGATCTCTCATGCTCACGGATCAGTAGGATTAACATAGTAAAAATGGCCATCTTACCAAAAGCAATCTACAGATTCAATGCAATTCCCATTAAAATGTCAACACAATTCTTTACAGACCTTGAAAGAACAATTCTCAACTTCATATGGAAAAAAAACAGAATAGCTACAACAATCCTGTACAATAACAGAACTTCTGGAGACATCCCTGATTTCAAGCTGTACTACAGAGCAATAATAATAAAAACTTCATAATACTGGCATAAAAACAGATTGGTGGATCGATGGAATGGAATCAAAGACCCAGAAAGAAACCCCCACATCTACAGGCTCTTGATTTTTTACAAAGAAGCCTAAACCATACAATGGAACAAAGAAATTTTAATAAATCATGCTGGTCTAACTGGATGTCTGCATGTAGAAGGCTGCAAATAGATCCATATTTAGCACTCTGCACAAAACTACAGTCCAAGTGGATCAGAGACCTCAACATAATACCAGATACACTAAATCTAATAGAAGAGAAAGTGGGGAGGTGCCTTGAACTCATAGGCACAAGAGACAACTTCTTGAACAGACTACCAAAAGCTCAGGTTCTAAGATAAACAATTAAAAAATGGGACCTCATGAAACTGAAAAGCTTCTATAAGGCAAAGGACTCTGTGAATAAAGCAAAATGACAGTCTACTGATTAGGAAAAGATCTTCATTAATCCTACATCTGAAAGATGGCTAATATCCAAAATATATAAAAACTCAAGAAATTAAACACCAACAAACCAAATAACCCAATTTTTAAAATGGAGTACAGTGTTCAACTGAAAATTCTCAACAAAGGAATCTCTAACGGCCGAGAAACATTTAAAGAAATGTTCAATGCCCTTAGCCATCAGTGAAGTGAAAGTTTCTGGTTTCTTTGAAGACTGAGTTTTGTCATGTGATGTTTTGTTGCAAGCTGGACATATGATGTTTTGCCCAGGTTGGCTTGTGAGAGGACATGCGGTATTTTGCTGTGAGCTCTTACATGCAAGGGGCATAACTTTGGCCAGCTGAGAGCACCCGTGGGTGGATTCTGAGGAGAGGAGATATATAGAGGCCCACATACCGTGAGACATATCTTTTTGGATCAATATCACTGTGCTGCTCTTCATGCTTCGACACTTGACTTTGAAGACAGAAACTTCTAAAGAACTTCTTGGGGCAATTTAACTGAGTCTTGCAGTTTTTGCTGACTTGTCCTGATATTCTGAATCCTGTTGCTGCTTGGTGTTGGCCTTTGGAATGGACTGCTGATATCCTGACAACTGAGTCTGGTAATCCCCTAAAGACTCATCAACCCTAATCAGCAGGAAGTACATTAAAAGAGGTCTACAGTCCTTTTTCCTACTAATCTCCTATCTAAGGTCAGGGGTTGGAAGAGAGGTAAAGGTGTTTAAGAACCCTAAATAAATTAGGTTTGTTAAAAAAAAATCTAAGCCTACATATCAGGGAAATGAAAATGAAAATGACTCTGAGTTTCCATCCTATACCAGTCAGAATGTCTAAGATCAAAACTCAAATGACATCACATGTTGTCAAGGATGTGGAGCAAGGGGACCATTCCTCCATTGCTGGTGGGAATACAAACCTGTACAATCACTTTAAAAATCAATCTGGCATTTTCTCAGGAAATTGGGAATAGTTCTAACTCAAGACTCAGCTATACTACTCCTACACATATACCCAAAAGATGTTTCACCATACCACAAGGATACTTGTTCAACTACGTTTATAGCAGCTTTTTTTTGCAATAGCTAAAAAGTAGAAACATCCCAGATGTCCTTAAACTGAAGTATGGATAAAGAAAATGTGGTATATTTACACAATGGAATATTACTCAGCTACTAAATACAAGGAAATCATGAAATGTACAGGCAAATAGATGGACCTATAAAAAATCATCCTGAGTAAGATAACCCAGACCCAGAAAGACACACTTGGTATGTATTCACTTATAAGTAGTTATTAGCCATATCGTACAAAATAATCATACTACAAGCCACAGACATAAAGAAGCTAAGTAACAAGAAGGGCCCAAAAGGGGATTGTGAATTTCACTTAGAAGTTGAAATAGAATAGCCATTGGAAATGGATGAAGTATGGTAACTGGGTGAGAAAAGATGTAGCAGAATAGGCCCCTGGGAGGATATGGTGGTGACTCTAGCTGAGACTCCTAGCATTGGAGGACATAGAGACTGAAGTGTCCCCCTCATAGCCTGGCAGGATTTCCAGTGGAGGGAGGGGGACATTAACCCACCCACAAAACTTTCAACCCAAAATTTACCTTGCATACACAATATGCAGGTATAAAGATGGAGCAGAGTGAGGAAATGGTCAACCAATGACTGGCCCAGCCTAAGACCACCCCATGGGAGAGAGCCAACCCCTGACACTATTAATGATTCTCTGATATGCTTGCAGACAGGAATTTAGCATAACTGTCCTCTGAGAGGCTCTACCCAGCAGCAGATTGAAATAGATGCTGAGACCCACAGCCAAACATTAGGCAGAGCTCAGGAGTCTTGTGGAAGAGTCGGGGAAAGGATAGAAGGACCCAGAAGGGACAAGAACACCACAAGAAGACCAACAGAGTCAACTAATCTAGGCCCATGAGTGCTTACAGAGACTGACACACCAACCAAAGAGTAGGCATAGACTGAATCTAGGCCCTGACACATATGTTACTGATAGGCAGCTTCGTCTTAATGTGGGTGCTCTGGCAAATAGAGTAGGGGCTATCTCTGACATAGACTTGGTTGCCTGTTTTTAGATCACTTATCCCTAGCTGGGCTGCCTGGTCTGGCCTCCGTGGAAGAGGATGTGCTTAGTCCTGATGTGACTGGATGTGCTGGGATGGGTTGGGAGGGAGCGCCCTTTTTCTGAGGAAAGGCAGTTGAAGGGTGGGCTGGGAGGAGAGGAAGGAGGGGGCTTATTCAGGATGTAAAGTGAATCAGTGGGTAGACAGACAGACAAGCAGATAGATAGATAGATAGATAGATAGATAGATAGATAGATAGATAGATAGATAGATAGATAGATAGATAGATAGATAGAAAAAATAAAACAAACAAAGCAGCAGCCAATAGAATGGGAAAAGGGTTTTGCCAACTGCATATCTGAAAAAGGGCTTAATGTGTATGTCCAAACTATATAAAGACTCAAAAAAACCCACCTAGATATAAAGAAAACAAATAACCCAAATTTAAAAGTAGGATACAGATCTATATCTAAACAGAATTCTCAAAATAGGAAACTCAAATAGTTGAGAAACACTTAAAATGTTTTCAACATCTTGAGTCATCAGGGAATTGCAAATCAAACTACATTAAGATTTCACCTTATACCAGTCAGAATGGCTAAAATCAATAAAACAAGTGACAGCTCAGGCTGGTGAGAATGTGGAGTAAAAGGAACGCTTATCTATAGCTGGTGGGAGTGCAAACTTGTACAACTAATATGAAGAAAGTCTGTGTGGCAGTTCCTCAGAGATGAGAATCGATCCGCCTCAAGATCCAAGCGGAAGAGCCACTCTGAGCGTACACCCAAAGGGTGTTCCATCCTGCCACGGAGACACTTGCCATGTCATGGCTGCTTTCATCATAATAACCAGAAAACCGGAAATAACATAGATGTTCCTCAACAGAAGGATGAATACAAAAATGTGGCATATCTACATAATGAGATATTACTCAGCCGTTACAAAAATGGAACCATAAAATTCACAAATAAGTGCATGGAACTGAAAAAAAAAATGTGTCTGAGTGAGGTAAATCAGGCACAGAAAGACAAATATTGTATATATTAACTTTTATGTAGATATTAGCTGTTAAGTCAAATGATAATCAACCTATAATCAAGAAAACCACAGAGGTTAGCTATAGAATAGAGGATTAGGGGCAGGGAGGACAGACAGCTCTCCCTAGGAAAGATACATAGGGATAATTATAGTTAGATGGGTGTGCACTGCAGCAGGAGGATCAGGTGGAAAAGAGGAAGAAACAGGGGGAGAGGGAAGAAATTCAGGAAGAGACCATTAAAATGAAAGATCATTTGAAAGGAAGTGTGGAAACCTAATACAGTAGAAGCTCTATAAAATATACACATTCATGAGCATGATCTAAATGAAATTGCCAAATATCGCGGAGACAGTACCAACTAGACATCTTTCGTCACCAAATGAAACTTCCAGAACTGGGATTGGGTTAAATCTAATTGAGTCGTTGACCAAAAGGGTCACATAGAAACCTCCCATACACACACACCTCCCAAACAACTCAAGTTATTGTCAAGACTGTAGGTTGCTCTCCGCAAACTGGTAGCAAGGCTCCATTGCTGAAGACAACACCTACATAACTCATTCAACATAGAAAAGTCAAATTGGTCCCTACAACGAGCCTTCAACCCTTTCAACTAGCATCTTTGGTACAGGAAAATACTGTGCATGCTACCAAAGGAGAAACACGAACACCAAGGCAGCCACAGATCCTTTGATCTACAATGGTGTCTTGCCTGAAAGGTATACTAGTGTGGTGGTGGCACAAAGCCTGGGAAGTGACTAACCAGTGTCTAGTTTGACTTACGGCCCTCTCTCCATGTAGAACCCGTACCTGGCACTGCTTGGGTAACCCAGAACCTGAGACTAGAGAGTGCAGGGACCTAAGATAAAGCCTACTTTTCTTAAAACAAAAAAAAAAAATAGCAATAAAATGATACCTAATTGGCATTCTGCTGTACTCACAGATCAGTGTCTTGCTCTGCCAACATCTGAGAAGCCTCCTTCTACAGCAGATGGGAACAAATACAGAGTCACAGCCAAACAAAAATGCAGAGAATGAGACTTTGAAACACTCAGCCCTAATGGGATGTCTCCATCAAATCTCTTCCCTCAGGGGCCAGGGAACCCTTTGAAATGGAAGGCAGAAAAAGTGAAAGAAAACAAGGATTTCTGAATTAGTGGAACTGATGTGTATATGAACTCACAGAGATTGAAGTAGTGTGAATAAAGCCTGCAAGGGTCTGCACCAAATGGGGTTCTAGCGCTGCAAGAAGTGGACACATGTCCCCATCTCTAACCCAGAGGCAATCTTCAATCTCCAACTCATAACCACATACAAATGAACATGTGGTTTTCTCCAAGGGAGTCTCACTGGGAAAACAAAGTAACTTTAATGGTAGAGCACATGCCCAACAATGGATGGCCACAGAAACTCAACAGCATGGTTGGAAGTTCCTTTTCTCATACTGTTGTGTGTCAGGGCTTTGCCTGTCTGTTTTTCTGTTTTATTTTATTTATTTTTTCTTCTCTCTTTTTACCCAACAGGTCCTTTGCATACATACATGCATATATATTCATATATATATATACATATATATATATGGCATTGTACCTTTATGAGATTCCCCAGTGTGTGAGAAACTCTCTGCATCTGTATCTGTTTCTTGGGCCTTTTTTCTTTTGTTTGTTTTTTGCTTTGTTTGTTTGTTTTGTCCTATTCCAACGTTAGCTTTGCTATATTATATTATATATTATATTATAATCCATTAGAAGACTGTTTGCTGTCTAACGAGAGATAGGAAGGGGTAGAATCAGATGAGAGAGGAGTTGGGGTGGAACTGAGAGGAGTAGAGGGAGGGAAAATCGTAATCAGGATATATTGTATGAGGGGGAAAGCCATTTACAACAAAAGAAAAAATAAATTAAAAATATGCATCTTGGCCCTCTTTTCTAGGGTGCTGATTTTGAGACTGTGGGACTGGCCACAGTTTCTCTGTTAATAGAAAGCTTCTCCAAGAGGTCACTGTGCCTACGAATCTCTATGCGTGCAGCTATTCATCTAAAACTGCCCCTGGCCACATTCTCCATGGGCTGTTTTACAGTGTCTTGTGGTTACATGTGCAAGACTCCTGACACATGGGAGGGGCTCAGTGATATGAGTTGCTTTCCTCCTCGATTTTTTCTCCATGAAATAATGAGAAAAATGAGATAACACGTTTCCTGCCATTTTAACTTTATAAGTAAGGCCTATAATTCCAACAGAGATAGAACTCAAAAAAAAAATAATTCCGGATTCCTCTTCAGTGCTTAACTAAGTACTGAACACTGTACACATGAAATGAAGTGTTTCAGAAAGTGCTGAAAGGTGCAGGTACCGTCATCCATAGGGACAACATGTACTTATATTCCCAGTAGTGAGTGGAGAAGGGCCTCACATACACAGAGCTTTGAGCAGAGTCCTTGCAGAGTAATTATCTCATACAGACCACCTGTGAAGGCCTTCCCAGCCATTCTCCATCTCCTCAGACTACAACCGCAAATCACTTAAACAATAGGCTTTTATTCCTGGCAGTTTTGGAGACTAGAAGTTCCCAAATGAAGGGATGGGGACAAAATGAGCATTTCTATTCTGAAAGGAAGAGATTACAAAGAAGGAAGCAATGGATCCTATATCCAAAACTTAACAAGGTAAATACTGACTCCAGGGCTCAGAAAGTGGTGATTCCACTGGTGGACAGAAGCTCTAACCCTAAGATCTTCTAAGAGAGGACCATACCCTCAAAGACCCCAGGCATCTGACACTCAAGTAAGTGGGAGGGCTAGAAAAATGAAGACTAGCTGCTCTGGCAGAGGACCAGGGTCCCAGCACCCACATAGCAGCTCTTAAGTGTCTACAACTCTAGTTCCAGGAGAGCTGATGTCATCTTCTGGATGCCCATGGGCGCTTACATACCCATGCACGCAAAAATACCCATACACATAAAAAAAATCATAAAATTTTAAAACGTTAATCTGGTGGTCTCAGAAATGTGTTTAGGGCCGTTCTTCCCTGCCTTAAAGGGTAATGCATACAAAAGTGAAATAGAAAAGTTCAACAACCTTCTTCCATCTCATTCCAGCTCTGGTCTATTCAACTTAATTGCTAGTGTTTCTGCTGACTTAAGTAAGTAAATCCCTGGTTCCACCCTGAGTATCGTTCTTTCAAGTCTCTATGGGCAACATCCCTAAAGCTCATATAAGAGCAAGTTTTTTTTGTTTTTTTTTTTTAATCTTTGTGACAGAGCTAGGCTAAAAAAAATTAAAAGCTTCAATTTCTGCTTCCTCACATTTCTCTTTTCTTGTCTTTTTCTCTGAGCAATTCAAAGGAGGCGAGACTCTCCAAAACTTTTCTTAGAAGTACCCTCAGCTAGGGCTGTCTTGTCTGGCATCAGTGGGAGAGGATACGTTCAGTCCTGCTCTGACTTGATGTGCCAGGGTGGATTGGTACTCATGGGTAGGGGGTTGAGAAGGGAGGAGAAATGGGGAATGGAGGGGGGGTGCAATGGTGGGACTGGGAGAAGAGCAGGCAGTGGGCTGAGATCAGGCTACAAGATGATTAAATAAATAATGACTAAGAAAAGAAATACCCTCAGCTAAATGCCGGCTTTCAGCACTCAGACATTGCAAGTCCATTATCATTGTAATAACAAAGTGCGCTTTCTTCTTGTTTTAAACACATTTTCATTTCCATCTGTGGCATTATCAGACTGATCTTTAAGGTGCTCATTTTTACCAGCATTGTTTCTGATTACTAATATTAGCTAGAAGTCTTTATCTCGGCAGCTAGCTAAACTTCCCAGGTGCACTTGAATTAGAATGTGCCGCTGAGACAGATGAGATGGCCCATTTCTCCCTGAGCACTGGGCAGGTGTTGAGCATCATTAAAACATTGTTGAAATTTGTTAAAAATTGCTGTTAGCATTAATGATACATTACTTAAATTTATGTTTTAAGCACTCCATCCAATGTTCATTTTCCTGTAAAAGACCAAGACATTAGGTCTGAGGTAGTTTGAAATCCTCTAGACTCTCTTGCTGCCCAAGCTTCCTTAAGAAAGGACTTTCTATCTTCTACTTCTTTCATAAGATTCTCTGCCCAAAATTTGGCTATGAATCTCAGTGTATGTTTTGATACCCTGCTGGGTGGAGTCTTTCAGAGGCCCTCTGTAATAGGCTCCTGTCCTGTTCCCTGTTTTCTTCCTCTTCCAATGTCCGTCACATTTGCCTTTCTGAATGAAGATTGAGCATCTTATCCAGGGTCTTCTTTCTTTATTAGCTTTCTTAGGTGTGCAGATTTTAGTATGATTATCCTATATTATATGTCTAATATCCACTTATCAGTGAGTATATACCATGTGTGTCTTTCTGCTTCTAGGATACCTCACTCAGGGTGATCTTTTCTAGATCCCACCATTTGCCTGTAAATTTCATGATTTCTTTATTTTTAATTGCTGAGTAGTATTCCATTGTGTAAATGTACCACAGTTTTCTGTATCTATTCCTCAACTGAGTGACATCTGGGTTACAAATAAAGCTGCTACGAACATGGTTGAGCAAGTGTCCTTGTTATATACTTGAGCATCTTTTGGATATATGCCTAGGGATTGTATAGCTGGGTCTTGAGGTAGCACTATTCCTAATTGTCTGAGAAAGCACCAGATTGATTTCCAAAGTGGTTATACAAGTTTACTTTCCCACCAGCAATGGAGTAGGGTTCCTCTTTCTCCACATCCTCTCCAGCATGTGTTATCACTTGAGTTTTTTATCTTAGCCATTCTGATGAGTGTAAGGTGAAATCTCCTGGAGGGAACTCCACAAGGAGAGCAACAGAACCAAAAAATCTGGGCTCAGGGGTCTTTTCTAAGACTGATATTCCAAACAAGGACCATGTAAGGAGATAACCTAGAACCCCTGCACAGAAGTAGCCCATGGCTGCTCAGTGTCCAAGAGGATTCCCGAACAATAGTAACAGGGACCATCTCTGATATGAACTCATGGGCTGGTTCTTTGATCACCTCCACTTGAGGGAGGATCAGCCTTACCAGTCCACAGAGGAAGACAAAGAAGCCAGTTCTGATGAGACCTGATAGACTAGGGTCAGATGGAAGGGGAGGAGGACCTTCCCTATCATTGGACTTGGGAGAGAGACATAGGAGAAGAAGAGGGAGGGAGAGTGGGATTGGGAGGGGATGGAGGAGGGGCCTACAGCTGGGATACAAAGTGAATAAACTGTAATTAATAAAAGTAATATTGAAAGTAAAAAATACATAAAAATGGCCTTTGTGGCAACTTGATGGACATCTTAGTCTCATTTATGTTGCTATGGTGAACTACACTGACCAAGAAGCAACTGTGGGGAGAAACAAGTTTCTATACTTACAATTCTAGAATGCAAATTCATCACTGAGGGAGAGCCAGATCAGAAACTCAAGCACAATATATCCACAGTCAAGAGCAGAGAGGAAGAAATCCACCAACACTGCCTGTTTGGTTATGCTCAGCTAGCTTTCCTCACTCTTAGACAATTCAGAGCCCATCCCACAAAACAATGCTGTCCACATTCACTGTGGATCTTCCAACATCAATTATCAATCAAGACAATCTGCCATTAGGCATGCCCATAGGCATCTCCGGGACTGGGAAGTACAATAGTCCAAATTGTGGATGGTGCTTGATGTGTGAGCCCCAGGCTCCAGCTTCCAAGTACAGAGCAACCACCACCTGCCAGATAATGAGAGCCCAATGGCTTCAGGCGCAGCTTTGGAAACTCTTACACAGCTTCCCAACTGCAGCACTGTGCTCCACGACTTTCTTTTGGTACCCAGTTTCTGATCCCTGAACCATGGTTTCTGAGCACAATCTGTTGATATCTTTTTGACTGCGGAATATAAGGATATCATCGCCATCATCAAACACCTGTGCCCAAGTGAACCTGACTATCCTTACTTATTTCCTAAATGGCTTCACTGGGTACTCCAACTCCTGAGCAGTGTCAGGGGTCCTGGCTTGTACCCAAACTCTAGAGTACACTCTTAACAAATACAGGCCCTGAGTCAATGCAGAAGCTGGCATTGAGCTATATAAGGGGTTAGCAGCCAGCTGTCTGACAACTTAAGACCTGGTTGAACAGTTTGAGAGTGTCTGAGATAGGAAGAAGCACAAGGGAGCATAGGAAAATAGATGATAGGAAAATAGAAAGATGATAATAGCCTGTGAAGGGTCAGAGAAGTGACTGTTCAGTCCTTGGTTATCAGAATAGTTCTAGAATTGTCAACTCCATTGTATTAGTGGTCTCAGACCTAAGCCCAGAGAACTATAACATTAGCTACTACCAAAGGTCAATGTTCCCAACACATGAGACCTCTATGGGGGTTGTAACACTAAATGGAGACACTTGCTACTGCTTCTATCTCTCTCTTCTTTCAATCAAGAGTATGGGGGCCAGAATACTACTGGAGAGTGGTATTAGAATAGCTTCCTGCTTTCTCACAAAGCCAAAGAACTCTCAACTGCTGATCAGTGGCACAGCCTACTGTTTGTGGGAGAAATGTTTTGGAGATGGCAATTAAGTCAAGTTAGTTAATAGTGTCAATAAAATCTGTCCTATATTTATTGAGTTTTCTATCAATCATTGGAAGAAAGATTGCTATCTCTGTAAAAATAATTTATCTTGCTGTTCTAGCATGTATTTTAAAACTCTGGAGATAAATAAATTTTAGGGGTTGTTTTCTTGATTAACTGAACACTTTGTGATGTGCATTCTCTTAAAACATTCTTTTTCTGAAGTTTAATTAAATAATATAGCTACCTACTTTTGTTTTTATTCATATGACATACCTTCTTTTGTCCTACTTTTAACCCATTTTAAAATTTTTTATATATAAATAATGTTCATTACAGGCAGCATAGAGTCTTTCTATATTTTTGACTATTGTTGCCTTTTAATTGAAGTGTTTGGGTCATTTACATTTAGTGTTATTACTAATAGAGTTAAGTTTAATTATGTCATACTGCTATTTCTTTTTATTTGTTACATCTACTTTTCTTACTTTCTCTTAATATTTTCTGTGGTTCCATTTGATTTTTTCTTGCCTTTTGAACTACTTTATTGAAAGTATTTTACATGTTTTTAATTTATTGCATACCACTTTCAAATGACAGTTGTCAAGAACTGCAAAAGATTTGCTATTTGTTATATAATCATTCTTGAAAAGATAATGCAGGATGAAAGACCTTCTTTGCAACTGCTTTTCTTGTTAGACATAAAAATACAAGAGAACCATGGAGAATTATTTGCCAAAATATATACCCTTAATTTCTAACACTTCTTTGGTTTTTGGCAAATTTCCCTATCTAGTTTGCCAATCATTATGACTAATCTGACCCACAAAGACTCAAATCCTGTTTGATTTGTCTCATACAACATTTAATTATAGTTATTCTCAGTAGGATTCCAAGCAGCAGGATGAGGCAAACCTGCAGTATTGATCTCACCCATACCCCAGTGTCTCAGAACCAACCAGCTGAACAAATCCCATAAACCATAAAGGTCTTATAAACCAGGTGGCTTCATAATCGTGTTTCTGTATTTTTCTTTCCCCCTTAGTCCAAGTATTAATCCAGGAGCAGCAGGATCCATTAGTGATTGTACAGACTGCTTTGGCCTACAGAAAGGTAGCCCAGAGAATTTTGTCTTCTATCATAAGCCTGGTCAATTAATTCAAACTGGTATGCATACCTTACAAAGCCCAGGTGATGCCAACATCAGGAACAAACTTCACACATTTCTTAATTATAATGGGTGCCGTCTTTGGGCTGATTGTCTACTTGTTACAAACAAATAATAAGTTGTCTCTCTAGAGATCTCCCCAAGGAATTCCAAAAGCTTCATTCACTGAGAACCCCTCAGTCATGTGAGGCTGAATAAGGTGCTTGTGGTTTCCTGTCCTTAAACATTTAAGGTTATTATAATCATCTTTAAAGTGGAGGTCGCTGTGTCCTTAATAAGAGATTATGTTAACAGCTGGCTTCCACGAATCACACAATCACAGGTGTAACTTATAAGCAAGGAACCTCCCTCTCACACATACACCCCAAAGCAAAACCTATTATCCATCAGGGACACAACAGTGTTTCAGGTGTTGTACGGTGACTGGCTGTTTGACTTCCTGGTTCCCAGCTTTGTTCCATCTAGTTCTGATTTTTGAGTGGCATATCTGAAAGGCATAGTACAGCCTCCTCTATGTGTCTCTGCCACCATGGACCAGCTATGTTTCCTGAGTTGGTGTTTACTGGTATTTTGTATAATGGCTCAGGAACTGAGTCTTTCATCCACTCTTGTTTCTTTTAAGTGCCTACAACCACATAGAGGATCAACAGCAGAGGAATAGGATCTAAGGATGGCCCTGAAAGGTGAACATGGTTACTGCCTTCCCTTCTCCACAAACCCTGGGATTGAGGCCAGTAGTTCAGGGGATCAGTGTTTCTCTCCTTCCATCACTTTAAACTTGACACTTGCTATTAAGTTTGATTTCAGCCTTCATACAGCCATTTCCTATCTATGCCCAGATCTGTTATCTACAGGAGTCAGGCGAAAGAGACAGTAGAGCATGTTCATAAAGCTCACAGGTACCATTGTATCTCCAATTTGGCTGCTATAGAAAGATGGGGAACGCTATCACATTAGCTTGATTGTCCGGGATCATAACAAGCTCATGAAAAAAACACAAATAAATTAATTTGAAATAAATCCATCCAGAGACCCCTGTCCCATGGGATAGTACTACACAGATTTTGGATGGGTCTTCCCTCCTCAGTTAAGCCTCCCTGGAAACCCCCTCCTATACATGCCCAGTATGTTTCCATGGTGTTTCTAAATTTCATAAAGCTACAAATGAAAATCAACTATTGCAAGCAGCTAAGGTATGTCAATCACAAGTGTAGCGTTTGTTTTCAAACTCTGCTTTATTTTGGGGTTTCTTAAAGCCTTTCACTTCCAACACCCCAACCCTAAGTCGTGGGGAGAGGGTGCACAGACCCCTTTACTTCTCCCAGGTGTTTAGGTTTGATGGGTTTCCCTGGGGCTATACCAATGGCCTTTAACAGCAAATGCAGTAGACTGTCTCCTTGGAGCCAGAGCCACTATGATGAAACATTTCTCTCCATCTGCCACACTGTCCATCTCTGGTCACTCCAAATTGCCACATGCCATACGCCAACACTGTGTGCCACACTTTCTGTCTTCGGGCTCCCATATTTATGTGCCTCAGAGTCCTAGACCATGGTCTCACTTCGTGCAGCATGAGGCAGGATGTTACCAGTTGGCAAAGGCTATGCCCCACGCAAGACAGTTTCCAGCTATGGACAAACTAAAGTCCAAACTAAAATCCCACACTTGGGATTAAAACAAAAACATATTTGCATGACATAACTGAGTTTTTAAAGAAACCCAAACTTTCATTACACACAAGTGACTTGGACAATTCAATTAGCAACTATGATTGGTTCATAATTCACAAGCTATAGCTACAGTTCATAGTCACCAACAAAGAGTGTATAGTAAGATAGTTCATCACTTGGGAACAGCCCAAGAATGAATAAAATGTACCAAAGTTCATTTAGTAATACACTGGTCAAAGTTTTAAAAGTATTGTATGTAATCATATGTGCAAGAGAACCTATCTATCCTCAGGGGCTTACCTGCGACAACTAGATTACAAAGGCATGTAGGTAACTCTTCTCATTCCCTCTCTAGGATGTGCTGCTCTGTAACACAGTCGTACATCTTTTCAAAAGATGGTCACGTGAGGCCAGCCTCAGTCAGAGGTGGCCAACTCATAAAGTGTCTTCTCCTGGCACTCACTCATTTCTCCTCTGTCCCCTTCTTCTGTTCTTTGTGAGTTTACTACTCAAATGATAAGCAAGACTTTCTTTTTATTTCTTTGATAAAGTTTATAATTTCTCTTTTTAAATTTTGTTTAATTTTGCATAATTTATTCACTTTATATTCTGATTGTAGCCCTCCTCTCTCCTCTTTTCCTGGTCCCATCCTCTCCCCTTCTACCACCCCCCTCATCCAGCCATTCCCCTAATCAACAGAAAGGGGGAGACCTCCTCCACTATCATCTGACTTCAGCCTATCAAGTCTCATCAGGACTGGCTGCATCCTTCTCCTCTGTGACCTGGCAAGACCACCCTACCAGAAGGAAGTGATCAAAGAGCAGGAAACAGAGTCCTTGTCAGAGAGAGCCCCTGTTCACCTCACTAGGGAACCCACATGGAGACTGAGCTGCCTATCAGCTACATCTGATCAGGAGTCTAGGCACTCTCCATGCATGATCCTTGGTTGGTGCATCCATCCCTGCAGGCCCCTATGGGCTCAGATTTGTTAGCTTTGTTGGTCTCCTTGTGGAGCTCCTATCCCCTCCAGGTCCTTTTGTCACCCCAACCTTCTTAAGACTCTCTGCGCTCTGCCCAAAGTTTGGCTGTGAGTCTCAGCATCTGCTTTGATCCCCTGCTGGCAGGAGTCTTTCAGAAGTCATCTATGGTAGGCTCCCATCCTGTTCCCTCTCTTCAACTGTTTCCAGTGTCTATTCTATTTTCCCTTCTGAATGAGAATTAAGCATCCTCCCTAGAGTCCTCCATGTTATTTAGTTTCTTTAGGTCTGTGGATTTTAGTATGGTTACCCTGTATTTTATGGCTAATTATTCACTGATAAGTGAATAAATACCATGTGTGTCTTTCTGTTTCTGGGTTACCTCTCTCAGGAGTATCTTTTCCAGTTTTGTCCATTTGTCTTCAAATTTCATGATTTCCTTGTTTTTAATAGCTGAGTGGTATGGAAAGATTTCCCATGATCATGGATTGGTATGATTAACATAGTAAAAATGGCCATCCTACCAAAAGCAATCTACAGATTGAATGCAATACCTATCAAAATACCAACACAATTTTTTACAAGACCTTGAAAGAACAAATCTCAACTTCATATGAAAAAAAATGAGAATAGCCTAAAGCCTGTACAATAAAAGATCTTCTGAAATTATCTCCATCCCTGATAACAAGCTGTACTATAGAGCAACAGTAATAAAAACTGCATGGTACTGTCATAGAAACAGACTGGTAGATCAATGGAATCAAATAGAAGACCCAGAAATAAACCCACACACCTAAGGAAACTTGATATTTTCACAGAGGAGCCAAAATCATACAATGGAAAAAAGATAGCATCTTTAACAAATGGTGCTGGTCTAACTGGATGCCTACATGTAGAAAAATGCAAATAGATTCATATTTATCACGCTGCACAAAACTAAAGTCCAAATGGATCAAAGACCTCAACATAAAACCAGACACACTAAATCTGTTAGAAAAAAACTGGGGAAGAGCCTTGAACTCATTGGCACAGAAGAAAGCTTCCTGAACAGAACATCAACAGCTCAGTCTCTGGGATAAACAATTAATGGATAAACAACAAATGGTACCTGCTTCTGTAAAGCAGAGGAAGAATTCCAAACCAGGAGATGTTGTATCCTTTGTTTTTTATGCCTCTCTAGAAGTGTTTATATGTTTTCATGACAAGTATCATAAGGACAGTTCTTTTTAAATTTTACTTTGGGAGCTGGAGAGATGACTAAGCAGTTAAGAGTACCAGCTGCTCTTCCAGAAGACCCAGGCTCAACTCCCAGCATCACCCTGGCAGCTAGCTCACAACCATCTGTAATCCCAGTCCCAGAAGATATGATGCCCTCCCCCCATTTTGGCCTCCTTGGGCACTACATGCATGTGATACCCAGACATGCATTTGGGCAAGCACTCATATGCATAAAATAAAAAAATTAAAACTCTCAATAGACTAGGATCAGAAGGAAGGAAAAGAAGACCTCCCCTATCAGTGGACTTAGGGAGGGGCATGTGTGGAGAAGGGGGAGGAAGGGAGGGGTTGGGAGGGGAGGAGGGAGGGAGCTACAGGGGGGATACAAAGTGAATAAAGTGTAATTAATAAAATACTTTTTATAAATCTCAAAGTAAATTTAAATTTACTTTTACTCTGTGTATATGTGAGTTTCTGTATGCATATGTGTGTACTAACTGTGTGTCTGGTGCCAATGGAGGCCAGATTGGGACACTGGAAGCCTTTAAACTGGGGTAATAGGTGGGCGTAAGCTTCTATTTAGGTGCTGGATACTAAAATCAGGTCCTGTCAACAGCAGCAAGCGCTCTGAACTGCTGAGACTCATCATCAGCCCCTTAAAGCAGATTCTTAGGTTGTCCATTTTTGTAATAAGCTGCTTCAGGGGCAAGGTGCAGAAATGTTGTTTTTGTTTAAGAGTCCAGAATAGTGGAAACCAATCCACATTTCTCTTTGACATTTCCATTGCTGTTTGAAAGGCATGGTCATTGACCTGTCCATACAGCCTGGTGGCAGGCAAAGCAGGTAGGAGGTATAACCTCTGGTTTCCTGCCTTGCACTACAAACCTGAAAATAGTGACAAGTATGTTACAGAGAAGAGCAATAATTAACTTTCAAAGAAAGTAATAGAACTCACTGAAAAGCATGTTAGCTTTTTGAAAAACTTTAAATCAAGCCTCTAACACATTAACATACCATTTCCTACTTACCTTTGGAAACCAATAATATTGATGGTATATATACCAAGTAGCATAGCCCAGCCAAAAAAAATCATTTAACAACCATTCATTTGAATGCATGCAAAATGTGCGTTTATTTGTGTTTTTTTTTTAACGGGAAGGGTATTTTCCCCTTTGAGAGATATGATTTATGTGCATTTCCAACACTGACTCTGAACTCAGCACATTCCAGGGCATTTCAGAATTTATGTTCTACTTCGCCTTTTTTTCCAGCCCCACTATTTCTTTGCAAGGTATCCCAGTGGGACACAACCAAAAAAGTGTTTCTTTTTTGCTTTCCCAGGAATCTTAAAAGTCGCATAAGAAAGATGAAATGACCAACAATGGCTCCCCAGGGGAATCCAAGAAGCAGGTGATTCATGAGGGCTCCTTAATGCTCCACTTTCTCTCTCTACAAACACATGAATGTCAGAAGCCACAGGTTGGAGGACACAAGCCCCTGAGCTTGAACTCATACTTTTACCAAAACAGGGGCCAGGTTATCCTCTTCCTCCCAAGATGCACTGCCCACAGCTCAGCGAAACCTACTGCCCAGTTGCACAGGCAGTTACTTCTCTTGGGGAACACTGGAGCTATTTGAGAGTCTTTAAGTTCTATGAAATGTTCTCCTACACCAGCCACTCCACAAGGCTCTGAAACACACCCAAGCAGATAATAAGTCTGTGCCCAGCACACGCAGAAGATAGTCTATCGTGGCTTCCAAAGATGACTTCCTAAACCAGATCCTTGCTCTTGTAAGCAACAGATTCAGCTCACACACACCATCCTATCGAGGCTACCCTTCGAATATCATAATCACCAAGCATTGCTCTGTCTTCACAGGGTGTGTTGGGAAGTTTTGGTGTCTTTAAAAACTCAGTTGTGTTATGGAAGTATGTTTTTGTTTTGATATCAGGTGTGGGATATGGGGCTCCTTCAGATTGTCCACAGCAGCAGACTATTTGCCTCCTGTGGGCTCTGAGAGGGGTCTTTGCCAGCTGGAGTTAGTTGAAGTCTGAGGACTTTGAGGGGTATAAACGTGATAGCCCAGAGGGAGAAAGGCAGCTTGCTGTGTTTGCTGGTTTGCTGGTTACCTGACTTCTGGATATCCTGGCGACTGAGATTGGTATTGCCCCCAAAAGAATCCTACGACCCCACCCAACTGGAAGAAATAAAAAGTTCTGAGTCCCCTTTCACTTCCAAACTTCTTCCCCCCACACACACACACTTGGGGGTTTGGAAGGGAGTTATAGGCTTTAAGGAATCCCCAAATAATTAGTGATTGAAAACTAGTGCCTACAACAGGGTGTGTAAAAATTCAGGACGAAGGAAGAAAAACAACTGGATCCTGGAACACTGGAAATATAAAGCAGAAAATAACAGAGAAATCACACTTCTTAGATCCTAGTAATACTGTGAATCCCTTGCTGAAGCCAATGAGGCAAACAGGAAGAAAAAGACCAAGAAGGAAATGAAGAGAATGCACAAACAACTAGATAGCAAAAGCTAACCACACTGATCCAGAGACTCCTACCTGAGATCCAGCAGCCACGGAGCACTGAAAACCTGGCTTAGAAGCAAAAAGAAACTCTACCTCAGCATGAAAAGCTACTAACAGGACAGATTGGGGAAACTGAGAGCAATGCCAATAAATGCAAATATATTAGTAAATATTTTGTCTATTAATGGCAATAAGTAATTATATTGATCAGTCTCCATATTTTGGATTTGGAATTAGACACTGAACATTTGCCCGAGTCTTTTGCATTTAACACAAACTTCTTGTACTGTTTATCTTGTTGGAGACTTGATCCCAGAGGTCTTTAGGTTTTTGTTGAGGGGAAATATAAGTAACAAAAGCCACTTGACAAAGGTGTGCTGTGTTCATTACTGTGACAAAATGCCAAGAAAAAAATGAATTGAGAAAGGAGGTATTGGTCTGGCTCACAGCTTCAGTTCACCACAGAGGGCAAGATGTAGCTGAGTGTAATCCACCCACGGTAGCAAGTGCACTGAAGAGGGTGTTCAAAATGCAGAGAGGACAGGACAGGAACTAGGGGGCCTCCCAAACCTCCCACAGCCTCCCCAAATAGCACCACCAACTGGAGAACAAGTATTTGAAACCGGCAGGGCCTGTGAAGGACATTTCAGATTGAAGCAACAACGGGTGGCTATTTTCAAAACTACTATTGGGGTGACTCGTGGCTTCTAACAGAATTGTCACAAAAACAGGGCCATCTCTTTGCAATCTGAATCAAGCTGTTAAGGCAACAAGACCAAGATTAAACCTAGAAATGCTCACTGCACCATCCCCTTCCTCCTCCTGGTCTTGTCCTCCTGGGCTTGCCAACTCTGGGCAGTCATCACACCAGCTCTGCTCTCTGAGGCTCTCCAACAAGGCAAGTGAGGATTTGAAAGACGGCGTCGGCATGGTGCTATGGATTGACACAGAAGTTCTGTTTATATGGCTGCAGGTTTGTGTGTAATTTTGGTAACTGCTCATCAAGCCTTCTTCTAAAGTGTCAGATTTAACCAGAGGTCAGATGATTGACAGCAGTCTTGGCAGCTGATGTTTAAACATGGGAGTGTTGGAAGGGAAGTCAGGAAGGAAGTGATCCAGGAAAAAAAATGGTGAAAATAGGGGTTTGGAAGGAAAATCTGTTTGAGGTGTACATCGTGTTCTAATCTGAGGAATATATAGCACATGAGGAGGTCATATCTGGAGCTTTGAAGGCGCTTAGGGCAGAGAATGAAAGCACGTCACCCAAGGGTATGACCTTTCTGAACATAAGATGACAGCAGAAAAGAGGTGGCCTTTAATGTGATCTTGGCCTGGGATCCCCTTTCCAACCAGCACATTTACTGGGGTTGCTTGCATTCACTAAGCAAAGACTTTACCACTAACCTGCATTCCCACCCCACCCCCACCCCACCCTGCACCTTTTGTCACTTTTACTTTTACGTAACAGGGTCTCCCTAAGTTATCCTGGTTGCCCTTGAATTCATTCTGTTGCTCCAGCAGGCCTTGAACTCACGATCCCCCTGTCTGTTCCTCCAGGGTAGCTGGGATTACAAGGCTGTGTCACCAGGCCAGATTAACCAAACATTCCTAAAACAGACTTTTAAACAACTCGTGTTTCAAAAATCTTACAGGAGATGTAAGAACTAAGTGGTTTTTCAACAGTTGCAAGAGAAAGGAGTTTTCTTGGCAAGGTCTACAAGAGTGAGGGGTTGGGGTGAGGGCTTGCCAATCGGGAAACAAAAAAATCATTTTCTAAAATTGTCATTTGTTTTTACCATGATATTTATCAGTAAGATCAAATCACATATAAGTGTCACATAAGATTGGTATCTTTAGCAGAAGAAATTTGGATCAAGAATGGCTGAGAAACTTCACAGCTTGAAATGCTGCCACAATTGAGTTATGCAAGATTTCAGCTCAGCCATTTTTTTTCCAAGGCGTCCAAGCAGCTGGACCCCAGGCCCTCTTTTGTGGGCTCTGAGAAGAACATGGGCTCTCCTTGGGTGAGCTAGGGGTTTCTGTGGTGTTTACGAAGATGTTCAGCACCCAGGTGTGACCGTTAGCAATCCCACAGAGCCTGGGAGGCCAGCACACTGCATTCTCAGAGAAGAGAATCGCCTCTCAGTCACAGGAACCATCTCAAAGGCAATTCTCTCGCCTCCAGCCGTGACACCATCAAACCCACACAGTTAGAGCGGACAGGGAGACGTGCATTAGAGGATCTCACCTCTTGCTTTTCCTGCTCACAGCCCTTCTTCTCGGAAAAGTCTGAGGACACTTAGGGTCATGTCTGCAACAAGTGAGAACCAGCTCTCATCTCTGAGGCTGTCTACTCATCTTTCAACTGGACCTGCTGATCTCATGCATTTTCCAGACAGGGTTTGGGTGACCAGACCTGCAAGCCATGGTAGGAGCCAAAGGAAAGGCTTTGAGAACATCATGAGGAGCCATCTAGTGAGAGAGGTCAAGGACAAAGGTCAAGGGCGTCAGTCCCATTTTCCCTCTCCTCTGTACTTTTATATGTTGCTAGATGAGGAAAAAAAATGTCTTCAACTTCCATCCCCCTTCTCCCCCCCAAACAAAATTTAAAAAGAGCAAAACCCAAGCCCCCCTCCCCAGCCCTCTAACTCGCCTTTTTATTTTGTAGATGTAGGTTTGAACCTGCTGCATCAAACCCTCCAGCTGCACATGCGTTTTTTTTCTGCTTAGGGAATCCAGTACAGCTTTAACTTTCCTATGTCAAACACAAAATGCTTAGATTCCAGGCAGGAGCATCTTCTCAGAGAGCCAGTGACAGGCATCGCCCATGGCCAGGCCGGCTTTATGCACATCTTATGTCCAGACATCCCTGGCCCCGCCTACTACCCTGGCCTATTCAGAAAAACAAAACAGAGCAGTCTGGCTGAGCATTCCCAAGAGTAAGCCCACGACCCAGGAAGAGCCTAGAGAAACTGCACTGAGGTGTTCTTCCACATTGTAGGGCACAGAGCACAAGGTTTATGGTTGGCCGAAGGGCCCAGTCACTTTCTTTTAAAATGTGCCTTCAGTAGTTTCTCTGGTGTCTCTATTTGGAGTTCCTGTATTCACCACACATCTTGATGCATCTTAGCCCCAAAAGGTTTGAATGGTGACCTGCTGTGCAGTATGCCTGGGTGTTGTATCTGTACTCTGAGATTGCATCACACCTCTCAACACCAACGACAGTGTTCTGTTACTAGGTGTTCATTGTGGACAGTCCTCCCATCAGAAAGCATGTCCCTAGTGCCCTCTCTCTTACTCAACATTCTCCATAGGACAGTGTTAGCCATGCACTGCTCAGCCTCTCCCTGCCCAAGCACAGACTGTAGGGAAGGTGTGTCTGAAGTGAGGTTGAGGTTCCAGGGAAGGCACAGCTGAGATCTGTTCAACTAAACGCATCTACTCCCATGGCACAAAAATGTCAGGGAACCTCTGACTCAGGGGAGGAGGGAGGAGGGTGCTTGCCACCAAGCCTCAAAACATGAGCTCCATCCCCGGGACCCACATGGTGAAGGAAGAGAACTGACTCTTGGCAGGGTATCCTCTGACCTCTAGACACATGCGATGGGACGTGCACACATGCTCATGCATGCACACTCGCATACACACAACAAATAAATGTAAAAAAAAATATTCTGGTTGCCCCACAAAGTAAGGTAAGGTTTGATTTTCCTCTGCACATAGAGGATAATTTACACACAGTGGGATATTACCTAGCCTATGAAAGGAAGGGTGGTCAGGCATCTGCTGCGACATGGAACCTTGAGAAAACTAAGGTAAGTAAAATAGGCAGTAGTGAAAGGACAGGTTCTGTGTAAGTGCACATAGCAGAGACTCTTGCAGCAGCCGAGTTCAGAGACAGAAAGCAGAATGTCAGGAGCTAGAGTGACAGATGCGGGCAGTTCTAATCAGCAGGTCCAGAGTTTCTGTTTTATAAGATGGGGAAGGTCTGGCTCTGAGATGCACAGCCCAAATTGAGAACATCTGGACTGTGTACGAACATAGCCTTGATGTGTTCAGTGTCTGATATGAGTTTTCACGACATGTGAAGGAAAACTCACTCCTACCTCACAGGTACCAAGAAAGGAATAAAATCACATAAAATGCTTAGCGTGGTGCGGTTTTTTTTTCTCCCATTACACAAGCACACGTGCATACCACACACGTGATTGATCGTATGCACACACTGCACACATGATGACATGCACACACATCATAAACATGATCACATATAATGCTTAGTATGGTGCAGTTCCTCTTTCCCCTACCATACACACACACACACACACATCACATAGTCATGTACACACTCAGATAGGCACATATGTGGAGACTCACACACCCTTTTCTCCCAGCTCCCTGACACAGAGTCCTCACTACACAAAACACATTGCATTAGATAGCCTCTGTCCTTAGAAATCTCTTCCATCTGTAGTGTGGAAGATTCTCACATCTCTTATATCCTGATACAAATTCTCACTTAGGATGATTTTTAAGACATTCTTAGAATAATGACCCAAACGTGGAGCCTCTTAAAACCTAGTCGCAGCAGGGACCGTGGAGTCCAGTTTGGACCTTATCTATATGAAGCATGCCACACTTTAGAAAATATCTCCAGTATGCTGGTATATGTAATTTTTTAAACAGAGGAAAGAAGTATCAATGTCCTCATTTAGGGAGGGAGAGAGCTTAGGCCAAATGAGTTCAAAATCTAATTATTAGGGGCCAAAGTTAAGTGTGAAACTACCATGTTTTAGCCTCAAGGCTTTTATGTCCTTTTCTTCTTCCCAGTGGGCAGCAGAGGGTAGGTCAGAGTGGGTTTACCCAAGGCCCAAGGACCTACTGCCTAGATCCTTTGTTGCTGTAGAATACAAAACCAAGATGTGAATTTCTCCCCCAGTTTCTCTCCTGTTCTGGGGTCACAGAACAGGAAACTCCACAAGATCTGGCCCTGGGACCAAAGACTTCTGCGGTCAACAAACCCTAAACAGTAGCCTTAGGTCTTACTTCTGGTGGCAGGTTTAAAGGCTCCTAGAATGCTCTCTCTCCAAGTTCAAAATCAGTGAAATCAGAGAACACAGCCACAGGAAAAACAGAAGATGAGTTTCAGTGGAATGGGTCTCTGCCAGTCTCTGCTAGGACAGAGAGGCTGAGCATAGCCACAGACTGCACGAAGTTACCAAGATTAGAAACTCCTCCCTAGGATGATGCCAAGGTAAGTAAGTGAACAAACTAATAAATTAAAAAGTGAGTTATCAGGGTACTCAAAAGATGGCTCAGACTACTCAGGGAAGATCTGGCTTCAGTTTCCAGCACCCACACGGCAGCTCACAAACATTTGTAAACTGCAGTTCCAAGGGGCCCGCTGCTGTCTTCTGGCCTGACATGCAGGCATTGCACACAGGTGGTATACAGACATACACACAGGCAAAACACTCATACACATAAAATAAATCATTTAATAAAATGAACTATCACCCATCAGAATCAACTGAGGTGTTCCTAGAAAAGCAAGCGTGTTCTTTGGAAGTAATTACTATGGCCACCATCTTGGTTTGCTTGTGAGGATGTGGAGGATTTGGTGTCACTAGACTAGCTTGCTGGACCCTAGGCATGTAGTAGTCTCTGGGTAGAAGAGAGACTGTTTATGAACCTAAGCCCTGTCCCCATCCAGAAGCTGTACCCACAGTCATTTGTCACTGTTCCCAGTATTGAAAATGAAATCTGCCCCATTCCACTCCATATCCTGCTGACTCTAGATCACGCTGTTGGCAGTCTCTATGGTTCTTAAACACATGGACACAAACATGTGCTTTCCCTGAGACCTACCTGCTACCCTGCAGCTTCCATGTCTCCAAATGTTTAAGACAAGAATCCATTTCTCTTGATACTATCCCTAATCACTTCTTACTCCATGTTAGACAATAATCCTCAGATGGAAATGTCACAGGAAGACAGGTTTCATTCTCCCTTTGAGAACTGGAAGGCACTTTACACCTGTGGGAGCTAACAGGACATGTGGAACAATGGAGTTTTTGATTTGGAGACAGAATAGTAACAGGTGGACTGGATCACATGCAAAGGATGACCTGAGAATAAACACATCTAGTCTTTTTTTCACTGAACCACTCCAGTGACAGTTGTGGGGTATATAATCACATCTTGGAAGGAGCAAATAGAAGGTTAAGCATACCCCTCAGGGACTAAAGCACCAAGGACCATGCATGGACTGGACCTAGCCCCCTCTACAGATCGTTGGGCAACTCAAGCTTCATGTGGGTTCCCTAGTAAGAAGAGCAGGGGCTGTCTATGACATGGACTCTGTTGCCTGCTTTTTGATCACTTCCCCTGCCTCACCAGTCCACAGGGGAAGAGGACGTGCTCAGTCCTGATACAACTTGATCAGCCGGGGTAGGTTGGTGGGGGGGGGGCTCCCCTTTCTGAGGAGTCGGGAGGGGGAGATGGAAAGAGGGGGATACCATTGAGATATAAGATGGATAAATAAATAAATAAAACGTAAAAACCATACCCCTCAAGTATTGTAGGTAAGGTGTACATCAATGGGAAATGCATGTATACATTTATATTTGGGGTTTTTTTAAATAAAAATTCCAAGACTCATAATTGCTACAAGTGAATTTATACGTGTAACTTAAATCTCATCATCACACCCACAAAAATTTTCTCCCATAAAAACCACAGAAGAAAGTACCCTCTTAGTTTGACTCCACAGGGGCAAATCCTGAGATGAGGATAACATGGATTTAGGGAGAGCCAGTGAGTGACTAGGAAGAAAGGCAAGAGGCCAAGGAGAGGGCAGGCCCAGACCAAGTCCTGCAAAAGCTTTAGCTCTACAAGCAGGATGTCCAGGGCATAAGATTATAAAGGCAATAAAAAGTTCCTTTGCCTGATGACATTACATGTTTCCATGCCTGGTTTTCAGTAATGTTGGCATCAGCGTGCCTACTGCTTGCTGGTCATTCATAGCAATAAAATGACTCCTAATGATATATTGCCATGCCTACGTGTCAGACCACCACCCAATCCTAATCAGAGAATCTTTTTTTTTGCAGCAGATGGGAATTAACACAGAGACCTACAACTGAACAATGAGAGACTTTGGAGCACTCATTCCTAAATGGGATGCCCTTATCAAACCCCTCCCCTCAAAGCTCAGGAAACTATTTGGAAAAGGAGGCAGAAAGAGTGTAAACGCCAGAAGTGGGCAATGACTCCAAGGAAACAGCAGCGGCCGTCCACAACAGGACAGGCACACACATGAAGTCACAGAGGCTGTGTGACAACATGCACAAGATCCGAGAAGGTTCAAACCAGCCCAGATCCCAGGACTGAGAAAGGGAGGTGGACACAAAGCCCTGCCTCCTAACTAAGAAACCATCTGCAGTTGATACCTGCCAGGAAAAAGGAAAACCAGCTTTCTCTAACGTATCTAATGTGTCACTGGGACTATCAACCCACTCCAGGGAAGGCCCTATGCCCAGAAGAAGTTGACCAACACAAAACAGACTCCATGGCCTTTTACAGTGATTTAGAAAGCATTGCGGGAGGATAAAGACTATGATCAAAATATATTTTATGTAAAATTTTTAATAAAAAAAGCAGTAACACATGCAATGATGGACAGTATATAGTCCTTGATCATGATAACAAGAATTATGTGGCTGGATGTGGTTTGTGCATTTATTTATATTTATTATTTTGCTTATGCAAATACTGTACTGTGTTTTTTCTGTTACTATGAAGAATGCCCCTACTTATTGAAAAGTTTTGACTGTGAAAGTGTGCCATGGGATGCTAGCAACAGGCCCACACATCTCATTTCAGCTACTTCTCTCTATAGCTCTAAGAGGTCACATTTCCTGGCTGACCTCAAGTACCTAGGTTTGTGTAATGATCCATAGGGTTTTCACACAAGTAGCCGCCTGAGCCTGATGGCACATCTCTCAGAACCTGTCTCCATCACTATGCAAAAAGTGATTGCAATAGCTGTATCCATGCGAGACAATTCAGAAAGGGCAGTTTTAAGGACCAGAAATATCAGCTCCTTATCATACCTACAAGGAAGACAGCAAGGAGCTTCGGCTGACACCGTGGCTCTGGACAAGCAGACTGGATCACTGATGGAGATTTCTGCAAGGCAAGAGGGACTTGGGTTATCTGAGAGGACTTTTAGAAGCACCTTCAACAGCACTAAAGCATTTCTTTGGATAAAAATCATAAGGACCTGCATGCAGGCTCACACCATCTGTAAGCCAGTCCTAGGGGATCCCACGCCCTCTTCTGGCCTCCCTGGGCATGAAGCTCACAAGTACTGTGCAGACCTACATGCTGGCAAAATACCCATACACATAAAACAAAATGGCGCGCGGGAGGGGGGCAGATTTTAAAAGATTCTTAAGAACTCATTTTGTAATTTCCTAAACCTCAGCATCCGACACTTGCTTTTTAAATGCATCATCAAAGTCCATCAAAACCAGTTACTTTTAAGTTCTTAAATATTTGGGAGAAGTCTTATAAGAAGCAATCATAATCTGTTAAACATTTTTTTTCAACCTTGGGTCTGAACAGTGGGTTCTGCCCTATGTGTCTCTCAGGCGCAATTACAGGGCGAGCTTTTAAGGCAGCCCACAGTTGCTTATGGGCACCAACCTGCTATTCTGCTCTCTGCACGCGAGCTGAGCTGGGAGCCAGGAGGAAGTCATTTTTATGGCATTTGAGTAGCACAAAATGTGAGTTTTCTCTTGAGAGGGCTTTTGAGAATTAGAAGGAATTAGTCATAGTTTCCAGTGTGAGTATTTTAACAGTTGTGAAATTATGAAGGGCTGACTCAACAATTCCAGGGTTGCGATATGTCACCTCGCCGTCTTGTTACTTAAAATTACATGCTTCAGGAGACGATGACTTTTAAAGGAACCCAAGCAAGGCTGGGAAGAAAAGTGAGATAATGCAGACAAAGCAAGGGGAAAATATAAAGTTGCTGAACATTTATGAAACAGCGTAACAATTATGAGCTCATTTAATACGTTTCTTTTTCTTAAATAGCATGTTTATCTTCTCTGTGAATTATTTGGTAGAAACACACTCATTAAACAGTGGCTTCTTTTCAGTATACAAAACCAACCCAAACTGGATTGAATATGTTGCTGAATTTCTAAATGAGTCACCCCTTCAGTATCCTTTTGGGTAAGTTAAAAAAAAATGATGAATAGATTATCACCAGACAAAGATGCTTAAGCCAATTCAAGAGGACTCTTGTGCTGTTGTTCAGCCTCTTTGTTAGGTAACTCCTCATTAGCTACCCTAAATGAGCTACAAACAGCTATCAGGTCCTGTCCTTTATATATGAAAATTAGGCCATTAGTAAGCACATGGCTCTTGAGGTATTTTCTAAGGACACTGAAGGATTTGAAGTTTTTCAAGCATGCCTCTAGGTTTCCCTATTCAAAAGCATGTATTTGTGAAATGGCTAGCCAGGGTTAAGAGGAAGCTAAAATAATCCAAAAGAGATGGTTCTAATGAGCTTGGTTTCTTTACCATGGTGTGATAATTAGGTAGCCCAGGCAGAGCAAAGGCCACACTGGGAAAACTTGAGGAGATTATAAATAGCTCCACGAAATGTTAAATGCAAATCTAGAGGAGGCATTATCCTTTCAAGAACTGAACAAACTATGAGTAGGGCAAACCCTTGCTTGTACAGTCAGGAACTATAAACAGGGAGGGGTTGCTGAGGCTGAAGAGATGACTCAGCCTTTAAGAGCACTCATTGCTCTTAAAGAGTACATGGGTTCAGTCTCTTGCACCCATGTCAGACTGTGGTTCACAACCACCTGTACCTCTAGCTCCAGGAGATCTAACTTGTGTGTGTGTGTGTGTGTGTGTGTGTGTGTCTGTGTGTCTGTGTATAGACACATATAAAAACAGTTTAAGTGGAATTATCCCATACTTTAGGGAAAACACATGTCTCAGATACTAAGGCTAGCAAACAAAAAGCCAGTGCCCAGTGTGGATCGCTTCCCTCCATGTTGCTCACCAGTGGGGTCTCAGACTCCCAAAACAATATAACCTACTGCCATTGATCTTTGTTACCATCCTGAACTTGAATGTAAGACCCTGTTGCTAAAGATACCAAACTTGAGCCATAGAACACGGAAACGTCAAGATGATACTGACCTGAATATTTCATTCCTACTGGCTAGCCTTCATGGAATCAGAAGGTATTGCGAATATTACCTTGGGAGAAAAGTGATAGATAAGTTTGCTCAGCTGTGAACTTCGCAAGCCACAGTCATAACCAGCCTGGCAGATTGTACAGAGTAATAGTGTAATTGTGGCATGAATATTTTTGGAATAGCAAACCATTTTCTGCTTGTATTTGAGGTCGATCGCACAAAATGGAACTCATGTCTGCTACTGTTAACTGGGCTAAAAACCCAGCACTTGGTATATCATAGATTCTAGAAGAGAACCTAGTACAAATATTCTACTAAGTGGGAGTAGTTTAAATTGCCCCTAAATACTTATAAATCCATTGATTTGTGTGGCCCTCAACCATAATCAAATAAGCTTCTTTTTGCAGCAGATGATAATTAATACGGAGATTCGCAAGTGGTCAGTGTGCAAAGAATAAGACACTGTGGAGTTATCATCCCTAAATAGGACATTTATAGATACTCTGTCCCCCAGTTCTCAAGGATCATCATGGAAGAAGGGGCAGAAAGAGTGTAAGGTCCAGAGGTGGTGGATGACTATAGTGAAAGAGTAGCTAAAATTCCAGCATGGATGGCAGAGGGACTTATTAAATACAACTCCTAATTGAGGAGCTATTGGCAACCGTGGCTGGTGGGAGTATGGGAATCTGTTTTCTTCTTCTGTGCGCCCTGACACATGACCTCTATTGCAGCAGATGACTCCTCACCTCGGCACATACAGGCATCAATAAAACGATTCAGCAGGTTTAGATGAGAGGAAAAGAGCACCTGAAATTGGGAATTTTTCTAGGTTAAACTTGCATGGGTCTTGTTCATACAGTCACGGGTGATGCCAGTCCATTTGTGCGACAGCCCTGCTATCTCTAGAAAGCACTGTTTTGCTATAGACATCTATCACCTCTGGTTCTTACAGTCTTTCTGTTCCCCCCTCTATAATGATCCCTCAGCCTTGGGAGGAGGAAATATGATACAATTGTCCCATTTCGGAGTAAGCTCTCCACAGTCTAATTCTCTGCACTTTCGCCAGTGTGGGTCTTTTACTAATCACCATCTCCTGCAAGAAGGAAATGTCTCTAATGGGGTGTTCCCTGTTGCACTACTCTATGGGTAAAAAGATAAGGACTTAAGAGGCAGCTTTGTACTCTGTCCATTTAGCAAAATAATACAATAGGTTCTTCCCTAAGGCTTATGAGCCATCAAGTCATGAATTTTTGGCTCAGTTAAAAGTACCAGGCACAAGATCATTTTGTGGAATGGTCCTTAAGTCGAAATTTTAGAAGTTGTTGATAACTCTGATAATATCTGAGTCGCTATTGCATATCTTGCCAAATCACTTGGTCTGGAAGCCCACAGTGTTGATTCCTGGGTAAGACTGTTCACTACTTTCCTCTCCGGTAGTGAGCATAGTACCTGCTGACACTATGAAAGCTAAGCTTCCAGGTACCAACTGAATTTCTCCATGTTCTGTGGGTCCTACCATTAAGTTCTGATGGGTAACAAGAGCCAGGGCAATAGCCTCTAGAGTTTTGGGGGTGTATCAGATCCCACGGACCAACAATTCAAGAAGAGGTAACTAACACCTGTCTTTTAGAGTTTTGTTTGATAGCCTATAACATCTCCCCATTGCAGGGTAATTAATTTTAAACTGTATATATAGATTTTAGAAAGCTTCTGCAAGTAGCAGGTTTCCATATGGCTTCTTCAAAGTTCTTTAATGTCAGATCAATGGAAGCACAGAAACAAGCCAAGTAATGTTCGAGAACACGTTAGAATGTTCAAGAACAGAAATGGCAGTGCAAATGAAAGAGAAAAGGGTAGAAATGTTTCAATAACTATATATTTGGAAACTTTCACAACATGAAGGAAAATGTCTACTGTGTGGTACAAATCTAAACTGATTTAAAATCTAGACAAGGAATATTAAAATTATAAATTCAATGTAATTTTTAAATGTAACTTTTAGGTTTATAGAAAGAACTCTTAAATAACACACCAGAAACACGAAGTAAAAGAAGGTTGATCGCAAGAAATGTGAGGATTTTTGTACAATGCAGAATACCACAACAAAGTTACTACATTAAGTAATAGAATAGGATAAGAGTTGTGCAACACATAAAATGAATCAAGAGTTAATAGTAGTATTGTATAAGGAATAATAAGGAATAATCCCTATTAAGTAATAAAAGAAAATAAAGAAAACTCAACTTTTAAGTTTCCAATGAATACAAACACAAAATTCAGAGGAGGAGACACCAACACATAGGTGAAAAAATACTCAGCTACTTCCTTCGATATTCATAAACATATAAGTTAAAACAACTTTGTTATCATTTGGTTGGCAAAAATGAACATTGGTAATTCCAAGTGTTGGTGGCAATAGGAGCTTCTTGCATTGTGCATAGAAAGAAATGCTGATTTTTGGAGTATGAACTTGTAGTTCAAATGTCTTTGATCCCTCATCCTGTGCCATTTCCATTTATAAAACTGTGTGTCCTGTCTTCATTGGCTGTACATCAGTTGAGTCTCGGGATAGACTGTATGTGTACTTCCCTGTTCCTGTACTTTAAACCTGAGCATGTGGCTGCCTTGAACCAGTGTTAACACTGGAGATTGAGCAAAGGCTTGAAATGTGGTCACATGGTTGGACTTGACCTTCCATGCTTCTGCATTTGGCATGAGCAGAATATTCCCCATTTATATAACCCGAGTTCAACAAATATGAAAGTCATTTGGAGCAGACCTGATCTGACCTGAACCTGACCTCCAGTCATGCCTAGCTAAATTTCCAGTTTCTTCATACGTGTATAACTAATAATAAACTATTGTTTAGAGTCATTTTGTTCATGACAATTTGATAAAAGCTTAATGATACAGTGTTCAAAACACTTATATTATGTATATATAAAATAATATACATTAGAACATCCAACACAGCCTCTGCTTTTTC
Organism: Pachyuromys duprasi; assembly: GCA_028658305.1. Lineage (NCBI taxonomy): Eukaryota > Metazoa > Chordata > Mammalia > Rodentia > Muridae > Pachyuromys > Pachyuromys duprasi. The sequence goes on from CM053760.1 coordinate 57,940,207, forward strand.
CCTATTGGCAAAATGTCTCTCACTTTAAAGGCAAAAGTTCCAGGCGTCTGCTCTCTACTCTCTATTACAACAAATAGAATTCTAGTCGATGAGACGTATAAGGATATACTAAAAGACTTCTGATAAAATGCTTTCCTCTAAAATATGAGAGGTACATAGGGAGCTACAAGCCCTCCTTCACTAGCTTTGACTATGTTTGTGTGGAATGTTCAGACTGTGACAACAGTCTTGTGACAACTGGAAAAAACAACACTGACTTTCAGAAGATGGTAGAACAGAAAGATGGAACCTCTGGATCCTTTCCAAATGGTCGTGAACCCTTTGGGGTCACATATAAGATGTCCTATGTATCAGACATTTATATTGCAACTTATAACAATAGCAAAATTACAGTTATGAGGTAGCAACAAAATAATTTTGTGTCTGGAGTCACCACAACATGAGAAATTGTATTAAAGGATGGCAGCATTAGGAAGGTTGAAAATGACTGAGGTATATGCTACAACCCCTGTATCATGAGGTTAGTTGGGTTCTTATGACCGAGGCCATTTTTAACCTGGATGCTAACAGCATCTTTAATTACCCATCAATCTCAACTTCTAGGTACGCACACAAACTTATCTAAGAGACTGGTGTTGGGTCTAGCTCATTATTGTTTTATGATAGTGCTATTCAGGGGCCACCTACATGGAACACAGAAGAATAAAATGTCTCCAATGAAACAGGTCATAATTAGAAACAGTGAACTTTATCTGTATCAGTCATTTCAATACATTTCAGAAACACAGCATGAAGAAACAACAATTTAAAAAATTGAATGAAAAAATATAGCATAGTGCTATTTATGTAAGTAAAGAATACAGTTGCAAAAAAGAAAACATACTGATTTCCCAGCAATGCACATACAGTCAGGGAAAACTACATAATTTTTAAAAATCTGAATTCTATTTGGGGTTAGAGAGATGGTTTTGTAGTTAAAAGCCCTGGGTGTTTTTGTTTTGTTTTGTTTTGTTGTTGTTGTTTTTCAGAGCAACCTGGTTCTGTTCCAGGCATCCAACTGGCTGCTCAAAACTCTCTGTAATTCTAGTTCCAGGGAATCTAATGTGCTCTTTTGGTCTATGTGGATGCCAGGCACAGAAAATGGTTCATAGACATACAGGCAGGCAAAGCACCATACAAATAAAATAAAAACAAAACCCATAAGTAGTAGGTACTTGTATTAGTTACTTAACGAATGGTTCCAGATACTGTTGCTTGGAGACAATAAACACTGTTTATCTCAAAGTGTCCTGGGGTAGAAATTACATTTGGCCTTGCTCCTTCCTCGTGGTCTCCAGATGACCAGAACCCAGGTTGGGGTTATGCTCCCATCTGATGGCACAGCAACGGGGTGTTAGCAAGAAACCTCCTTCCAAACCCTTGTCATCATGTCTTTCTCCAAAATCTCACAGCCTCACAGCTTGATTTCGCCAGAGCAAGTGACAGAGTGGGAAAGAGGGTGTGCAAACTGGAAGATATTCTTATACTTGCCACAGTTAACTCACCAGAAGCAAGTCACTAGGTCTGGACCACTCATGAGGGGAGGGGAAGACACAGGTACACATGGGCCAAGAATTAAGATCTCTGGGAACCATCCATAATGCTCCCCTCTTACCCTTCAGGTTCATCAACAACAAGGATGACTTAGCACGCATGAAGGGGCCTGGCTGATTCAACACTGTTTACCCCAAGTGAGAGGAAGGAAGGAAGGAAGGAAGGAAGGAAGGAAGGAAGGAAGGAAGGAAGGAAGGAAGGAAGGAAGGAAGGAAGGGAGGGAGGGAAGGAAGGAGGGAGGGAGGGAGGGAGAAAGGAAGAAAGAAAGAAAAAGAAAGAAAGAATAAAAGAGGAGCAAAAAAAGCAGTGCTGCTTAGCTCCTTGCAGATATGCTGCCAAGACACAGCCAAATGACATTAAATAATGTCTGACAAGACTCGATCTCTTTTTGGAGCAAAATGCTGACTCTGTGTCCGAAACTATCAAGAAACGCAAGCCAAAAATTAAGATCTTATTATTTAAGATCAGAGATCAAGAGACAGACATTAACTGAATATTAATACAGTTTTTACTGAAAAGTAGCATCTCAAATGTAAATTTACTGTGAAAATATGATTCTAAGTGTCTTGGTGTATATTCTGGTAACATTAGAATAAGAGAAGACTTTATGATCACCTAGTTTAATGGGTGGGGAATCCGAGATCCAGGTGGCCAGTGATGTCTCTTGGTCATGACAGGCTCCTCCTGACCAGGCTACTCTATCTGCAACTCACCTGGCAGAGTGAAAAATGTAATCTTTATAGTCTCCAGATGGCTTCTAAATTGGCAGTCTTCCTTCCTTTTCAAACAAACACACACCAAAGAGTAAATTTCACCAAACAGTTTTGTACTTAATGGTAGTCTGCTAACAAGCGAAATTTCAAGTCTCCATTTTTCTGTCTGGAACCAGGAGAAGGCTCCTTTTATTATTGTTTCATTCTTTTCCTGAAGCTTTCTCTCATCCTGTTCATGCTCCTCCTCACAGCATAAGTTCATGAAAAATTAACACCCCCTGTTCAGCAGGGAAGCTAACTCCTTTTAAGAGAATGTCCTGGCAAACCCAACACCAGGATGCTCGCTTCCGAGCAGACCTGTCAAAGGAAGGTACAGTGTGTCACAGTGCTTCTCCTAGGACAGCGTGAGTCTGAGGAGGCTGTGGCACTGATGACATTAGGCAAAGATGCGTACAGTACTACTCTTCCTTGGTTCTCTCATAGAACAAAGTACTTTGAGTCTGTGAATGTGCAAAGTTAAAATATAACCCTCCACGATGGAGGAGCCATTTTCCCTTCTCAACCCCCATGCTGATGAGAGATAGATCTGATGTCTTCAAGTCCAAATTCCACAGACAAAATGACATCTGTGGTTAATGGCTAGGGCAGCAGAGTTTGGCTGGAAAAGCATTCTTCCGACAACAGGCTTGAAAATATGTGTCAATTAGACAACTACAAGGTGACCCAAGAAGAGGAAATATAAATCCAGCCAAGAAGCTGATAGACAGATCATTTCATGAAAATTAAAATTTTCGGGGAGGGAGTCCCTAAGAATATGTTTACTCACAGTTACAAATTAGTATGTGGATTTATATTTTTCACTGAAAATTTATTAGAGATCTCAAATGATGTCATATTATTGAAGAGTTCCTCTGAAAATCCCACTTATACATCTTCACTCATTCCTTGTCCTTCTCCGGGCCCAGAGCTACTTTGACCTAGGATAACCCAGACTGATACCGGTTGTGCCTTGTCTCCTAAAGCTACAAAGCCACCGGATGACTCAGCAGCTTTAAGACAACAGAGCATGATTACTGGATGGCTGCCAATGCAGACCCCAGAGCAAGAGAATTTTCCTCCAAATGCTCTCACTTCATTTCTTCCATCTAGACCACTTCCCACTAGGCTCCACTGGTGTTCCATCATCGCTTCCGAAGCCGAGAGCTCTTCAAACTGTAGCCCCCAAATCAAAATAGAAGCCCAGTAAGTAAACAGCCTTCCACTACGTTTACGATCCCTTCCTCCCCAGCAGTCCCCTCTAGGCCTGATATTCTATATCTCCTGTCACCCTGCCCCAATAATAACACTCAAATTCAACAGCCAGAGTTCTCAAGTCTGACAGACTCACCGAGTCCCTAATGCCTCTTCAAAAGTCATTGCAACCCAATACCTTAGAATGAATGGTATAAAATATATGGAATATGTGAGTTGCCTTCACATTTAAACTTCCAACATCCATCTCCTCTCTAAATATTTTTGCAAGACCACCAGCTCTTTCTTTAGGTTTTTCAGGTAATAAAATGAGTGAACTCAAGATGTTAACGTCCACAAAGGACACATATCGTGACAGAATGAAACAATCGGGATGATAACCTCTCCTTCATGAACCAGATGAGCCATCAGGAAAACACTAAATGGATACATCTCTCCGTTTCTGAGGCTACTCATCAGCTGCACTGAATCCTTCATAATCAGATCTCCCCACCTCATTCCACCCAGGAAAAAAAATCCATGTCACTCTAGCCAGGTGTAGAACGCAGAGTAGAAGATGCTAAAATAGCCCCTGCAACCCAGGGCTGCACGGACACAGCTATGCTGTCCAGGCCCAAAACAGCAGCATTAAAGAGGTAGAGACGAAAAAGCCATTCTAAACACAATTTTAAAAAGTCATATTATTTCTTTTTAGACAAAAGCTCCTCTGGCCTAAATTCACCACACTAAATCACTCAACGATTCAATAGAAACTCAGAGCAAAATGCATGCTAATGGATTCTCAAAAGAAAACACATTATAATTGAACCATCTTATTCCTTGGCACATACAGCAGCTGGTCTGACCACACATGGAATATTACGCTCAATTCTGGCACCATATTTTTTTTCAGAGGGAAAATGACAAAGTGGAATACATTCAGGAAAGTGTTCCACATGATAAATGGTGGGAGAAATGAGTGATCTATAATCCTTCTGTGAGGAAAGCAGGAGAGCTGCCTGCATGAGAGGAAGTGGCTGGCAGGTGGGACTGGGATTATAGGAGCTTGGAGAGGGGGACATTAATCAAGCAAAGAGCCCTAGTCAAGTGAATGTGAATTAAAGCAACGTTGAAATGTCATTTCCTCATTCCCTAAGCTCAACAAATTGGTACACACACACACACACACACACACACACACACACACGCACACACACACTATTTTCAATGCAGGGATCTGGTGGTCTCTCTGGGAAGTAGGAAAAGCTTTCCTCCTTGTCAGTTTGTAAATAGAAACCAAATGCTTCAAAGCTATATAGCTTCTCAACAACAACAAAAAAATTTTCCTATGCGCTTATTTTAAGAAAATAACTAGAAACGTTTCCCAAGGATGTTACAAATGAACATTCATCAGAATAATAATTATAGTTACATAAAATGGGTAAAGTAGGATCTGCAAGATGGCTCAGCAGGCAAAGGTATTTGCTCTGCAAGCCTGGTAATGTGAGTTTGAACTCCAGAACCCACGTAGAGGTAGAAAGAGAGAGCTGACCACCACACATACACACATATATCGTACACACACACACAATAATGATAATAATAATAATTTAGAAGTAGCAAACCCAGCTAACTATCCAACAGAAATCTCTAGAAGTCTTCCAGTAATAATTACATGATGTTTACAATGTTCCAGTCGTTGTAAAATACCTTGTTCATAGCTCCTGCAGCCTCTCTCCCAGCACTGGCAATGTTTGTCCAATCTTGCAAGTAAAGAAGTTAGAGAACAAAGATGTTACATTGCCCTCCGCTCTCAGGCAATATGCAGCCAGGCTGAAGCAGCAGCATGAGTACCCAGAGTCCCAGGACCCACGTCTGTAATCTCATTTGGGTTTAGAATTTAAAAAGTTGTAGAATGATGAATATGGTATATTGGGAAGTATGACAGGGACTTCAAGGTTAGTCTTCACTAGTTGGAGGGCAGCCTTCCCAACCTGATGCCTGTTGCAAAAAAAAAAAAAAAAATTAAAAAGAGAAAATAGAAGGCTATTGATTAATATTAGTAAAATGCACCTTGACTCTGTTTTTAGAAACTCTGAGTGCACCAACACTTCTCCAGTGTTTAGGCATCTTCCTTTCTCCAGCTTCCCCTGTTCCCCAGCAACTCACCTCCAGTCCATAGACATTCACTCTTCCAACAGAGTCAGCGGCTGAGTAAGCAGGAGCTGACTTGCCATCTCTGGCCAATTTTTGCTCTTCTTCAGCAGCGATCGCACTGCAGAATCCACGGATACAAGGTACTAGAAAGCACAGTTTTATCTTTATAGCCCTTAGAGGATAGGTAATTTCTAGCAAATTTTCAAAGTTTCATAAAGCCAAAAGTTGGAGGTAGGGAGATGACTCAGAGAATAAGAACACTTGCTCTACAAGCATGAGGAAGCGAGTTCAAATCCCCAGCACCTACATAGAAAGCCAGGTGGATGGACTGAATGACCCGGCAGCCACCAGCCTTGGGAGGTGAGGACGTGGGGGAGGGGAGGAGATACTGGAATCTTGCTGGCCAGCCAGCCCAAATAAAAAATTAAAAGTTAATCACAAATATTGCTTTTTTTTCCCTTAAAAAAAAAAACAAACCATTTCTCTGGAGACAGGATTTCTCTGTGTAACAGCTCTGCCTATCCGGGAACTCGTTTTGTAGACAAGGCTGACTTTGAACTCACAGAGATCTGTCTGCCTCTGCTTCCTGAATGCCAGGATTAAAGGTGTGTGCCACCACACTCGGTGGATATTACTTTTTCTACTCATTTTAGAATAGTTGTGTGGTAAACATGATTATCAAGAAGAAATTTCAAAACAAACTATGTCAATCTCAGGTACTTTTTTAGGTTAAGTCAAAGCTTTTATCTCTTTTTCACACTGGCTAGTCCCTTGTCATGTGGAAAGATGAATGATAAATTCCTTCGATTTAAAAAAAAAAAAAGTTGCTTTTTCTAGTTTTGAAAACATCTTCTTGTAACTTTGGACTCATTAGTGGACACAAACCCAGGCTTGAAACTCTCATTATTTTTCCCAAGTTCCCATTAAAAGCGAGTTCAAGAACATAAATGACCAGATGAAACGTTATTAGAACTTCTTTATATAAATATCGAGAAGACAGAGAAAAACACCCAGGTGGAATTATCCCCCAACAAATCAATGCAAAGAAGTTAGACATGGCCATAGGCAGGTCACTCTGATTCCTTTTCCGCCTCTGATTACGATCAAGAGTGATAACGTCGGTTTGGTGAACACTAGGAACCACGGGCACATGCAGAGAAGTAAGGGAACATAGGTGCGATGAGTATGTTGTGTGCTTCATTCTGATACACAGAGAATATCGGCTACCAGGATCTTTGCTACAGCTGAGCTTGATTCCTGGTGGTAACAGTGTGTTCACCAGAAGAAGGTCTGGCTAGTCCTTAACCTTCAAATGGCGAGCTGTATTTTGGAAGCTCTTGGCAGAAAATGTGGGCCTGGGGGCCCTTCTGACAGTCTTTTGGTAATTGTCTTTATCATAGGCACGGGGCCTTCCTTCACAGCCTCATGGGTTTTGGGTTTTGTTCTGGCTCCAGTTTGCCACGGAAGACATCCATTTTGGCTCTGACAGTTCGCGCAAGTATTACGGGAGTTGCTGACAGAATACTCACCATCACTCTCAAACGGGCAAGTTTGATCTATAAACAGCTGGTAAGAGCCGAGGGTTACCTCATCCTCTTCGTGCCTTTGACTCAGGAACGCCTACCAAGATTTGTGAGTAGTCTGATGCCACCCGGAGGTGTGGACAGCTTCCCAGCGGAATCTCGTATCCTCATGGGAACCCGTGGCAAGCCGCAGTTCTGAGCTGGGTGTCACCCTAGATCACATTCACTCTCGTTCGTGCTGCTTCAGCTCCATACCAAATCAATTCAGATGTGGAAATACAAGCAGCCCCTCATCTTCAGAAAAACACAAAACCCAGAAAGCGAACTGCGAAGCGTGGGCTCACACTAGCGTTCTACCTGGCAGACTTCCTCAGGGCACTGGAGGTTTGGGGGGAAAAGAGAGAGAGAGAGAGAGAGACATTTATGACATCAGTGCAAACTACAGAAACTACACAAGGAGAGGTTGGTTCCAAAACACTTTGGATCAACTCCCTGACATCACTGTTGACCGGTTACACCTTTCTATCTTTCCTCCACTTCTCCACCTGTTCTCTACTCGGTCTCTAAACAATGTGGAATTTTAGGGCAGAGCATTTAGCGTTTCTATTGCCATTTTTCTCCTGTTAGCCCCATGTGGTACTTTTACACAATGGAATACTACTCAGCAATTAAAAACAAGGAAACCATGAAATTTGCAGGCAAATGGTAGGACATGGAAACGATCATCCTGAGTGAGGTATCCCAGAAGCAGAAAGACACACATGGTATATATGGATATTAGGCATATAATATAGGATAATCATACTAAAATCTGTACACCTAAAGAAGCTAAGCAAGAAGGACCCTGGATAAGACGATTGATCCTCACTCAGAAAGGCAAATAGGTTAGACATCAAAAGGGGGAGAAAACAGGGAACAGGACAGGAGCCTACCACAGAAGGCCTCTGAAAGACTACCCAGCAGGGTATCAAAGCAGATGCTGAGACTCACAGCCAAACGTTGGGCAGAGCGCAGGGAAACTTATTAAAGAAGGGGGTGATAGAAAGACCTGGAGGGGACAGGAGCTCCACAAGGAGAGCAACAGAACCAAAAAATCTGAACACAGGGGTCTTTTCTGAGACTGATACACCAAACAAGGACCATGCATGGAGATAACCTAGAACCCCTGCACAGATGTAGCCTATGGCAGCACAATGTCCAAAAGGGTTCCCTAGTAATGGGAACAGGGGCTGTCTCTGACATGGACTCAGTGGTTGGCTCTTTGATCACCTCCACCTGAGGGGAGAGCAGCCTTACCAGGCCACAGAGGAAGACAATGCAGTCCTGATGAGACCTGATAGACTAGGGTCAGATGGAAGGGGAGAAGGACCTCCCCTATCACTGGACTGGGGGAGGGGCATAGGAGAAGAAGAAGGGAGGGTGGGATTGGGAGGGCATGAGGGAGGGGGCTACAGCTGGGATGCAAAGTGAATAAACTGAAATTAATTAATTAATTTTAAAAGAAATTTCAAAAAAAAAGAATGTAGCTTTAAAAAGACTTTTTTTTGGCTCTGAGTTCCATCCTAGGATGTAATTTATTACACCAGCTGGTCTCTGACTCTTCATCTATAAGAGAAGGAAGTAGCTATATGGTCTTTATTTTGCTTGATCTGCTTTACACCTCTTAGCAATTCTTTTAATTTCTCTGTGTCTCAGTCTCCTGTACAGGAAGGTATCAATGATTTAAAAGGTCTGGTTGATGTTAAACAAAATTTTCATGCCACTTCCATCTGAATCATGAACACTCAGAAGACATTTAGTCCAGTATTTTATAATTAGTTAAGTGTGTGTGTATGTGTGTGTGTGATCTATGTGTATGTGATCTATGTGTGTGTATCTATAGGCGTGAGCAAGTATTTCACAGCACCCATTTGATTTGCAGAGCCGCTTCTCTCCTCCCGCCTTTACTAAGTTCCAGGGCTGGAACTCCATCAACAGGCTTGTGTGGTAAGCCCTTTTGCTACTGAGCCATCTTTCAAGCCCCAAGGTTGAGTCTTAACAAGAGAGAAGTCAGAGAGGCAGAAGCAGCAGTGTAGGATGGTGGGGGAGAAAGGTGTCATTCCGCCCTGGCAAAGTTAGCTAAAAAGCTGTTTGCCATCCCATGATGCTATTTGATCCAATCTCAGTGGAGGAGGGGAAGGGAGTTATTTGTTTTCTATTAATAATGCAAATACTAAAACAAATAACTAAGGGCCAAATTATTTACTCTGTTGGTTGTGTTATGAGAAAGTAATGCAACTATTAAACATACTTAGAAACTTTTATTTGTCAAATATTTTGAGCACACAAATGTTCCAGGTTGGGTAAATGCCTGGTTCTATCAGGTAGATCCTTTGCATCATAGCCCTAAAATGCCTTCCCTAACTTATGACTATCAATAACAGCTATTCAGTCATGACTCTTAAAGTTTATGTGCCTCCTCCCTCACCTCGGTCTACCCTTGTACATCAAAAGGACTTAGTCACCAAGTCAGTTTGTTGGCTGATTAGCAAAACAGGTGTTTAAGATTTTGCCTTTTATTTTATTTATCTGTGTGTAAATAGCACTATTTGTAGGATTATCAAAGGCTTTTGGTAGGTTTATGTAGTGCAGCAAAGGATTGCCAGTTGCTTAATAATGTTAACTCTGAATAGATACTGATATTACCAAACATACTATCTATACCTATTAAGGCAATCCAAATGTTTTTCTCTTTTAATTGAAGATGAAAAATTACAAAACTAATGTTTTTACTTTTCAGTATGATCCAATGTGGCCACATTTGTTCACACGGCCAGGTTTGATTTATCAGTATTTACTCTTATTTATGTCTTCTTGCCAATCCAATTTTAGAGAGATAGTTTATTAGAAGGTTTATCTGTGTCTCCTTGACCTTTGATGGTGTTTACTTTCTATGTTTTATATCTATCTTATTAAAGGAATATAAAATTGATTGCACCAGTGTCCATATATGACCTCACACAATCTTCATCCAATTCTTGAATCAAGAAAGCACTAACTTCTGGAAATAAACTTCCTCCTCTACTTTTAGGAAGAATTTCTATAATGTTGTATTTATTTCCTCTTTGCAAAACATCAATATGATCTCTGCAGTGATTCGGGCTTAGTTTTCTTAATGGGAAGAATTTAAGCCACCAATTTTGCTTTTGGTAACTGCTAGAGAGTGCTGGTTTTCCTTGATTTATTGTGGTTAGCCATTCTAAAGAGCTGTGTTTTGTCTGAATTTTCAGATTATTGGCATATAATTTATCTTAGGGTTTTCTCCAACTATATCGCCTTTATCCATGACCTTTTTATTACCAATTGCCTACTTGGGTCATTTCTTATTTAAATAGCACAAATTTATTGGATGCTTTCTCTATTCCTAAACTTTTTAAAGAACCAAGTTTTGGCTTTGCAAATTATCCTTGATATTTTTTTGTTCAACCCTTTTCTTTTTTTTTCCCCTTCTATTTCTTCAAGCTTGCTCATGTTGCTGCTTTTCCCCTGAAACCTAAGTTAGCTCTTTAATTCACAAATTCTAACTATTTCTCTGTTTTCCATATAGTCACTTATATTTTTCCCCAACATTTTTCTTAGTTTTATCCTCAGGTTTGATTAATTAGTATTTTCATTATGATTTTATATTGTCTCTCTGTAACTCTTTGAAGTTTTTCTAGACTGGCTCTAAGCCTAGGGACATATGCAGAGATGATAAACTCTTGTGAATTCTTATTAATGTTTTTCTATTTCAGTCTCAATAATAACCATTAAGTTGACTTCCTGGCTTCATTTATGTCCTCTTAGCCAATCCAATATTGGACAGTTAACTTAATGAAAGATTTGTTTCTCCTTTAACCTTTTGTGGTGTTTGACTCTCTGTGTTTGTAACTATTTTATTGGGTGCATATAAATTTATAGTTGCTATGAACTACTGGGGAATGGAACTTTTCACTTAAACTTTTTATCTTTTTATTTCTATATTGGTATCCTGGTTGTCTTGGGATTTTTCTTTTTTTTTTTTTTTGCTTATTTCATTTTGTCTAGTTTATCCTGTATCTTTAAAGCAATGTCATGGTTGTAGGTTTATCATTATCTAAAGAGTAAACTGCTTTATTGTTTCTAAAGAGCAAATAGCTTGGTATTTTATACCCAGTCTGATAAAGCTCTGCCTTTAGATTGGTAAGTGGAGCTCCTGTGCTTATTGTGAATGCTGAAATATTTAGACAAATTAAGTCTATTTTGACTCCAGTCCCCATGCTCCCTGATTCTGCACAACTGTTTTTTTTTTTCAGGCTTCTAGATTTAATTTCTCTCTCCTTTGCTCTACCCTCTCCTGCCCTCTATCCCTACTGCCCCCCTTCCTTTCGTGTCAGTATTCTTCTAATTTGAAAATGGTGTCCTCTCTTTTATCTGCTTTATTTATGTATGTGTGGAGTGTGTGTGTGTGTGCCCTCTGTGTGTGTGCCAGAAGAGGGAGTAAACTTTATTATATAAACTTCACACCAAATGTAATCCAATGTTATGCTCCTCACAAGACCAAAACTGCAACTCCGTTGCTTCCCTTCCAACTCAAATGCCATTCTCGTGTTTCATGTAGCTTTATAAAGCCTCTCTAACCTGACAACACCGATGTCACTGCTTTTAAACATTACTTACAGGTCTTCTACTAGGTCTGTTTCCTTCTTTCTAGAATAGAAATTCAGAGTTTTGTTTAGTGCACACCCCTTAGCAATAAATGTCTCTATGTGTGCTTGCTTGAAAACAAAGGGGGTTTTATTCCTCCAGTTTCTGTGTAGTCTTGTGGTTAGCTTCTTGCACAGCTATTTACTTGTCTATTTTTAATGCTCATATTTTCTACTCTTTCATCCGCTGGTTCCCATTGGTGCTGCAGACAATTTAACATCGATCACTCCCTGAAGTTCTGGAGATGATCTGTCTTTTCCTTTTAAAACCTTCAAGATTAGCTCTTTGTCTCTTATACGACAATGATCAATAAAACATTACAATACGATGTATTTTACCTACTCAGCCCATCACTTCTCCATGAAATCTTCTCTCCTTCCTCATTCTCTCTAATCTCTCACTTGAACTCTGGTTAGACGAATGTTAAACCTTCATGCTTTATCTGCTATGTATTCCCATCTTCTGTGATTTCCTAAGTTTTTGCTGTATGTGGATAACAACTCCTAGGGCCTTTTTCTAGTTTGTGGAGTCTCTTTATAATTTGTAAGAGATGTAGCATTTAAAAAAAAAAACATTCACTGGATACTAGTTCGATGATACATAATTTTCCAGAAGTTTTACTTGCATTTTCTTTTTTTATTATTATTAATTTATTTATTTTTATATCAATCACAGCTTAGGTACTTTGCATCCCAGGTGTAGCCTCCTCCCTCATTCCCTCCCACCCTCCCACTCCCTCCCTCATCTGCCTCCTCCCCGCCCCTCAAAGTCCACCAACAGGGGAGGACCTCCTCCCCTTCCATACAAACCCAGCTCATCCTGTCT
>CM053760.1:57953451-57972858 GCA_028658305.1 Pachyuromys duprasi
GGGGCACACACAATGGGTTTGGGTTGGTGTGCCTCCGCTGAATGCAGGCCTGTCTGAAATGGTGCCCGAGGCCTTCTCTGTCTGTCCTGTGGACACACACAGGGACTGAGGTTTTGGCCCTCAGTGTGCGGTCTGGTCAAGATGGTCCCCGGACTTTGTCAGTCTGGGGTGGCTCCTGCGATCCGTGCACGCCCACCGCACACCCGTGGGTTGAAGCAGAACTCAGGTCCCTCCCAGACTTGCCCGCGGACTGGCACACGGACTGAGGTTTTGCTGGCGGAAGCTTGTGGCTCACGCCCGCAGAGTGCAAACTGGTCAAAACGGTCCCCAGCCTTTCTCAGACTGGAGTGGTTCCGGCGATCGGTTTGTGCCCGCCGCACACCCGTGGGTTGAAGCAGAACCATGGTGCAGTGTGTACTCGTAGGGTGCAGCGAGACTGTGTGATCCAGTCTATAATGGTGGGTGCAGGCGCCCAGAGCGGCGGCTGCTCGTTCCGATCAGAGCTGTGCACCGCTGGTCACCTGGAGATTTTTCCGGGGAATAACTGGGTGTCCCTAGGGTTTTCCCACTTGATTTTCTCACCGTGGGAGTTCTGCTCACCTGGCAATCACGGATGCTGGCGTTTTAGGTCCCAGAGTTCAGTCTCCTGGTCGCTGCGTTGTTTCTGCTGTCCTACTCCTCAGACACAGTGTCCTCTAGTGGCAGCCATCTTGGATCTCTCTCCTTACTTGCATTTTCTAATCTTCAAACCTTTTTATGTCATTGCTAACAGTCTCTGGTTTTCTCATTCATTTTGTGATTTTTTTTTCCTTTAGAAATGTGATGTTTTGTGTCTTTTCTTGTTTTGTTTTGTCTGAGATGGGTCTTCCTCTGTAGTCTAGGTTGACCTGGAATTTACAGGAACCTGGAATTTGTAGCCTCCTCCACAGTAGCTGAAATTGTAGGCACATATCACGGGGCTTCATGGATATTTCCTGTCTTCTATCCAGAGGATCTAGTTATGAAAAGCCATTTGTGGTCTAATCTCACCAGCTGCAGCTCACTTTTTTTGAGTGTTGACACATTAATTTGGGGGTTTATGTGTAATTGAAATTGTGTCATGGGAATTTAGAAGGGCTTGCAGAGTGATCCTCTGACCTGAGTAGTTCATGTCTGTCTTTGTGAGGTGCCTGGGGGTTCCTGGGCAAACACTTGTCGTGATAGCTCACGGCTAGGCCCCACTGTCATGTTTGGTTACAAACCACATGGTCACAGTTCAGAAACCTTTCTGTTCCTCTTCCTCTTGGCATTTTCTATTCACCACAGTTTGTCAGGGGCCTTTGACACCTCCCAGTTCAGGGTGGGGAAGAGGAGATTGGGGGAAAATGTCACCCAAGCTGCAAGACTATCTCTGTGCCAGAAATACAGCTGGACCTTTTCTCTTCCCATGGCCGTTTCCTAGGTGCTTCAGAGATCTTCTGGAAAGGCTTTGGTTGGATTTTTCCAACTGATGAACTATGAACAGGAATAATAATATAAAAAAAGAGTCATTTATTTTCACAGGAAATTTGAATGGAAGGCATAGACAAAACATTCAATTACGGAAGGCAAGGAGATGGTTCCTTTGTGTCTATTCCCTTGCACCTTATCAATACCCCACCAGAGGGGAATATCAACATGCCTACAGACTTCAACTCAGTGCCATGCATTCTATGCACTTTGATGTGACTTTGCCCCAGCACCACATCGTAGAATAACTGCAATGTCCAGAAATTTTCTCTGTGCTTCACCAATTTACCCCTCACTCTCTTTTAACCCTGGGATAACCTCTATTCTTTTCTCTAACCCATATTTTTGCCTTGTCCAGAGTTTCATATATTTAAAATTATCTAGTGTGCATGGAAGCCTTTTGGAGTGGCTTCTTTTACTCATTTAAGTTTTCTTTATGTCTTTGCATGGCTTCTTACCTCATTTCCTCTCACCACTGAGTGATGCCACTGTCTTTACTTACCACATTTTATCTAGTCACCTCTTGATGGACATTTTAGCTGCTTCCAGGTTTGAGCAAGAATAAAGATGCTGATAGTATCAACAGCCTGGTGTTTGTTATTGTATGAACTTAAGGTTTTACCTTCTTTGGGTCCAAACCTACTAAAGAGTTTGAGTGTTGGATTGATTACAACATTCTCAGTCTTGTGAGAACTTGCCAATTTGCCTTCCAAAGTTTCCAAAGCAGTGGTGTCCTTTTGACTGCACTGCCCTCAACCTCTAGTATAGACAAGTTCCCTTGCATAGTCACAGGGAAAGACTGAATCATCTCCTCCACTTAGACCCTTCTGGCCAAGTCTTCAAATGGCTTAGGCCAGCTCTCCCTCCCATTTGGACCACATTGGTTTCAAGAGATAGATCTTATGATTCGCCATGGAAGCATCACCCCTTTCCTGATGAGGCAAAAATCCCCCCCCCCCATTCAACCTCACCTGCCAGCACCTCTGACCCTCTAGACTACATACATATCTGGTATTAATTACTATGGAGTAAATGCAATGCCTTCTGTGGCACTGTAATATGCCATCTTCCTCCAGGAAAGCTGGAGGTGATTGCAGAGGGATATATAATACCAGCAGACAGGTGTGTGTGTGTGTGTGTGCGAGCACGCGTGCGTGCATATGTGTGCACGTCCAGCCAGATTGGAGGCTCTTGTAGCCCACATTGCATATGGTATGAGGGCTGTTCTGTGTTGCTTATTCCTATGGATTGGTTTTCAGGACTCAGCTGACAATGAGGGCTTCATAAGGCCCCTCCTCCTTGGCAGCCAGAACTGCAAGCTATGTCTACCCAGAACTATAAGCATGCCAGCATCTTGGCTTAGCTTTTAAGCCTCTTGACAGCTGCTTTTATTTGGTTTCTTGGCATCTTACTCTTCACGTGCACAGCTAAAAGACTGAGAAATGGTTTGGAAAGAAATTGCATACAGATTCCATTTTCTTTGGTTTCCTTTGCTCTGTGTTTATGGTCCATCAAGTCCTGGCAACCTTGTATCTTGAACTCCAACTTTTTTTTTAACAAAGGCAAGCAAGAAGCTGTCACTCTCTGTTTTGATTCCATACCTCAATAGCAGTACATGACTCAGCAAATGCTTCCAGGACACAAGAGGAGCTATAAAGGACTCATCTGGATGCCTTGTCCTCCTATACCATCCTGGTCCCTCCAGTCCTGCATTTTTGATTGCTCTTTGGTGCTCTCAGGCTACTAGCTCACACTTTTCTTTATTCTGCCTTTGATTTTTTTTAGTACAAGGCTTATTCTGCACTCCTCCTTCAGAGCCAGAAATGGAAGTCCTCCCTCTCTCTTTTCCCCCAAGAAATAAAGCAGGTGGCACATTCTCTTATTTGATAAAAATGTCTTTCTGGTGGCTTTAAATATGAAAGCTAATTTAACAAACAGAAAACATTCACGGTTCACAAATAACACCTTTTCTTTAAAATTTCTGTAGCTGTCACTCCATCTTTAATTTGTCCACTTAATGTTTCAGATGGAACCTCTAATGTAGCCTCAGTTTCTGTTCTTTGTAGCAAGCATAACAGGTGTCAGGATTAACTCAATTAAACCTCCAAACAAGACACCAGGAAAGGGTTCGATGAGCGATCAGGCTCTGCACAGGTTTTTAGAATAGAAGGTGGAGAGGAATTTCACAGTCCTAGAACCCCGGCCACCAAGGAAAGGAGTCTGGAGAGGGGATGGATGATGAGGGGACGCTGGGGGAAGGGGGTGCTGGGTCCCACACTGTCCTGGATTTTCCCAGTTCAGGCTTTGGGAGGTGAGATGAAGCGCCTATGCAGGCACCTTAAGATGTAGCCATCTTCTTCCTCTCTTTAAACAGTGTCACATATAGCTCAGCCTGGCCTGGATGACACCCGTAACTACGTATAGCTCAGTCCTGCCTAGAACAGCACCTTTAACTCCTCATTGTCCACCCTTCACCTTCCAGCTGCAGGGATTTCAGCCGTGTGCCACCGTGCCCAGCTCTGCTTTGAGATTAAGGCAATTTTCCCGTTATGATCTCTATTTATCAACGTCCATTGAGTGACTGTGCTTACAAAAAAGAGTACCTGGTCTCAATGAAATGAAGTATGCACAGGAAAAAATTAAGGAAATATACCAAGATTGTAACTCTGAATGAATTTTTTAATTGCCTTTATTTCATCCGAGCTTACAAACAACTGTGTTCCCTTTTAACAAGAAAAACTGTATTCCTAAATTATCTCCCTATGCAAGAGTATGCATGCTATGTTGGTATGTATTTTTAACCTACAGCTATGCAAAAGCAATCCATGGGACAAAAGACCTGGGGAGCACACAACCCTCCCTCACCCACCTCCACTCAGGAGAAAAACAAGCTCCTCGGTGTTCTTACCAGACAGTCATTTCCCCTGAGAAGAAGGGCTTAAGCAAAGGCCAGCTTCGGACCCATGATAGGCCAACCTGTGTGTTGGGTAGTTCCAGGTACACCCCCCTGCACCTGTGTGTGCCTGTGTTCACCTCCAGAACGCAAAGCTAGACTCCGCCCTCATTCTGCCTCTTCTGTGCCCAGGTGTTTCAGCTCGTCCCTATCTTCCCCATGTCTCTCCCTGAGCTCCAGCCCCACTCACAGACAGCCCTTGGCCCACATCAGACTGTTTCATCTCCATTTTTGTGACTCTATCTCCCCAGAGGACCACAAGCTCTGGGAGGTCAAGGCATGAGCATCTCTGTGCTCCTTTTCCTGATGGAGCCCAGGCGGGCTGTCTGCACATGCTATTAAACTAGACAGGCGTTTTCCTCATCCTGCACGCCATGCTTGGAAATCAAACAAAGCCAAAGGGACCAAGGCACGCCCTGGCGGAAGGGGGTGGGATGGGGAGACCTGGGACTCAAGTCTTCTGCCCATCAGTAATTAGAGCGGTGGGGGAGGGGCTGTCCTTGGCACAGACTGGTCCTTAATGGCTGCTGCCCCAGAAACTGCCTTCAGATCGACAGCCAAGGGAATCGCGATGAAAAATTCATCAGCTTCTTCCTTTCCGCGGCCCAGCTGCGCCTAGCAAATGACCTCGGTGGGAGCAAGCCCCGCTGTGAAGCACCTTCTGGCGGCTTCGAGGGGCCCCGGCCCAGGCCCGTGGGGAGCACTGCCCTACTGGGCAGTGAACACCATAACACATGCCTGCAGGGCCTAGAAGGGACCACCGAGGTCTGGCTACTGGGGACGAGAGACTGTCTCTCCCCGACCTTTTGGTGCAAAGCTACTAGGAGCCAGAAGTCCTTTTCTAGCAGGCGTCTTGCCCACGTCGCGCTAAAGTACGCACACACTGCTCTAGACAAGCCAGGAACTGCTATTTGAGCACCGTCAATTGGGTGGGCACCTGGGATCCTGGGGCCCCTGTAAGCTGTAAAAATTCT
The DNA here is from genome assembly GCA_028658305.1 of Pachyuromys duprasi. NCBI lineage: Eukaryota > Metazoa > Chordata > Mammalia > Rodentia > Muridae > Pachyuromys > Pachyuromys duprasi. Next base: position 57,958,867 of record CM053760.1, read on the forward strand.
ACCCCTGGTGGGCTGGTCCTCCTAACCAGGCCTTACTGTCATGCCACCACGTCCCACCATCCCTGGCCTCAAACTGCCCCTTGAAGGTCCGGAATGGGTAATGCCCGCAGGAGCCACGGCTACAGAACTGGGATGTCCAGGGAGTTTGACAGGAACCAGGGTTGGGGAAATGCCACTGAGTCACAGGTTTCTGGAGGCCTCTCCAGCCCCTGCCATCTGGGCACTGCTCAGACAGACGCTGCGTGGGTCCCCGGAGCTTGCCACCTCCGCGCCACGCTGCCAGCCATGCCGGGGCGGCTGGAGGAAAGCTCGGCTACCGAGATTGCTGGACCCGGGGTGGGGGTGAGGAGCAGAAGGCAGGAGGGAGAGGGGCGCAGCGGGGAGGAGGTAAGGCGCCCCTGGACTCTGCAAGTTTTCTTGCAATCAAACTTTAATAAGCACTGATGTCTGGCCTGCGGGCCACGCAATGTGGTGAGATGCCGGGTTAGCCTGTTTGGGCTCCGTAGCGTTTTGTGCCATTCGGCAGTGGAATCAAATGCGGTGATTAGGGAAGTTTTATATTCAGGTCAGGCTTTCCCAGGACTGTAGAACGCGCTAGACCTTAGGCCAACACCGCCATCTGGTGGCAAGATCCACAGGCGCGAGCAGGTGCGGGGAGACCAGAAGGAATGATGTCATGGTCTGCAATTTTTTTCTTTGGGGAGGGAAGGAGGGTGGCTGCGGAACTGGTATTGCCGAGTTCGGAGTTTTAGTCAAGTAAGCGAGGGTCCTTCCTAGAGCTAACGCTCTTCGTTGCACACCATTGCAGAATTAATTGAGTTTAAAACTAAGAGTCAACGGCTTCGACAGCCTTGAAGCAGGACTCTTTATATGATCTTCCCTGGGTCCATCTAAGTTGATCCTTGACAGCCCCTCCCCCAAGTGTTTCTCCCTCCGGAATTCAACTGCAGTATTGTTTGCGTGTTCACAGCGCTCTTGCGTTCTGGTAAGTTTTCGTTCCCTCAAGACAGACTTCATAAGCACAGGGACCCATCCTCAGTAGCGTCTCCCTGGTTCCCTCAGACACTCTTCTGTTCCTTTCTTTACCAGATATAAATAAAAAGGCCAGATCCCCAGACCTCCAGATCCCCAGACCCCCAGCTCCCTTACGCTTCTGTCTGCGGTGTGCCTCTACCTTTTGCCGCTCACCTGACCTCTAGCCAACATCTGGCAGCAAGCACCATTCTGCCTTGTCCCTCATCCCACCCAAGACTAGGAAGGAAAGGTGGCTTAAGGTCTCTGAGCGGGCTGGCTGCACATTTAAGCTTCAGGTGAGGGCGCAGTGCAGCTTGATTGTGAGCTGGTGTTGATTCCTGCACTGAAGATCTCAGTTTTCTTCTCTTCTTTGGCTTTTTCCTGTACAATACTCGGCTATTTCAGAAGCAAATCCTCCCACCTCCCAGACACTCTTGCTTCCTCGGTGTTGCCTCTTCTACCTTAAAGTATTTGTGTCATCGCCTAGCTTTTTATTGCCTTTGACTTCAAAGGAGGAAAACAGGGGGAAAAAAAACTTTTTGTCTTTTCCAAACCCAGCGCATCTGCTTTTACCTGTAACAGGAACTACTGACTGCAAGAAAAACAGAGGTGGGGGAGAAGAGGCCCCTGAGACAATACAAAAAAAAATGTAAAGAAACTGCCACTAATATTCTCAGAACAAAAATGCTGAATGCAGTGTGTGTGTGTGTGTGTGTGTGTGTGTATCACAAGAAAGGGAATATTCAGAATATGGGAAAGGCATAGAATTTTTTAAATGCTAGGATGCTAATAACAATTAAAGATTTAAAAAAATAACATTTCACATAAGCTTCCCAGAAAATGTAATAAAAAGGCAAAAAGATGGTCAACTCGTAACAAAGATAAAAGAAAACAGTATCAGCCCACAAATTAAAATCAGCTACACAACTTGAGGGCATCAAGGCAAAATGATAGCGATCAAATGGAGATCCTTCGATTTAAAATGTCTTTAGGAAGGCTTGGAGCATACCTGCAACCCCAACACTCAGAACACTAAAGCAGAGGAATGTCATTCAAGGTCAGCCTGAGTTACATAGTGAAATTGTCTCCAAATCAAGTCCTTAACAATTCCAAAGGAATGACAGTAGCAGAGCTTAAACCGAGGGTGGGCCCGGTGGGTTGAGCACACATTGGACACCCTCATACACAGCAGCTGGATTTCAGTGTCCCATACAGGGGAAATACTCACTCAACTTGAGAAACCTAACTCTTGGATTAGCAACCAAGAAAACGGAATTCACTGTGGCCATTTTGAAGTGAAGGAGATTTAGCATGGGGCACTGAGTTGCTACAAGAAGAGGAAGTGGTGCTTCTAGAAATCTGAATCTGCAGGAAGCCCTCCCCCTTTGAGCAGCCAGTGCTTGTGAGAGGCTGTTCCCTGTGACTCCCCACTATTGTTTGGGAGCTCAAAGAGCACATAGCCTTAGGCTGGCTACAACACACAGGCACTGATTGCTGTTTGTGCCATAGTGGGCACTGTGAGCAGCGACATCATACCTCTGATCAGGAATCACTGACACTTTCTTAGAGAGGCCCTGCCAGAAACAGAAAGGTCTATGTTTCCAAATTTTAAAATACTACTAAGGCTAGAGAATGGCTTCATGGTTAAGAGAACCTACAGTTCTTGCAGAGGACCTGGATTCTACTCCCAGCACCCACATGGTGGCTCACAAGCATCCGAAACCCTAGTTCTAGAGTATCTGATGCCCTCTTATGTATGCCCTCTGCTGACACCAGGCATGCACATGATGAGCATAGAAGGCAAAACACTCTTTTTTTTATTTAAAAGGAGTCATGATCTCTAAAAACCAAAACCAAACAATAACTGCCTTCAACTGGAGTACCTAAAGAGAACGAGGCTGACAACGGGCTCTGCAGAAGACAGAAGGCAAGCATTCAGGACTGATGGAGAAAGAAGACTACAGAAGAATGAGGCATGGGACATTCTGTTGACTCTTTTCTAGAAGATACAAATGGCTCAGAGGTTAAGATCACTGGCTGTTCTTCCCAAGGTCCTGAGTTCAATTCCTAGCAACCATTTGATGTCTCATAACCATCTACAGTGACATCTCTTGCCCTCTTCTGGTGCAGACAGAATATTGTATAAATAATAAATAAATATATTTTTAAAAAAGAAGCTACAAATAAAATGAGTAAATGTACTGGGAGAATAGTTTCCAGTGCATAGGAATGAATTGCTAATGGTGGCAAGGAAAGCTAGAGGAGCAATACAAATTATAAACTCCAGGAAAAACAAAAAGTTAATAAAGCAACCATAATCACAGTACACTATTTGACTTTGTTATGAAGACTGTTCCTATGGTCATAACTGTATAAATTTTGGTATTAACTTGAGAAAGTTGTGAGAAATTTTTCATACTGGTGGAGCAATTAGGAGAATGGACATAAGAAGGATTGGTGAATTTGAGGTCTCTCTTCTCATTTTGCACTATAGAAACTGAATACATAAGCTCAAACATTAGAGAGAAGAGAATTTAAAATGGGAAATAGCGGGTTGTGGTAGGCGGACGCAGGAGGATCATGGGTTCATTTTTAAAAAGAAAAAGAAAGAAATGGGAAATAACAATATGAGTATTCAGTCATATGTTTGAAGGTATGTCTTCAAAGAAAGTTGAATAGTTAAAATATAGGGGGGAATCTGGAAATAGAGCAGGGAACGGTATAATTTGGAATTACACACCACAGGGTGTTGCACAACTTGTCTTAATGCTGTGTGTATAGATCCTTGCCTTTCATCTTATATTTAAAATTCAACATTGTCAACCACATACTCAAATTTTATGTTGTGGCACATAAAACTCAATAAGAAACTTTAACATCACAAGTAGGGAAAGACCTCCTCCACAGCCCTCTTTCTCATAGAACATTCATTATGTACACAAACTTATGGTAATGATGAAATTGCAGCATTTTCGCTGTCAGGGTAGCAATGGATGACAGTACTGAGAGGCATGATTTATTCATGAAGGAAGAAGTTGATGGAGCAACAATTAATTACGATTCTCTTTATCCAGCTTTTTTTTCTTATAGACAGGGTCTTGCTGTATAGCTCAAGCCAGCCTCAAATGCCTGATCCTCCTGCCTCTATCTCCAGAATCCTGGGATTGCAGTCATGTTGACCACATCTAGAATTAGCCGTCGCTGTCCACCACAAATTCATATATGTGCAGTTGTTTGCGGACTGTGCTATTGAGAGCACAGACTCTTTCCTATCAGGGCTGTCTGGAGCATATAGCTTCCAACCATCGTCCTTGCTGAGATCACTGGAGAGACATGTATCTGGACCCAGATACTCTCCACGAAACACCCACCATCTTAGAGTTAAGCAAGGCTATGAGACTTGTCTGAAACAACAGACCATGTATGGAAGTGGCGAATGCCCCTTCTAAGCCATGTAAGAGCTGAGCTCTTCCCTCCCAGCTGTGAGGATAACTGAGAAAATAACATTTCATGGCAGCAGTATCTTGGGCTGCTGAGTTACCTCCGGCAGAGCTTTACTCTGAGAATTACTCATCATTTATTAGAGGTGGGGTGGTCTACCTTGGACCTTTGAGATGTTGGGGTATGTGTGTATGGGTGTGTGTGTGTGCTACTGAAGCATAAAGAATATTAGTACAACAATTTTTTTCTATTTTGCTCCTTGTAATTTTAATATGTGCTAATAAATGGAAGTCATCTTACTAATTTGCCACCATAAATTCATAACGGAGTGACTCTGAACTGATAATGGGTTTACACTGAGTTCCACACATTGTGTTGCACAGGCTACTGGGACACCTTACAGCCAGGAGGTTGCTCTGTGAGTACTCGGCCACTTTGGGCTCAATTACAAAGTGCCACAAACTGGGTTCCTACCATAGTTGCATCTGAAATGTCCCCCACAGTCCCAAATGTTTGAAGTGGTTTGGTTTGGGAGGTTGTGGAAGCTTTGAGCCATGGGAGCTAGCTGCAAAGAAGATCTGTAAATGGGCCTTGAAGGTTCTGCCTGCCTCTGGATCCGGCCTGTACTCTCTGCCATGTGAAGAAGCCCATGACTCACAGTCGGAGCCATTAACACTTCTGTGCCTTCTCACTGTGAAGCCATGCCCTCCAAAGTCACAAATGGCATTAATTCCTTCTCTCCTTAAGTTGCTTCTGTTGGGTAGCATGTTACAGCAATGCAAAAAGTAGCTGATATAGTGCTATGAACAACAGAAATTTACTTCTCATAGTGCTGGCATGTATAAGCATGGCTAAGTCCAAATGAAGACCCCCTTCTGGGATGCAGACTACTGTATGGGTTCTGCTTCATAATAATACTAATACTAGCAATGTTCACAGAGGGCTCCGTTCTCTGGACCTGTATCATTTCCTAAAGAGCACCCCCTTTAAGGAGAATGACGATCCTAACACACAAACTTATGAAGGATACAAACATTCAATACATAACAGATGAAGTAGGCAGCTATGTGAGGGATCTTTTCTCTCTGTAAAGTTAATTGACCTTCCAGTGAACTGACCCCGCAAACAAACACCACTGAGATAACTCACAAAGGAAACAGAAAGAACTGTGGGTGGGGAGGGCTAGACCAACAGTTTTCAACCTGTGGATTTTGACCCTTTTGGAGGTTTATCAACCCTTTCACGGGGGTCACCTAAAACCATCGGGAAACACAGATACTTACATTATATCTCCTAAGAGTAGCAAAATTACAATTATGGAGTAGCAGCAAAAATATTTCTATAGCTGGAGGTGACCATAACATGAGGAATTGTATTAAAGGGTCACAACATTAGGAAGGCTAAGAACCATTGGGCTAGACAGCAGAAGGTCTCAAACCTTGCAAGCTTCCGCCCACAGCATTCATTCGAAGACTGAACATCCAGTGTGTTGAGCCAAGTACAACATGAGGCTGAAGGTAAGTGGAAGATGCTTTTAATTCCCACAACCAAGACAAAGGACAGCCATGGGGAAACAAAGTTAAGCAAAGACCTGAATAATCACATATGAACAAATGCATAATTATTCTCCAAGTGCCACACACGTGTTGAGGCCCAAGTGATAAAGGAAACTGGAGATAGATGTCGCTCATTGGTAGAATGCCCTGAGGCCAGCTTTCCAGATGAGCCAGACCGAAAGAGAGCACTGAATAAAGAAGGCACCCGGTGAAAAGGCTAGCACACAGGGAAACGGAAGAAAGAGCAGGCAACACCCAGACAGACTGGGACAAGAGCTTCTGGAGAGACACAAACAAGGCATTGGCTGGGGGGGGGGGGCAGCAGGGATGTCGGGGCGAGAGAATGAGCTTGGCATATCCAAAACCTGGTTTCAGTCTCCAGCACCAAAATAAATAGCTAAAATGAAAAAAAAAAAACAAATAAATAAACTTTGGACCAATTAAAATAAAATAAAGTAGTCAAATAAATAAATCTGGGGTTGGGAGAAATTAGTGAAGGGCTTCAAAAGATCGGTGTTGAAAATCACTTTTAAAATTTCTTAACACACCATTAAATCATTTTTAATATAATTTTTATTTATTACAATTTATTCACTTTGTATCACAGCTGTAGCATCTCCTCCCATGCCCCTCTCCAAGTCCACTAATAGGGAAGATCTTCCTCTCCTTCCTTCTGATCCTAGTCTATCAGGTCTCATCAGGACTGGCTGCATCAACTTCCTCTGTGGCCTGGTAAGGCTGCTCCCCCCTCAGGGGGAGGTGATCAAAGAGCCAGTCATTCAGTTCATGTCAGAGACAGTCCCTGTTCCCATTACTAGGATGCCCACTTGGACACTGAGCTGCCATGGGCTACATCTGTGCAGGGGTTCTAGGTTATCTCCATGCATGGTCTTTGGTTGGAGTATCAGTCTCAGAAAACACCCCTGGGTCTGGAATTTTTTTTAAAAAACTGCTTCAGGCATTTTATAGAAAATAAATCTTTTTAAAAGAGAGAGATCATGGGGATAGGGAAAGAAGACTACCAAGGATTTCAAAGTTGGCAAAAAAGAATGGATGTGTGCTTTGTGGTGATACAGATCTAACGGTAGTTTGCTCTAGCATTCCAGAACAAATAACAAATTAGACTGAAGAGCAAGGCTCAGGGGTGGGGCTGCCTGTTGTGCAGACAGACACCACTGTCTCAGCAGAACAGGGTTGGTGACAGTGTGCTGGCCAGGCAGAAGCACCTGACATCTACAGCCCCACCGCAGTAGCTCAGAGACCAGGAAATGTGTTTATTTGCACGTTCATTTACAAGTATCCACCCCCATCTAATCTCATGAAGAGATCTGAGTATCAGTGAACCAGTGCCTGGCTCCATGAGATACTAAAGAGCCTTTGCCCACAGTTCCTGCAGCTGTGAAGGGCAGTGACTAGGGCTGGTGTAAACCACACATCTTCCAGGCAGCATTCCAGCCAAAAGTGGAACTGTGTGGGCATAGCCATTCATAGCTTCTGATCAATTCACTGTATCCACTATCTCCTCTTGCCATAGAAAAAAGAAAAAAAATCTGCAAAGAATTGATGAATAATTCTGGCAAGAATTCAGCCAATAATGAATGGCCGGCAAAATGGTTCAGAAGGCAAAGGTGCCTGCTGCTAAGTTGATGACTTACTTTACCTTCTGGGAACCACGTGATGGAAGTAAGGAACTAGGTCTCAACTACTCTGACATCCACACGCACACTGTGGTGCCCTCCTATACACGCGCACACACTCACACACATACCCACATGCTAACAAACACACACAAATAAATAAAACTTGATTAAAATTTTAAAAATTAACAATTAGCTGCCACATTTTGAAGCCATAGCAGACTTCAGTCCCATTCAAATTTCAGCCTCCCAGCATGCTTTGCACATCCTTGCCTGTCCCACATCCCTCCAGTCTCCTTGTCTTTAAGAGTATCATTTTACATCTGGCTATTGCAAGTGGGATTATCATGTACATTTCTGGGAGAATATAGAAGTGTCTGGGCAGAAGCTGTATAAAGACTCCCTATAAAGGGACAGGTTCCAAAGCTGCCTTTGTCTTCTTCTACATTGCTCCTGGCCAACTGGCCAACTAGTGAACATCAGCTAAAATCTTTAGGACCAAAGCCATGAACTCAGAAGGGATGAGCAGGAAGACAAGCTATTGGGAGTCTAATGACATATCTAAAGATGTCAGGTTGCAAGAGAAAAATAACAACACATTAAGCCACCATGCTAGTTTCTATAATGTGTAGCCAATGAAATACCTGAATGATCCCTTGCCTTCACAACTACGCTGAAAGAGTTACCATCTGCAGGCCATGTATCCCCGCCTTGGCCATTCTGGATGAAGCTATATGAGGATCCCTTGAGTCTACTGCAGTGTCCACTGGCTATAAGACATGAGAAGGTTTTTCTACCTCCCTGTTTCTTTAGTTATCTCTGATTTTATGTGTGATGCATCTTCTCAACTACATGTAAAATCTGATGACAGGAACCATAGCTGACACATTTTGAAAATACTTCCATGGAATCCTTGCACTTAGAACATGGTTCCCATTGACTGCCTTCCTTTCAGAACGCAGTTCCAGAGACTTCTGCACAAAAGTTCATGAAAGACTTGGTCTCCGCTTCCAGGATACATCATTCTAACTAGGATTCCTGCAGCATAATGACACCAAACTGTAGCCCGCATTCACAGCACCAGACACAGCCAGCTACTCCAAGAACTGTTGAGAAAACACCGGTTCCAGGGTTTCCTTTACTGGCTGGCTCCTAACGCTTCCAGGGGAAACTCTGACTCCCTTTTAACACCACCCCTTTGCACTTCACCACCAGGCCCATCTGGTTTCCCAGGGCCAAAAGAGTATCATGGGATGTTTGTCATTGAATGAAGCAAAATAATAATAATAATAATAATAATAATAATAATAATAATAGAAGTGCTGTTTCAGAATCCTGTCTTACCCCTTTGGACTAAAGCAGGTTTGCCTACTGCATCCAATCTGTTGGCAGTTAGGCCTGCCCCAAAGCAAGACTGCAGCAACTGTGAACTCCACCCATCTCTGTTGCCCAGGAATTTCAATGTGTTCAGTGGCTGCCCCCCTCCAAAGTCCAATGGATTGCTGAGTGCAACTGGAGGAAGGATTCATCCCATCTGTGCTGCCCCACATTCCATTGGCTCTAGGGGCCATTTTGTCCCTTCACAGTTGAAGTTATTTCAGAGCCTCGGCGTCTGTAAGTGCCCAATCAATTGATATCACAGCTCAAACAAAACTCAGGCGCTAAGCACAAACCCAGTCAATGAAACCCTACCCTTGACTAACCTTGGGTGCCCCAGCATGTGTCATCGTCAAAATCTGTACTGAAGCAGAGCCTCTGTCAAAGGGGTTTCTAAGTTTTTCCTTCCCCGATTGCTGGAGAATTTCATACAATGTAATTTAAACACATTCACTCTCCTCCCCCCAACTCCTCCCAAATCCCCCCTTTCCTTACTCACCCAACTTTGTATTAAAAAAAAATTATCAAGTATCGTGCTGCCTGTATTCTTTTGGGAGCTTTGCTGACCTGCCCACATCCTTAGAGAATACTGAGGATCCCTTCTGCACCGCATCCTGATTGCCACGAGGCAGCTGACTCCCCAGTAACTCCCGCACAGCAGCTGCAGAGGGGCTGCCATCCCTGTGTTTTCTGGGACATTCCACAGTCTACTACTTTGTCCTTCCACAAACCCGTGGAGATTGGATGACAACGTGGCCAAGCACAGAGGAACTCTTTCTTTCCGTTACTTCGGAAAGAACAGAGTCTGGCGATCCTTAAGCTCCCTTAGGAAAACCGTCCCCGGGAAGCTGTGATAGGGTCTCTCATATGTGACACTGTCTCCATCCTTGCAGAAACTGGAATCTTGTCAAAGGCCCCAAACAGAATTTCGGGGGGTGGGGGGAGGGAGGAGAGTAAGAACTTTATTTTCAGAATTAAAATTGTAGATTGTGATGCATTGATAAGCAATGATTGATAGAGATTGTTGTTACTAGCCAATAATCACTTTATCGATGATTAATTACTAGCTGAGAACTTTTAAGTATTTTACCGAATTCCCCCAAGGCTACATTTTTCATAACTATAGTATAATGTGGTAACCCATATACAATATCTTTATCTTATTTAAATTTCTTCAGTTTCAGTTACTGTTCTCTGGGTATAAATGTGATATGTAAACAACAGTGTTCCCATACATTTTGTCAACCCATATATCCCTGTCTCCACCTTAACAGTTAAAATACTGAACATCCCACACACATACCATGGGCTCCCTCCTGTTCCCCTTGCTAAGTACACCCTCCTCCTCACATCCCCTCCCCAACCCAAGCCAAGAGCGGCAGCCACCCTGCATCCTGCAATCATGCCATGCTACACAACTGAATGTGCAAATGTTCTACCGATGCTATAGAAACATCGTATAAATGTTCTGTTACTTCTCAGGACTGGCTCTGCTCTTGTTGTTTGCACTGAGAATATTTTTTTATGGCATGCCCTCATTCAGCTTCCTTCAAGACTCTGCAGGCGTCAGTGGTGCATGCGTTAGGGATTCCCACTGCTGTTTCGGTCTCTACGTGCCACCTCAAATGTTTAACTATCTACCTGCTAAATATTTGGACTCATTTTTGGACTGACTATTGAACAATCCGCCATGAGCACTGAGTCACCAATACTTTCAGAGCTAACGGCTGGTGCGATGCAGCCTACGCTGCCTTGCCAGCGCTGGGGTCCCCGTGGTGGACGCATTCTTCGGGTCTTATACCCAGTTTCTAATATTTTTTGGCTATCGAGTTTTGAGACTTCTTCACGTAGCTTAGATAGTAACTCATTTTTAGATACGTGGTTTGCAGATGTTTCTCCAGGCAGGTATCTGATACTCCTCTCTTCCCCACATAGACTCTCTCAAGCCAAAGCTTTTGTTTTGATGATGGGCAGTGTGCCAACCTTCCATTGACGAGTTGTGCTTGTGATAATGATGCTAACAATTGTCTGTCTAGCCCTAGACTCCAGTGATTTCGTTAAACTTTTTACAGAAGTTAAACGTTTTTAATAACTTTAGCCTAAATTTTAGTCTTGCTGATTGATGTCCACCTTCTTCAACACTTCTTCTTCTTTCCTTCATTGAACTGTCTGTTGAAAGACTCTCAGCTTTGCCTCCAGGTTCTTCACTCAGTTCCATTCATCTGGAGGTACGCCTTCCAGCAAACAGTGTGATTACCATGCTGTGTGCCAAGACTGACGACCGGACAGGAGGCCCTCCTTATTCTCATTTGTTGAGGTTGCTTACCTATCCTAGAAAAGAAAGCTCTTCTATCTAAATTTTATAATAATTGATTTCTATTACAACACTGCCTTGCTGATTTTGATCAAAATGCCATTAAAGCTGTAGGCCCCATTTGGTAGGATGAGCATGTCTGGTGGCTTTTAAGAGTTCTTTTCTTTTGTCTGTATTTTTCAAGGTTTCAAGAGACGGTAATAGAGGGGTTGAATCGATCAAAATGTATAATGTACATATATAAAAGTGTCATGATGAAGCCCATTTACTATATTATCAATATATGCTAGTAAGTATTAAAGTTCCAAACATAGTGCTGCATAAATTTCTTTTGGAGTTTACTGTTTGACGCTTGCTCATCCCAGATCCATGATTTAGTGTATTTGGGGAGTTTTTTAACCATTCTTTTCTCAAATTCTCTTCTTGACACCCTCCCCCCAACACTATTTGGCATCTTGTACCGAATGATACTACTTTTGATTCTTTTCTTCTTGTTCAACATAACACAGACAAAGGCACACACAGACAGACAGACATATGCACACTGCACAAGCACACACTCTTTCCTCTCCGTCCTGTCTTCTCTCTGGTAACTGCTTCCATCCCCTATTGGCAAAGAGCTCCCCCTGGTGGCTACTGTTGTTAGGCCTCCTGCATTCCCCGGTCTTCAGCAGTGGGGCTCCCTCAGCTGCTTCCCCTTGCTGGGCTGGGGTTTGGGAAATGCCAGGAAATCATTTGGGAGACAACCTGAAGTTCCTTTGCCTATGTTGTTCCCAGAGTCCTTCCAAATCCCTTTGCTCTCTTTCAGGGTATCCCTGGGCTGTTTCCAGAGTTTGTGGCTTTTTCAGTGATGAAGTAGAAAGAGAAAATGATTCTACATCATGTCCTCTGGATAAAATGTTAATTGGGAGAATACCGATCCTCAGTGTGATGTAAGAAATGCCCTAGACGTGGGGAGCCACCCGTCTGTCACCCTCTCCCACAGCCTACAGAAGGAAGCCTATGAAGACCCTAGAGCCTCCATGAACACCGTGGGTCTGAAGCGTCACATATTTGTGGCATGAGCGGTTGTGCCCATACGTGAAGCAAAGATGGTTGGACAGAAAGAAAATGATTAAAACTGATCCGATGGCCAAAAAGCCATTGATCAATGGATTACAACACTAGATTTAGAAGAAAACAGTGGGTGATGGGTGATTTTTAACAGACTAGGACAGTAAGAGTTCCATGTTAACAGAATTATGAATTTTAATAACTATATATGTACTACTTGCCATTTCCAAACAAGGAAATGGGGCCGCTGAGGTCCGTTACAGCCTCTAAGAGGCATAGTTGGCTTTGAAGCTCATTTTTTCTGACTCTGAAAATCCACTTCTTCCCTGGCATCTCCTCAGTTGTTGTGAACATACTATCTTTGAGATGCATTGGAGGTGGGCACACTTACTGAAAGCAGGGTTCTCCCTTTCCGGATCTTCTCCCTTGCTCAGCTTTGGCTAGCAGTGAGGAGGATGGCCATGGAGAGAAGCGGAAGAAAGCCCTTCCGGTTCTGGACGGGAGGCGTGAGGACGTGGCCTGCCCACTGCACCCACAGCTCTGGAGTTGCACCCCCAGCATGAGCTTCGCCTCCCAGGTCCTGCTGACTCCCTACTCTTAGAAAGGACGCACCCATCTTTTGTGAGCAGAGGAAAACGAGCAAGCTTGGACGTGGGGCCTCAGGGGTGGATGAAGTAAGAGCGAGGAGAAACCTGAGTTGCGAAACACTGGGAAAAGCTTGACACACAGAGACAAATTCTTTTCTATTCTCATCTCCACTAAGCCCAAATCGAGACATTTATTAAAAATGAATTTCATTTTTTTTCTAAGTTCTTTCATCTTATAGGAGAAAAAAATAAGAATCGCATGCTTCTAGTGCACCCTTCGCTGATGGCTCTAACTGATGAAGCTCTGGGCAGGTTGATGCAGTAAAGCTGCTCCGTCGCCTGTCATCTCTGCAGCTTTGGCCTCAGAATAAAGAACGCAGGTCTGAGGAGTCGATAGAGCTCAAACCCAAAGCCACCTTTAGTCAGGTCCTCCCTTGTGTCTTTGCATGAAGTGTTCTGTGGGTGTCAACTTTGGGGAGAAATGTGACATTTTAAAATTCAATTCTTCCAAGCTTGGCTATAAATCTTTTATGGAAATTAACGATGAAAAATACATTTCTTTTTCATTGGTCTCATTTGTCTAATAAATGCCTTAGGGACTCACAGCTCAATCAATGCTTCCAATCTCCTGAAATTAAATTATCCTTCTTCTATGAGCTGGATAAAAATGACTTAAGTAGGAGGAATAATTTGGCTCTCATCTTGGTGCTATTGAGTGAACAGCATTATCGTCAGTGTTTTCCCCTGCCTGTGATGTTTATTTCAAGTTCACTGTGGTATTTGTGCACAGAAAGACGGAACAGAGAGACAGAGATTATTTCAGTAAATATATGTTTCCAAAATTGTTGTTTCAGTAAATAAGGGTCTCCCATTTACCCATAAGAAGCCACGGACCCACATCAAATGACAATAGATTTACGGCCCCGATCACAGAGATTCACAGTATTTTTATAAGAGATAGGATGAACATATAAATTATAATTACAAAAGAAACAGCAAAATTTCTATACCCC
>CM053760.1:57973358-58040397 GCA_028658305.1 Pachyuromys duprasi
TTATTTCAGTAAATATATGTTTCCAAAATTGTTGTTTCAGTAAATAAGGGTCTCCCATTTACCCATAAGAAGCCACGGACCCACATCAAATGACAATAGATTTACGGCCCCGATCACAGAGATTCACAGTATTTTTATAAGAGATAGGATGAACATATAAATTATAATTACAAAAGAAACAGCAAAATTTCTATACCCCTTGATAAAAATAGTTTATCTTAAACTGGGTGTGGTGTTTCGCACAGGTAATCCTAACACTTGGGAAGTAGAGACTGGAGTGTCAGGAGTTCAGGGAAAGCTTCAGCCACGTAGAAAGTTCAAGGCCAGCCTGGGCTACACGAGATTCTATGCCAAACAAAACAAAACAGTAGGAGTGGCTAATCAGTGTCTGTTTCACTTATACGATTGTTCTATACTTGTTTACCTAATGACTGATATGTAGTGGACTCTGTCTGGCTCTGTGGCTACAAATACAGCTAACAAAGGAGCCCCAAATTTGCACAGTTCACAAATGAAGAGGCACACAGATAAATATGTAATTTTGGCATGGCACGAGAAGCTCTGGTTGAGACAAATAACTGGGCACTAGATAAAAAGAGTTGCAGACGGGAGGCCGCAGAGGCGACCTGGACTCTAAAGCCACAGTGTCCAGTGAGGAAAAATACGCAGAATAAAGGCCTCGTGGTCATAAATCACTACATATTGCTCTTACCATTTCCTTTTCACTTCCTTCATTTGGGATACCACCCTTCTTTGGGCTACATAGTTCTAATAACCTCAGTTCTGCCTCATTAGGAGGAGATGAAGCCTAACGGTTTGCCTCCTTATAAGCTCCAAGTGGCCCTGATGAAACTGGTCCACAGATCTCCCTCAGAGAAGCATTGGTTAGAGTGGGGCTGGCATGTGCTCTTTGCCATGGGTAGATTTCCTATGTAGTCCCTTCAAAGCCCTGCTAAGATTTGTGTGATGTGATCAAGCCAGGCACACTGCAGGAAGTTGAACTGAGAATCAGTTCTCCTGGCGTCTCTTCATAGAGTCACTCTGTCCATATTTCTGACATAGGAACTTTCCCAAGGGTGCTGCCCCCCACCCGTCCACCCACTGTTGACCTTTTGACACTGACTACAAAGATGGAGGATTGTCTCACAGTTTCTCCACCTCACCAGACTTCAGTCCCATATGTGCACAGGAGCACAATGAGGTTTGAAATGGGACCTGTGGGAAGGATTTCCAGAGAGCAGATGTTTAACATTGTATGTAGGGGATAGTTCTTTCAGGCACCCAGTCAAAATGAAAGTCTATCTGAAATCTACCAGATGATCGAACGAACACAATTACAAGCAAACCCTCTTTTTGTTTCTTTTGTGTAAAGACAATGAAAGGTGTGTGCGTGTGTGTGTGTGTATAAACCTTGAAAAATGTCACTTTTCCTTCAACTTGAAAACAAATTTTGGAATATATCAGTACAACAAATAAAAAAATTACCAAGTCTCAATCTGAGTACAGACAAAATACCTATTGCAGCCACCATTAGAATTTTTGTTTAAGCTAAGGGGAAAAACTGGAGCTAAAAAATAACACAATATAATCAGAAGCTAAAACCGACCAGTTCAATTATGTGTGGAAAACATTTAGGTATTGAGAAGTAAGTTATAAAAAAATTTTTTTAAACCAAAAGTATGTAGTAAAATGAGCTAAGCAAAGCAAGACAGTAGTGAAGAACAGGTTTTGGTGTTTGAGAGACTCTTCAGTTAATGAAGGATGTACCTCATAAACAAAACCGGGGGAAAGAATGATGGATGAAGATCTGTCATGGTGACAGCAACGAGGTACACCTAGAGAGTGCCCGAGAAGGTCTTGATGAGGGACTTGGTGACAGAACAGCTGCTCAGTGTTACCTGCTCACATTTCAGACAGTAACAAGTTTATGAGAAAGTTTACAAATCCTTACTGTCCTTGTGAAAGAAATCCCATCAGATATGGACTTGAGTTTCACAAGAGTCCAAAACCTGAATAACTAATTGGAAAACTAAAAGATCCCTTTTGTAAGCCATCAATAATAACAACAGCAATAATAATAATAATAAATTCAATCAATAATACTATTAGAAAGACTGAATTCAGTCTTCCCAATCCTTACATGGGGAAATACTACAAGACTGACAACTGAAAAGAAGAAAACCAAAACAAAAAACAAAAAAAACAAAACAATATGATACCAATATTAGCGAAATCACACAGCTGACTAAACAAAATATGATTTGCAATATTACTGGGACTTGTCAGTATTTTAAATATAATTATTTTAAGGTTAATGATATATTCCTCTCAGTTTAAATATTTATTGTATTTGAACTTTCATATTTTGTTTTACCCAGGAATGCTCTTAAGTTGTAATATTCTAGGCTTCACAGAACATAAGTTTGCCTTGCCCATCCTCAGATGAGTATGAAACAAACTAAAATAAAGCTTCTACAAACAAAATGAACTTAGGAGATTCTTCATTCACCATGGTGCCTCTCTCTCTCTCTCTCTCTCTCTCTCTCTCTCATACACACACACACACACACACACACAGGGGTTCAATAAAAACTCATTACAAAATAAATGGCCAGAAAGCCCATATTCAAATATTATCAAACAATTATCTGAGACAAGCTACAGGCATCATGAGAGAAACTAGGGATGGATCAGGCAGATCACTGCTCTTACTCTTTCGCTCCCCATTTTATCTCTCCTAATAAACCCAAATGTGTTGATCCTGGAAGCCTGCTGATGATTCTGAAGTGTCAAGCAAAAAGTGAATCCCAACCCAGAGAAGGAGAGAGACTCCTAAGACACAGAGCACACGTTTTGTTAAGCTCTGAACAATGGTGGCACCACAGAAAAGAAAGAACACCATACATGGAGGAGAGTTCATGGAAACTAAAGCAGAGAAGAGACAGAGGAAGAAGATCAGCAAGGATGCAGGACAGTAGCTCACATGTCCTGCTGTGAAACGGGAAGAGAATGCAAACCACATGCTGTGGACATGGTGACCTGGATGTACCGCTGCTCTGGAGCAATCAACTCTAAGCAGTGATTGCAAAAGCTGGGAGAGCAAAGCATTCACAGGGAAGACATGTGCCTGAGGAGGTGGGGAAGCTCAGAGACAATATGCAAGGCACCTTGTCCTTGTAACTCAAGCACCTTGTCCTTGAAAGAGAGACTTTAGGCAGAGAGACCATACTGGAAGTTAATTTGCTAGCTCAGATGCAAGATCACACAGGCCAGGACTGAGAGGTGTAAAGGAATTCTAATCCAGCAATATGGCTGCTCTGGCAAGGGACCACCTCCAAAGTTCTAGATCTGTGTGATGGCTGGAATTCAGACACTCCCTTAGTACACACCTTTGATCCCCGTGGCTGGATTACAGACAGACCTTTAGTTCACAGCTTTTAGCACAAACAGTGACATCTAATTGAAGGGCAGACAAAGTGACAAATCAGACAAAGATTTGACAGAATGAATCAGAGACAGGATATGCCCAGCTCTCATGAGAAAAGACAGGAAAGAGAAGCTACTGAGGAACAGCACGGGGAGAGAGGAAGAGAGTTTGTGGATACAGTACAGTAGAGTTCAGGAGTGCTATACAGTTCAATGTAGTTCAGTTCGTGGAGTTCAGAAGCAGTTTTTCCAAGCAATTCAGTGAGAAGTGGAGAGAAGCCAGTTTGAATCAGTAGGTCAGCCTGAAGAGGAGTTTTGAGTCAGAACAGCTGAGTTGAACCAGCCAGCCAGAGTTCAGAAAGAACTAGAAAGGGCAAGCTTATTCAGCAATAAGTCTTGGAGGCTGAAAACATTCTAGGTCTAGGTTAGCAGACAGAGGCTGGAAGCCAAAGCCTTCAATGTCTAAGCTTACAGGTTAGATTTTATGGAGGCTAGAAGATTCCAGATCTAGATCTAGGGATAGTTAAGTAGAAAGCTCTGGGCTCAGCCCAAGCGATGTATTCACAGAGTTTGGGTATGGTTCTCATCTCATAGACTCTTCTGAGGAAATAAAAATGACATTTAGAGAGAAGGCACTGAGAACACAAAAGGGATAGAGCCAAAGGACCAGGGTGGGGTGTGTGCGAGTGTGCATGTGTGTGTGTGTGTGTGTGTGTGTGTGTGTGTGTGTGTATGCTTGTATTCTAACATTGCCAAATTCTAAGTCTGAAGTACATACTTTCTCAAGGACTACTTCAGTTCACTTTCAGACAATAAAGGGAAAACAAAAAGGGTCATAATCATAATGTGCATAGACACTAAAGTTTTAGGAAGGGAAGATGTTCACCTCTGGATACTATATTTCCTTCAGGAATTCTCCACAAGCTTTGTCTTCCTGGGCCCATTCTGTTTGCACACAGCACATTGACTACGTGGGCAGACAGAGGTAGAGTCAAGAAATGCTTCTGAAGCTGAATGACAACAGAGACACCAGAACTACTATGGAAGAAGACAAAACCAAACTTCTCTGTTCCTACTGTTCTCTTCCAACACTGTCACTCAAAGCAGCACTTCTCATGGTAGATCGGTGGGACTCCCTCCACATACCAATCAAGCAGAGCTCCAGTGAAAACCAGACAGCCTCAACCAGAGGCAGTCCCCAGGTTGAGGGTTTTAACCTCAAAGACCATCTCCTCCTCTCAGTGTCTCCCACAAAGCCCTCACTGTAGACTGTCCTTCTGATCAACTGGCTCTAAATCAGATGCTCACAATGCCCCCACCCCGAGTTCTATTTAATGTGTTGCTCAGGGAACTCAGGGAGACATACTTACCCATTTGTTCTGGAAGATGTTGGAAAGTCTAGAGAAGATCAATCAGGCACAAGAGATGCATAGGCAACCAGGAACACAGATTAGCTTTTGTGTGCTACCCTCCAGAAACTTCCACAAGATCAGCTATCCAGAGGAAACCACCATCGAGCATAGCCTTGGCCTTTGGTGGTGTCATTGGCCATTGGTGATCCACCTTCGTTCGGCTCCTTTTCTTTCCCTAGAGTGAAAAGTTGGGGCTAAGCACCTGTCTTTTGTTGCTCTTGCTGGTAAAATTAAGCTAAACCATTCATCAGCCATCCTTAAAACCCACAGAGGCCTCCAGCCTTCAGTTATCCACTCTCATAGAAAACACACTCACCGCCCTTGAGGTTTTAGGAACTGTGTGTAAGGAAACATGGAAAAGGACCAGCTATCTATTTTTAAAACACCATAGGTACAAAAAGGAACGGGCCCTTTTAAAGGGAATCTTTTGGAGCCAAGAATTTCTCCTTTAACAGCTGTAATCCAGGTTCTTTCTCCTTGTTCTCCCCGGCTGACAAGTAACTTGAGGCCTGGGACTTTGAAAGAATCACAACTGTCTGTGACATTTTGAAATCTGTTCCCAGTTTGAACAAAGTGATGTCTTCAGTTCTTACATGTGAAGGCTATTCCTTAAAGGTTATGGGAAACTGTTTGCTTCAGCTTTTCATTCCTTGTTGCAACTGATTTTCTAGGCAAAAATACTCAATATAAACAGGCTTCCACTGTCTCTAGGGAGGGCAAGTTTAGGAGATAGATATATATATAATGCAGAACCATCAAAATGGTGACGGGCTTGCATCTGAACTTCCAAAAAGAATTTGCTATTGCCTTACAAAGGCTGAATATGTACAGGACAGAGGCATTTTTATTCTAAGGAGATAATTATGTTTTCATTTCCACACCTAACATTTTAGCTCGCATGTTAGTTTGTCTCAGTATCTTCTGATGTGGTGACTTTAGCATCTTACATCTGCTAAAAGCAACTCAGGGCAGCTGGGAAACATCAGCAACCCTCCTCAAAACCAAAGAAAGCTGCCCACCGCATCTTTCCATGGAAAGGGTTAAAGACAAATCAAACAGGATAGTATTGACACAGGAAGTTGACTTTTGAAGCTCCAGGGGATGTTATTTAAGGTTTGAGGAAGTAACATTTAAAACGAAAGTGGCAATCTCTACTTGGCACTATTTTTGGATTTTTCTTTTCCAGCCTCACGAGTGCTAACTGGATTGCTGCGAAAGACGCAGACACCGAGTGCCTCGTGATGGCTACTCTGCACTGTGGGCTGCACTGGATTGGGAATCGTCTAGAAGACATACCCCAGGGTTTGCCGGGGAGGGTATTTCTAGAAATGTTTAACTGGGGAGAGCACCGAGTGTGGGCCCCACTGTCCCATGGGCTAGCATCCTAGATGGAACAAAAAGAAAAAGGTGAGCTGAGCGGCAGCATTCACCCCTCTCCGCTTCCTGCTTGAAGACACCCCGTGTGCCCGCAGTTAAGCCCTGCCCACCAGTATTGGCTGGAGCTCTTCAAACTGGGAGGCAACAATGAATTTTTCCTTCTTAAACAGTTTTGTCAGGAATTTAGTCGCAGCGAAGAAAAACGTTAACTATGCTCTTTCTGCTGCATGTCACAGAACACCAGAATGTGGTGAAGACAGAGAGAGAGAGAGAGAGAGAGAGAGAGAGAGAGAGAGAGAGATTGCTAGACTGATAGATAGACAGATAGATGTTATATGATAGATGATATAAAGATAGATTAGATAGATAATAGGGTAGATAGATACACAGATAAATAGACAAAAGTTAGAAACATTGATAGATGATAAATAGATAGATTTTAGCATAAAATATATGCACTATATATGTATCCTACGGATGATGTAAAGAACTTTAACCACACAGCCTATGTCACTTTTGACGTTGTGCTCCCATGAACCAAACCTAGTGTCTTCGCTCCAGTCAGTACTGTTTTGAGGTGATTAGCAGCGGGTCTGGAAACTACCTATAGACATAAAGATGTGCCGGAAACACAGTTATCAGAGTAGGTAAGAAAACCAGAAACAATGCAGGTACCAGGGTGAGTTTGCCACTTGTGATGAGTATCTTGAGAACACATCTTTCTTATCTCTGGGTTTTTAAACTGTCTCTTCTGCCATCACAATTACACTCACAGTAGTCTGGACTTTCCTTTCCAATGTCATTTTTTTTGAAAACCAAATTGTCTCCATAAATTTGCCTATTCCGGGTGCTTGTGCTGGTCAGCCTTATGTCATCTTGACAAAGCTGGAGTCATTTTGGAATAGGGAAGCTCAGTAGAGAAAACGCTCCCAGTAGATTGGCCCCCACCAGATTGGCCTGTAGTGGATTTTCTTGGTTGATGACTGATGTGGGAAGGCTGAGCTCACTGTGGGCAGTGACACCCGTGGGCTGATGGTCCTGGGTACTATAACAAAGCAGGCCACGGACAGCAAGTCAGTAGGCACTGTCCCTGCACGGCCTCTGCTTCAGTTCCTACCTCCAGGTTCCTGCCCTGACTTCTTTGGATAATGGACTGTAACCTATAACATGAAATCAGCCTTTTTTTTTTCTCCGCATGTTGCTTTGGTCATGGGGTTCTATACAGCAATTGAAACCCTAACTAAAATAGTACTTCATCGCAGTGGAACTGTATGGCATTTGTCCCTTTGTAACCAAGTTGTGTCACTTAACATAATGGTCTTAGGGTCCAGTCATCCCACATTTCATAAGTCCATTCATTCTGCGGCTGAATGATATTTGACTGGGTGTCTACTCATATATACATATGTAATTGCTTGTGCATTCGCTCATTGGTGGACATTTGGCTGCTGTGGACAGTGCTGTGGACCCTAGTGCCTGCATACTGTTTCAGCTCCTCCTTTCAGTGCATCCGGTAGATTCCTAGAAGTGGGATTTCCTGATCTCTCGTAATCTTAATGTTTAGTTTGTAAAGTAGCTGTCAAAACACTTTGCGTAGGGTCTGGATCATTTTACATTTTCCCCACACGAACAAAAGCTCAAATATCTCTGCACACTAACCAGCACTTGCATTTTCTGCTGTTGCTGCTTTTATTAGCCATCCTAATGAATGAGGATGCTATCTCACTGTTGTTTGACCTACATGCATCTAATGGATAATGATGCTGAACCTCTTATAAACTGTGGACCTTTGGAGAAAATGTCTGTCATGTCCTGGGCCCATGGCTGAACCCCACTGTTTTGCTGCTGAGTTGTGACTCCTTACCCTGAACACTGATCCTTTGATGCACGATATGCAAATAGCTTCTCCATTCTGTGACTTGTCTGTTTACCCTGCTGATAGTACTCTCTGATAAGCAAGTTATTATAAAGTCCAGTTTGTTGATTCTTTTTCTTTTCTTTTTTTTTTTTTTGTTGCCTGCTGTGGATTGAATATGACTTGAGTGTCCCCAAAAGTCTATGTTTCAGAAACACGGTGGTCAGGTGGTAATAGTGATAGGAAGTAGAATTTTTTTTCTTTTTGAGAGTTTCTTACATATATACTCCCCAAGTAATTATATTCACCCCCCCCCATTACCCTCTAGCATTCCCTGTCCTTTCCCTCTGAACCCCTAGGTTTAAATCTTAGTTCTGCCATTAGAACACCTTGAACTACAGTTTGATGAAGTGAAGACCATGAACCACAATTCAGATACTGCCAAGAACATGCCCTTTGCCTCTGCTGATGTCTGGCTGTCTGACTAACCGGCTATTTTAATGACGCTGTAGGGAGGAAAATTAAAATGTGACTACATAAGTTTCGATATTGCAGCGTGTAATCTTTCCTCCTTGGAAAAACATAGCAAGAATTTTGCATAAAACCCCAAACATAGATCTGACCCAGGAATTGTATCAAAATTTTGTAGATTTTATTTTGCCAATGGGGGAGTATATTATCTGTATCTAACTTAACTAAAAGTTTCCTATTTAATTATGAAAGAAACCCAAATCTTCAGAACCCTGTCCAGGCGGTAGTGTTTTGTTGCGATTTTTCTTCAGTGTTATTCTTTTTAAATGTGTTCGTTCACGCTTATGCTCCAGCATGGCATAATCGCTATGGCATAAGTGTTTTTCTCTAATGACAGGATTTTTTTTTATCTCAGCCACAGAAAAGGAAACCAAGACAGGAGAATCACTTTTCTCATTGCCGTGACCAGCAGCTGGCCGGCAGAAGCAACATAAGCATGGAAGGGGTTTTGTTTGTTTGTTTGTTTGTTTTGCGGTCAGTCTAAGAATGAATAGAGCCATCATAGTAGGGATGGCGGTGGTAAGAGCTAGAGGCAGCTAGCCGCATCGCATCTTGTGTCTGTAGTCAGAGAGCTGACGCAAGTGGGATGGGGCTAAAAATCCTCAAGGCCCGCCCCCAGTGACCCACTCGCTCCAGTGAAGTTCCACCTTCTATCATTTCCACAGCCTCCCCAAACAAAACCACCTGCTGGAAAACAGTTGTTCAAACACGTGAGCCTTATGGTGCCGTTTCACATTCAAACTACAGCAAGGGCCACCAGGGTTTTAGTTCCAAATAGCCAACAAATACTCTCCCTACACAATTGACTCAGACCAGAAAGCAGCATAAGGAAGTTTCACGTTGCAGCAGGAGTCTGTGCCTTACCAAGGTCACAGAGCGGTCAGCAGCGGGACCCATAGCCACATGGGTCTCACCGCACTGCCTTTGCAACCTCCTCCTTATAAGCATTCCTCTTCTTGAGGCTTTTCGAGGAAAAGCAACTGTTGAGCAATAATATTACTAACTACTCAAGAATAACAAGGAGGTCAAGGGCCCCCAGTGGCTCTTACCAAACACCCAGAGGTTGGAGAGAGACCAAGTACCCCCACCCTGCTAAATAGGTGCTTCTAGCAATCAAAACCCCACACTGCTAAGTAATTGTTTCCAGTAATCAAAATTGTGTGCACTGACATGAGCAGCAGCTGGAGGAATGTTGCTGAAGTCAGCTTCCCCCACACAACTTCTCAGTTAATGATGTTCAAATAGAGAGGGTGATCCAAGCAAAAGCTGCATCCTTTCTCCAGAATTCTGTATTTCTTTTTTTATGTATTATAAGCACTGTCTGTGTTATTAATCGTTGGCATTGTCCTCTGAGTAAACTTAAGTCTCAAGGAAATCTCACAGCAGATTTTCTGTGCTTGCATCAGATCACAGCAGTTTATCCAGGGATGAGGAGCATGGGGTAGGAAGGAGGGGATAAGAATGCTTCCTGGTAGAATTTTCATGATAGTCCCAATGTCAATGTTTCATTTCTTTCCTTTGAATTTAACATAAGAGGAAAAATAGCCAATGACAATGTACAAGAACTTACAAAGAAATGCAAATGACCAGCACAGCACTATGAAAAGATGTTCCCTTGTATTGCTATGCTGAAAGCAATGTAAATAGACATAAGGAGACAATAATGTTTGTCTACTAGAATGGCCAGAACCATTCAAGAACTATATGCCAATGATGACAGGATTGTGAAACTGCCCAGTGTCCCTGGGTCAAAATATGATTGTATGTGTCAGAGGCCTTAAAATACCTATGAATTCTTTTCACCAAGAACTTCACTTGGATGAATTTACTCTGAAGAAATAATCATGGCTAAATTCAAACATAACAAAGAAATTCCCCCTCAACATTAGCTTCTATTATTTTGCTATTGACAACCAGTTGAGTGTCCAAAGTATAAACAGATGCAGCTTGTATAGCAGAACACACAGTCATTAAGATTCTGTAATGGAAGGAGGCAAACAGCCAAGGTAAGTTGTATAGTACAATGATGTGTGTGCACACATTCAGATGAAGTTTCACCAAGTCTCAACAATGGAAATTATTGGATGTTGAGGCTGTTAGTGTTCTCTCTCCCCCCTTTCATTAGCCTCCCTTCCTGAAAGGTTCTTCAGTTAGAATGCATGAGAAACAAAAAGAGAAAAAAGAAACAGACCTACTTTTAGGAAAAGGTGATGCTGTGCTTTAATTGGTGGGAGCGGGGGGGGGGTGCCACAGACTCTATGATGAAAAGTCTTTTGTATTACTTTTCTGGTGATGGGCAGTGAAGTCTGGAAGTCCAGCAGACTTGACCAAAAAGACAAACTTGTTGGACCACACTAACTTGGAATTTCACTCATTCAATCTAAAATATTTTATTGATTACTTACCATACACTGGACAGTGAGCATACAATAATGAGGAGGAGAAACAGAAAATAGCAGAAAGTATGAACAAGGAAAGATTTTGTGCTGGTTAGTTTTTGTGAACTTGACATGAGCTAAGGTCATCTGGGAAGAAGGAACCTCAGTTGAGTCTCCATCAGATTGGCCTCTAGACAAACCTGGGTAGCATTTCTTGATTAATAGCTGATGTCGGGTTAAGAATTGATGTGCCCAGTCCACTGTGGGAAGTGCTATATCTAATCAGGTGGCCACGGGAGATAAGAAAGAAAGCTGAACATGAGTGTGCAGAGCAAGCCAGCAGGCAGCACTCCTCCATGGCCTCTGCTTCAGTTCCTACCTCTAAATGCCTTGCTTGGGTCCCCACCCTGACTTCCCTCAGTGATGGTTCCCTCATAGTCATCAGGTCTTAAGTCCAACTAGAGAGCTGTTGGTCATTGCCAAACTGTTTGTGCCGTCACTACAGCTTACAGCCAAGAGCACCGTTCTGTCCGCTGCTGCAGTTCACAGGCAGCACGTCTAGGAAGGTCTGTTGTTGGTCGCTTTTCTCCCTTGGAAGCTTTCAAGACCCCTTTTGGTACCATAAAAGCTCATCCTCAGAGAGAAGGCTTTTAGGTTAGTTCCAGCTTTGGGCCCTGTGTCTGCAGTGTATGGTGTTTTCAGCAGTAAGGACTTACCTTCCACCTTCATTCGGCAACACCAATAGATTAGAATGTCTGAGGAATCTCTTGGACAACCCTGACCAACAACTCAAAAATAAAATCCCCTCATGCTTGCTATTGGGGTAAGAAGTTATTTTATTCCAGCTGCCATCTGCCAGACCTGCATCATATGCAATACAGAGAGTTGGCTTAAATGTGGTAAGCATGCATCCTATAGTGAAGTGTGAAAGCTCTGAAACCACCCAGAGTTAGAGGCATATGTGGAAGCCAGAGCCCCGTGTTCTAGCTGCAGCACCTGCCACTATGAGCCATCTTTCCACTGCCACGTAAACAGTCACCTCCCCGTTCTTGACGCTGCTTTAATTTCCCCCAGGCTCCCTCCTTGAACTTACTGAAATTCTTTTAATCTTGAAAGCATTCTCAATTTGTGGGGCAGAGTTTTAGCTATACAAGTTGCTAATTTCTCTCATGCTGTGAAATACAGAAAGTATCAGTCTTTTCAAATGAGACCTCCACGCCCTGAATCTGAGTAATTTCTTCTGCTTTAATCAGCTGCTGCAATGCTCTGCCCTTTAAATCATTGGGAAATTGATCTAGCTGATCTATAGTGCCTACCTCTTCCCTTGAATAGCAAATACATTCCTCAAACAAAATTCATTTCTGCTTAGAGATTGTTATAGAATTTATAGATCCATTTAGAAACAAAATACTTTACATATTATGTTCCTGGAATAATTAGGCATTAATAATAACAACTATAACAAAATGAGGAGACTGGCATTTCGTAGAAGACTGCTATGGTTAATTCATTAGAGAAATATGGTTAATGGAAGAAACTAATGAGCTACTGGTCCGGGGAAATTTTATCATTTGTTGTATATACACAGCAGTCAATGAAATATTTCAGAAAGGTCAGTCAAAGAATTCTACTTTTCAGTCTTCAAATCTTTTTTTCAGTTGGAGATGATAGTTCATGCCTGTAATTCCAAGCATGTGAGAGGCTGAGACAAGAGAACTGAGTTCAAGGACAACCTGGGATCCATTGTAAATTCTGCACCAGGATGGATACAGAGTGAGAGCATACCTAAAATAAATAAACAAATGGGGCCAATGGAATGGCTCAAGATAAGAACTAAGGCAACCTGAGAAATGAGGTGTCATGATCTGATTCTGTAGGAGCTTCATGGTGGAAGAAAACTGACTATGATTGGTTGTCTTCTGACCTCCAGGAGTGTGGTGTGGCATGCATATGCATCTATGCATTAACACACACATGTAATCACTCAGTCAATAAGTCCATGAAAATTGAAAAAAATTAAAACTTGTCTCTTTTTCCTCTATTAAGCAAGTTTGTACCAAACAAATAAATTGAATGTTACTTCCACTGAAAAGCACCTATGAAAATAAAGGCTGTATTTTGCTGTGTTCTTAGTGCTTACAGCTGTACCTGATATTGTGGAGGGGCTTAACAAACATTTGTCAAATAAATTATCAAGCAAATATGAAGTTGAAAAATAAGGGATTTCCCCCTCCCATCCCCATTGTACAGAAAGCGGATGGCTGGCTGGTTTCTGAACTTTCTGTCAAATAGCTACGACATCAAGAGTCTAAAAGAGGCATTGTAGGCATACTTTCAAAAAACGTTTTAAACTTTATTTACGTTTCTTATATCTTTTTCTCCCTTCTCCATCCCAATCTCTTCCAACACCCCAACATCAGGTAAGAAAGGTTAGTGAGGAAGAAGGGTATAGTTTTCCTCAGCTACTTCCTGTTGGTTAGGGTTGTTAAGTTCCTTTGGGCAAGTCCAATCCTCATTTCAGAATATTGCCAACTTCTTCTCATCAGGCGACTTGAGCTTAAATTAGCACAGAGAAAATGGTTCAAGGAAGGAATGTGGTAAAATAAACACAAAATGTGCAAGGCTGCTATTGCTGGCCACCTTCCTAAGTATGGTCAGTGTTGGCAATGGTTGTGCCGTTCTGGACTGCAAAAAGTATCCTACAGCAGTTAGAGGAGGATGGGCACCATCAAATACGAATAAGAATGAGAACACCGTTTCTTTTGAATCCAGCATCTGTGTTCAGAGCAGCATGTAAGAGGGAGACAAAGCTGACCCAAACCCCTTTCCTTACCCTAAGGAAGTACAATATCCACACTGAATGGAATCACTTTCCCGACTGGTTGGATTTCCATGACCCTAATCTCCTATTTCACATTCAATTGATGGCAAAGGTGAGCCTCTTCCCTTTAAACACACACACACACATACACACATACGGAGAGGGGGAGGATATATATATATATATATATATATATATATATATATACATATACATACATACATATATATATATATATGATCTGAACAATAACATGTTTTGTTATTGTTTGGGTAGGGGGCAATTACTGTTTTGAGACAGGATCTCACTATGTAGCTCAAATTGGCCTCAGAGTCATAATCCTCCTGTATCAGCCTCTTAAGTGCTTAGGCTCTGTTCTTAGATATCTTTGGCTCATCCCACCCATAGACAGGATGCTTCATCCCACTCAGCAGCCTTTCCCAGCTCACCTTGCTTCGCTTCCTCCTTCCACTCCTTGCTTCCTCTTCATCGTTAGGCAGTCTTATTTTCACCCTGCAGGAAAAGGAGGGCATCACTCCCAGTATGACCGCTATGAAAGAGGCATAGTGGGAGACAGAGAAGGAGGACTGTCAAAAAGCAGAGGAGGAAGGCAGCCAAGAGCAGAGACATAGCCTTTTTAGCCACAACTTGCTAAGGGGGGTAAATGATACCAAAGCCTGGCAGAATGTTCGGTTACCATTTACATATACATAACCATATTTTAAATAGCTATCATAAGATGATTTGAATCTTATTCTATAGTAAGGAACAGGACATTCTCAAAGAATTTCTTGTTTTCCTTATAAAGTTTCTGGTTAAAAATGTATGTTAGTCACTGTTCTATTGCTGTGACATGACACCATGAGCAAGGCAACTCTTACAAAAGAAAGCATTTAATTGGGGGCTCGATTAGAGTTTCAGGGACTTGGTCCATTATCATTATGGCAAGGAGCATGGTGGAAAGCAGGCATGATGCTGGAAAAGAATCAGAGAGCTACATACATCCTGATCCATGGGGTGTGGAGAGAGAGAGACTATGCCTAGCATGGGCTTTTGAAACCTCAAAGTCCACCCCCAGTGACACACTAACTCCAACAAAGCCACACCTTCTAATCCTTCCAATCTTTTCTAATAGTTCCACTCCCTGATGACTCAAATATCTGAGCCTATGGGCCTATTCTTATTCAAACTGCCACACTTGTGTTAGCTTTCTGTCACTGTGACAAAGTACCTAAGATAAACAAATGAAGGTAGGAAAGGTTTGTTTTGTCTCGTGGCTTCAGAGGTTTCAAAGCATGGGCACTTGGCCCCATGGTTTTGTGGGTTAAAGTGGACCATGTTAAGGTGGTTTCGCCTGTGGAAGAAGCCTAATCACCTCCTGTCTCAGTGCCTCCTAAGCCTGGTGACCTGATTTCCATTCCCGGAACCCACAGTGAAAAGAGAGAATTGACTCTCAAAAGTTATCTTCTGGCCTCTGTGTGCTCACGTGCACACACAGAGCGATGACGCACATATACACTAAAAATACAATAAAAACGTTAAAATGGAGATCCTGCTTCCTGCTGATGTGGGCTCAGAAATGGGAAGAAAACTTATTCCTAAGACTGATTGTCTCACTCAGCTCCAGAGCTGCTCTGTGAGGCTCCAATGGCAAGGTCCTACTCTGCCACACCATGGACTGCTGACCCCAACTACCAGAACCAAAGCCGGAGAAGAACCAAATACAAATGGGACACAAACCTCATTCCAGATCCCAAATGCTAGTATACAACCCTCAAAATTCCAAAGGTGCCTGCTGGCTTTAGCCAGCTCGGACTCTCATATCAGGAGCCTTCGGAGATGTATATGCTGAGAGAAAACATATGGTGGCCTGAGGTTCATCTTTCCTTTTTAAGGCTGCACTGGGGGATGGAGGCTCTTAAGAAGGGCTGTTCTGAGGAGTCATGCTAGATCTCTTCCTGTGAGTGCAGCAAGTCAACTTTCAACCTAGGCCAGACCTGTGCATGTGCATGCGTGCGCGCACACACACCCCCCACACCTACTATTTCAAGTGTGTGAAGACCCTACAGAACAGTATTCAAATGCCCCTCCTTGCTCTCTGCCTCTGGCCTCTCACAGTTGATTCCCCAAAGCCTCATATTTGAGAAGTGAAACTTAACATACCGCCACTTTCATGAAGGGGGAAGAAGAACCTTGGAGGAGGCCTTTTTATTGGGCTTCTTTCTCATGGTCACACACAAGCCCTTGCCATGAACAGTGTCGCAGCTGCCCTCCTTGTGTGGATTCTGACTTCTCCCAGCAGCAGTGACCATGGCAGAGGGGAAGGCTGGCCCATACATACGGCCTGTAGCGGTGGAGGCTTGGAAGTATTTTACCAGAGCTGCGGTAAGAGCTTATGAAATGTTCGCTTGTGGTTCTGGGGAAATTAAAGCCTACAGGTGTGGACAGCATGAGCTCTACCTTGGTCGGGGTGAGAAATAAGGTTTTCCACAGCCCAGTGCTTTTGCAGACTGCAGTGAGTCGTTGAGGGCCATGGGGATCCCTGTGGAGCTGTGAGAAGGGAGAGGGAGAGTGGGACAGCCTGCTGAAAATGAGAGAGAGAGAGAAACAGTCTAGATGTGGAGCCAAGAGTAAGGGCTCAGGCCCTCTAAGAACAAATGATGAGTGATTTTTCCAGTAGGTTGTCCTTCCCAAACCCTGAGCCTGGGCTGGCTTTCCAGGGCACCCATTTTGCAAACTGTGTGAGCAGCAAGTCAGCGCTCCCCTGCAGAGTGCTTGCCAGGCTATGCTGTGTCACCCAGTAAAGCAGCAGGCGCTTCGGAAGCAGCACCCAAGGCCAGCGTTTCCCTAGGGCCAAAGACAGTAAAGGTTTGACAGGGTGCTGAGGCATGCATTAGAAACTTAGTTCCCGGTGCAATGGTGTGGGAGGTGGCACGCGTCCAGCTGGGATAGATCTACCATTGGCACTGCACACCAGAACTTAGGAGCCGGTAAGTTATAAAGTCGGAATGTGGTGCCTCCTCTCATCTTTTTCCTTCAGTGATATTATGACACAGTGAGGAGAAACGAGCCTTAGGATCGATTTCCAGTGGCAAATAGAACTAGCTTTGGAAAAGGCAGGCATTCTAAAACCTGGAAATCTACAAGGAGGTAGGGCTACAGCTCCTTGAGCTGAACAATATGGACTGGAGATACTGAGGCCTTGGGTTAGTGTCGCCATAAGCTGGGAGCAATGAAAGCAACTCTTGAGCAAACAGCTGAACCTAACTTCTGCCACCCAAGGACCTGACCTGAGAGACACACATGGTCAGTTTGGTTTCTGGGGCAATTTGATGGATTTGTTTATTCTTTTAAAAGGAACATTGAAGTACATTTTAGAAATTAGTAACAAGAAAAGGAGAATGGCTGGTTGGATGGCGAAAGTGTTAACCTCAACATGCTTGCTGTACTTGGGGTGAATAGGAGCCTAGACTGCTGGTGATATGTTCATTTAAGATACGGGATGACAGCAAGATCTGAGTTGTGTGGACTAGTTGGGATTTGATTCTCCAGGTCATTCAGCCTCATGTAATTGGCTAGTCTGTGTCCAAGAATCCCTGTCAGACTACAGCCAAGTCTCATGTGTCCTTTCACTCACTTAGAGAAGAGGCAAGAAGATTGGGTCTGTTGGGGAAGGAACAGGGACATAAGGGCTGCCTCGCTATCTGGGATGGTGCCTCTATCTGGAGACGGGACTTCTCTGCAGAGCAATTACATCTCAGGGATAAGCCCTGGGAGCATGGAATAAAGGAAGAGAGGAGATGAAGTTTTCATCCAGGAATAGTGGGGAAATCAGCCAATGAAACCAAAGGATAAATGCTTCGTGGAAGGGGTGTTTTGGAAGCAGTTACCAGAGGACACGGTGCGTGGAAGGCAGCAAGGTTTGGATCACCAAAAGTAAATTGAAACTCAAAGGATAAGAAAAGCAACTGTGTGGCATCTCCTACTAGAAGGGTCTGTGTGGGTCAAGGACCATGCTTAGTGCTTCATCGGCATCATCCTTGCCTTACAGGTGTGTGAACACGGTGCCAGAGATGCCAGCTAATTTTGTAAAGGCTATCCAGCTAACACTGTAGAAGTTATGTTCCAGGGGCACAGAGAAGACGAAACGTTGAGTAAATACTTGTGGAACTAAAACATGTTGATCACTGGCCTCTCTGAATCTAAAAGCCACGCTCTTAATAACGCTGGTGTGTAGGGTTTGAGTGTTGGGCAGTGGCACAGAGGAGGGTAGAGAAGGAGAGGTCAGCAGAGAGAATAGCCTGTATAAAAGCAAAAAGGCGGTGACATGACCAGGCCAAGTTGAGGGGGCTGAGAAATGACAGTGAGATTGAGTCAGAGCCCTAGACGCACCAACTGGTGCATTTACTGATATGCAGCCACTAGTACAGTGTAGATTACAAAAGATACAATGTATATTATAAAAATATTTGTGTATATAATAAAAATATATATTTATTAAGGGAAAAATCAATAGCAGTGGCAGAAACAGGGTGCGTAAGAAAGTAGGAGACAGTGTTATGGAGAAAATATTTGTGCATCCTGCCAAAAAATTCATATAGTAAGAGCCAATGAGGTGTCTGCAAGCCTGATAACCTACAACTGATTCCTGGAATCCATGTTACAACAGAAGGAAAAAAAATGATTCCGCATAGTTGTCCTCTGACCTCCACATACACTCCACATCATGGGTATGTCCACACTCACGTACCCACATCATTTACTCATGCACACACACTCACACAGTAATAACAAAATTTAATTTATATGTTAAATCCTACTTATAAGAGGGTGGTATTAGGAAGTAAGGCTTTTGCAAGAAAGGCAATTAGATCATGAAAGCTGAACCCACTTTTCTGTGAGAATTTTTTCCTTTCCAAACAAAGACCCCTAGAACCAGAAGACCACTGGAGAACCCAACCCTGCTGGGCACTCCGATCTCAAACTTTTAACCTTGAGAACTCTGAGAAATGTAAATTTATTGTTCAAGCCCCTCTGTTGGTAGAAATTTGTCACAGTAGCCTGAGTCAAGAGAAACAAGCAAATGAGGTCAAAACATACATAACAGATAAGTCAGGTGACAAGGGCTTAGGCGCTGGAGTTGGCAAATCTCATTCAAACTGTTGGGGAATACTCTAGGTCTCAGGCCCTTGTTGTTGAGGTATTTGTTCCCAAAGATGCTCCAAGTTCCACTCTATGAATTAAAATAGAATGCATGGGGACTGAGGACACAGCCGAACTGGTAAAGTGCTTACAATATGACCATGAAGACCCAAGTTCAATGCCTAGAACTCACATAAACATGTTAGGTGTGGTAGTGTGTGCTTGTAATCCCAGCACTGAGAAGGAAGAGACAGATACTGCCCCAGGGATCACTGGCAGGCCAGCCTAGCCCAGTTGGTGAGTTTCAGGACCGATGAAAGACTCTGCCTCAAAAATTAAGGTGGATATCACCTGAGGAACACCACCTGAGACTGACCTCTGACCTCCACATATATGCACCCTCAGAAATAGAAACAAACATACAACTCACATACACATCTAAAAATAAATAAGAAAAATACATATATATACATATTTAAAGTACACATTAATCATTTTAGGGTTCTAAGGCATTCACTGGGTTTCTAGGTCACTGGGCTGTCTGGCCCTCACTCCCTTGGAAGCTCTAAAAGAGAAAATTACTGCATTTTTCCAAAATACAACCTTGCTTTTTAGTTCAACTTTTTCCTTCATCTTCAGAAGCAGCCCTGTAGCATCTTGTTTCGGCATTTCATTACTTTCTTATACTGTGACAAAGCCCTCTACCTCCTTCCTGAGGGCTTTTGGATGAGGATAGCCTCCCAAACACAAGATTCATAACTTCAACAGCAAAGTCTCTGGCCACATACAGTAGCAGTCATAGGTTCCAAAGATGAGGACATGGGTGTTTTTGATGATCATTTTTCAGCCTACTATGGAAGAGATATTTTAGCTTACAGGGCTGTACAAGAATTCGGTGAAAGAGACTATGGGAAAAGTTCTCCTCCTATACTACATGTTTCATAAATCTTTGTTGTTGGTAACTTTATATGGTATAATGCAATCAATAGAACAGTGCTTCTCAATTTTCCTGTTACGACCCTCATGTGGTGACCCCCAACCATAAAATTATTTCATTGCTACTTCATAACTGTAATTTTGCCGCTGTTATGAATTGTAATGTAAATGCCTGATATGCAGGATATCTAACATGTGACCACAGGAGTAGTCTGAGTGACAATAAGTGTTTTGGGGTTACTTATAGGAGTGTGGGTCAAGGGTTACTTACAGGAACAGAGATAACTAAAAGGAATTTGCATCGTCAAAAGCTCACTCCAACAAAAGGGAGACTCACAAAAGCTGAAACCCTGGATCTGTAGGCAATGCTAGTTGTAGGCAACTTAACAGGTCAGAGGCTTGACTCCTCAGGAGTCCTTACTACTTCTACCATCTTGGAGGATGGAAGGGATCTTGTACATCTGGTAAGTTTCAGAAACTTCCTGAGCTTTTTATGTTGTCTTCCTTCTGAGTGTTCAGGACCTTTCTGAGTCTTTATGAGCTTTCTTCCATTATTGAGCCAACTGTAGCAAATTGCTATGTAAATTCCTACTAGGCACCACCTTTAAAATGCTCTATCATCTGCCAATAACTCTACATCAGTGAACAAGCCCTTGACACATAGACAGGAGACATTTAAGATTCAAACGAAAGCACTGTGGTACTCGAAGACTGCATGACATTCAAATGTGTGTGTCCATAAGTAAAGTTTTATTGACACACAGGTGCATCCATTCTCTTACGAATTGTTGATGGCTACTCATAGCAGCAATGTTGAGAAGTAGTATCTTGTTCATGTAGCACACACACTCTTAGATACCAACCATCTTTATAGACATAACTGGCCAAAGGTAGGAAAGAATGTCAAAACTGTCAAGAGCTCAGATCCTCAAGTTTTGGATCTTCTGGATGATGCTAGCAATACAGTGACTATATGGACAAACAAACCCTAAATCTCTCATGTTCATACGAAATTTGTAGGCTTTCCCTCAGAAAATTATCTGTGCTCTTATAATCTCCCTCTTAGATGCTCTGGCTTTTATAAGACTCACACATGATGGTGTGGGCTTTTTCTGATGCAGTTCTTTTAAAATCAATAGTCATTCAGAATGCCTCATGTAACCCTTACCAAAAAAAAAAATCCTAGAGGAAGGTTGGATGGAGATCTCCATTTCTAGATGTGGAAACTGGGGCATATACATGGTAAGTAAGCAAGATAATATGCTGAGCTTAATACAAACCTAAGTATACAACTTCCCCTCTCCTGGCATTCTAATAGGCAAACATCTAGAAGGAGCAAGAAGAGGATGGAAATAGCTTTTAATTAAAGAACAGTTTTTCCTCTCCCCCAACCCCCATCCCTACTCTCTGCATCTCTTTACATATTCAGAATTGTCTCAGTTTGGCTCTTCCTAAGCAGCCATCAGGGACTTTCAGTAGCTATAGAGGAGAGCCCCCACACTAATATTTGTAATGATGTGTCTTAAGGTGCAAGATGGACTATAGAAGTGACATCCCCCCCCCCAAAAAAAATAAGACACTGGGAAATTCCTTTACCAGTAAGAATGGTATTGCACCTGGTCCTCAAGCTTGAGATGTACAGTGAGCATCAATTAGTGCCTATCCTCTGAGGGAACCAGCCTCATTCACATCTATCTAAATAGGATTTATAAGCTGTTGACATTTGCTTCGGGTAGGGCAATTTAACTGACCTCCAAAATGTCCCTTAATTAGAAAAGTCTAAATCTGGTCACGAACAGGCACCTGCATAATCCATCAAGGTAGTCAAACAGGACAATTAATCAGGCTTTAAGAATGCAAAACAATGCTGCCAAAATCTCCTGTAGAATAGAGGGCAAACTACGAATGACCTACCCCCATAGCTCAATGAACAAGGCATATGGATAAAGTGTTCATCAAAAGTTTTAAGGTGCCCTGAGAGGGGGGGAAGGGGAGAACGTCTTTTTTCAGAACCTGACAACTCTGAAGTAAATGGAGCATAAAACCAACACCAAAGAAACATAATAAAATAAAAAAGAATCTCAGGCCATATAGTCATTTAGCTGTGCTTTCTTATCCTGCACAGAAAGTAATATCTCTTAGCTTAAGCTGTTGTGCAGTTAAGGAAAATATTAAGAGATGGAGAAAGAGAGAGAATCTAAATTCCAGGAGCGATAAGTTTGGGTATACAGGATGCAGGCTGAACAGCAAACAACCTGGAACTGGGCTGGTTTTTTGGTCAATTTTTAAAACAGGAAGTTGACTTAGAAAATACAAGAGATACAGATTTTTGTTTAGGCTAGTAAGAACACGAGCTGGAAGGGAAGCAATCTCTACAGATAGATTCCTGGGAGCCCACCACTGGGACCCTCCAGTGGTCTCATTAAATGGAAATCACTTAGAAGCCAAACCTGCAGGGTGGTGGGAACGCTCCTGAGCACATTTAAAAGAAGATACGAAGTAACTGGGTGGACAAAGGGAAATCAGCCAAGTCTGAGGTTCTAAAGGGACCTTTTTAGTAGGCAGAAAATAAGTGTTTTGAAAGGCTGTCCACTTCCCTTTCCAGCCATATGATGTCCCCATGGGCTCCTGACTCTGCTTGTGTTTTGCAAGGAGAATCTTGGGAGAGGCTGAGATGGAGGAGGCTGTCTTCCAGCTCAGCAGCTGGTTCTCAGAGCCAGCACATTCCCAGCACCACAGACAGCATGGAGTCCTGGGCATGGCCTCCACCCAAGCCTGGGTGGTGTGACCTGTGCAGGGAGGGCATGGGACACCAGAGTCTGAGAAAGTGGCCTTCAATGAAAAGCCATTGCGAGCCCCATTTGTACAGTGGTGAAGGGACACGCAGCTGCAGGAGGTTGTACGGACTTTTGACACCAGTGTCTGGGAGATACAGAGCAACAGGTACCCCATCAAAACCCAAGCAGCAGGGCAGGGCTCTACAGGAGAAGAGAAAGGTGGCCTTTTAAGTAATTTTATGCACCTTAGGTTTGTGTTCTCTCCGCAATAACACTTCCTGCCCCAACCTCTGAAGATACTTCTTCCCACAAGGCTCCTCCCACTTTGCCACTTTTTCTTTTAAAAGTATACTGAGGTCTGCTGGGTCATTATTTTGTGATTCAGCACCCTGCCATTATCCTACTCTTAGAAGCTCCTGTCTTCTGTGGACATCTTAACAACAAAAATCAAGGTGTCATTTAGAGGAAAGGACAAAGTTTGCCTGCATGATTAAGGCCCAGCTGTATAAAACTGAGTTGACTTAATGTAGCATTAAGCTGTCTTTCTACCTGTATATTCTGTGGTTGCTTGTACTGGTCCAACTTTCTGTTGACTTTAGGGAAGTGTATACTGGAGAAGGAACCCAGAGCCTTGTGTGTGCCAGACAAGCACTCTGCCACAAGCTATACCCTTATCCCATCTACTAGATTCTTAGATGAGATCACTTGAAGTGATCTAGCCTTTTATATATTTTTTTATCAAGGCTGTCTGGCTCATTCACAACTCTTTGTCCTCACTCCTACTCATGTGCAAAGATAGAGAAAGCTTCATAGCTCTCTCTGGTCTGTCCATATGGATAAAAAACATTCTGAATTCCAAATAACTGAGAATGAGGCTTCGTGCACAGTACTTAGGAGGTGACCTAGTTTCCTTCCCATCTCTGTTGTCACTCAAAGATGCCTGCTAAGTAATTCCTCCAGACGGAACCATGAGACATGAAATCTCAGAGACATCAGAATAACCGTGACGCATTTCATCCAGCACCAGGAACTTCTGAATGTCACTGACACCACTGGGCACAGTCAGCAAAGGAGAAGACACTGCAGAGTTCTTCCTGACTGGTATTCTTCGTCTCTAGCAGGCATTGCAGGTCTCACTAGAAAGCCATCAGTACAGACATGGAGGACGTTGGTCTAGTTCATCATAATTGTGGTGGATGAGATGAGAGGAAAATATGCCCCTGCGTGGAACTGGGGAAGAGGGTCTGACAGCTCTTGGATCAGCTCAGTGTCTCCAGGGGCAGAATTGTAGGTTTGGGCAGTGTCTGTGGCTCCTGGTGAAACACTGGGGAGTGGGAAAGTTGTCACTTGATGATGAGTTGCCCCCCAAAGTGGAATTTTTCAAAAAGGGTTAGGGCCTTCCAGGCCCTCTGATAAGCAAACCAGAGGCTCTTTAATGGACTGGAATAAAGCCAGACCCTGTTGAGCCTTGGGGTTTTAATCTAACTTCCCTTGTTTAAAAGGGGAACCTCTGAGCCAGAAAAGCGGCATGTTCTAACTGTGGTCACTGAGCCAATCAATGGAAGAACACAACAGGGCCGTCCTGGGCAAGCTCAGCTTCCCCTTCAAGCACAAACCACCCAGAGAACTCACCCAGTTTCAGGTCAGAGCTACCACATAAACCAAAACCACACCAATGTCTCCAAAGAGCAAAATTTCCTCTTTCCAAGTAGCCCATCTTGTAAAACAGTTTATCTAGGCCCTTCATTGCCCAAGACCCCAGAAAATATGAGGCTTTACAGCTGCGAGCAATCTACAGGACTCAGCTCTAATTGAGGGGAAAAACAATTTTATTAAGGTACTATAATTGTGCACTTTATGTCCACAATTCACATGCCATTTCCCCATTTATCCATTCTAAGACCGCAAGTAGACAGTTGAAGTCATAAAGTGCTGACCTTCTGTATGCGTGGCTTTTTCTACACATGCATGCCTATGACAAAGTCTAATTTACAAATAGGCCCAGTAAGAGTGACAACCAGCAACTAATAATGAAATAATTTAACAACATACCCTAATTACATTGCCGCTAGCACTACCCTTACGCTTTAGGGCCATTGCAAAGTTGGATAAGGGTCATCTGAATGCAAAGCACTCCAATCCTTTGGCAACCAATCCGATAGCTGAGATGGCTATGAAGTAACTGATCTGTGAGTCCCTTCTACTGAGTGG
Organism: Pachyuromys duprasi; assembly: GCA_028658305.1. Classification (NCBI taxonomy): domain Eukaryota; kingdom Metazoa; phylum Chordata; class Mammalia; order Rodentia; family Muridae; genus Pachyuromys; species Pachyuromys duprasi. Next base: position 57,998,225 of record CM053760.1, read on the forward strand.
ATGTGCTGGACACTGTTGGGACCGGCTTGAATAGCATGGGAGTTCATGCTGCTGCTCAGAATAGTTTACAATTTACAGTGGAGAAGTGTTTCCTTCCTGGAATTCTCTATTTTAATATTATGGGTTTGTGATAGGAACAAATTGTAAAACATAAAGCTGCGGATGTTGAGCAGCTACTGTTATTATCAGATGGGGGAAAAAATGCTTGTGTAGAGCAAGGGATGCATCTTCTGTGACAGGAACCTCCTCTGGGAACCTAACAACCTGAAGTAAACACACACTGTGTCAGAGGAGATCTGTGAAAGTTATTACAGTGGCTTGGACCCCAGAGCCTGAAAGTGTGGTATCAGAGATTGCTTCTTCTGGTCTTTTCTCCATCTGTGGGAAAGCCAGCCAACTTCAGCCATCAGACAAATACCAAATGCTTCCACCACCACCCACTCCATTGGGGACATCCGTCTTAGGTCTGACTCACTGGGTGAAAGGTGTTCTAAGAGGGAAACTAAGTTTTAGCCAGACCCATACTGAGCTTGTTGGAAACCCAAGCAGGGTAGAGTGAGCCGGAAGGTCATTTTCCAGTGGCAGAAATGACCTTCCCACCTCACCTTTGGATTAAATTATAACTAAATTAAAGGGTGTTTGTGGATAAATAAGTCTTGGTGTTTTGGGAATGTACCTGAGGAGAAAACTGTCAGTCCCTCTTGATTTACTTGATCCAGTGTTTTAACAGAGCACAGCTGGCAGGCAAGGATCCAGGGTCCTACCAAAACTGTGCCTGAGTAATCAGAACCAGTAATCAGAAGGACCAGGTGGCCCCTGTGTGTGCTATCTGATGGCCAGCTTTCAGGTGTAGCACTCATGTTTAAACTCTTATTTATTTGGGGTTCCTAAAAGCCTCTCCCTTTCAATCCCCAACCCTAGGTAGAAGAGAGAAAGTTAGTGGGGAGAGGGGACATAGACCCCTTCACTTCTCCCAGCTGTTTAGGGTTGATGGGTTCTTTTAGGGATATAACCAATCTCTGTCAACAGCAAATGCAGCTGGCAGTCTCCTCCAAGCAGCTGCCACCTCTCCGTCTGTCTGCTCCGAACCACCACGCTGCCTGTGTATGTTCTCTTCAAACTGTTACTCAGCATACACCACCACTGCTCACCACCCTTTCTCTTTCTGGGCCTATTTGTAAATATTGTAAATATGTATATCCTAAGAGCCCTAGACCACGCCCCTCTCCATGCCTCACGAGGCAGGGCATTACTAGCTGTCTAAGGCCAGGCTCCGTATGAGACAATTATCAGCTGTGGACAAACTAAAGCCCAACTAAAATCCCATGCTTGGAATTAAAATAAAAACATTTACATAACATAACTGGGTTTTTGAAAGAAACTAAAACTTCCATTCCATTTGGGGACCTGCTTCCTGGGGTAGTAAGCCTTAAGAAAGATGGCAAGAGCATGAGGGAGAGCTAGGCAGTCTTAACTGCTCTCCTGCTCAGCCATGGGTCTATATTTCACCTCTGTCAGAGGAGGGAGAGCTAAAGTCAGAAACACGAGTGCCACTTGACCATGTTATGGGTGAAACCATGAATTCTGATCTTTTCCTCATCTAAAGATAATGTGATATGATGTGTTGCCCAGATGAGCAGAGGTAGCAGTGAGCTTCGGTTGCCAGTCAGGACAGTTACAAAGGGAACGATACTCTACTCTGCACTCCGTTGCTGAGTCTGGGTGATGAAGGTTGGGAACATTACGGGCCTTTTCAACTTCTGTCAAGTTTGTAAGGCTGCGGCCCCATCATAAAAAGGTGTGTGTCTGTAACTAAGGAGAAGGCTAATTGTGATTTACAATGTGAAACCTGAGGTGCTCACCTCATCCCCAATGGGTCGCTGATGTTCATCTCCATCTCATAGCTATGTAGAACAGTGAAGTCTGTGATGTCTTATTTCCTTATTTTTCAAAAGAAGCCAAGACCTAACCATTTACATATATGGAAAACAGCCTCTTTTTTTTTTTTTTAGCACAATGAGAATCAGCAGTGCACACCTGAGAGCCGCACACGCTGAGGGCCCCCACTTGCAGCCTCTGCTACAGAGGGAAGGGTTCAGTGGGGTCAGGCCCTCCTACGACCCCTTCCCTGTACCCCTCCCAACTTTGAGGTCTGTGCAGTGTCTCTGAGAACATCTTGAGGTCAGTTTGACCATCCCATCCCCATTCGTGTCAAGCAAGCTTCCACATGAATCCTCGAAGGGGACCAAACATAAAATAGCTACCCATCCCCTTGTTTAGCTAGCAGCAGTCACACCAGCCCAACAGCAAAGCGGTCAGGTCTATCTAACTCATGCTAGGTCCACCCCATCCGAATAGCTGGAGTTACTAGATAAATTTAATACTAATTTGACCCAAATCTATTTAAAACGCTTCTTAATAGTCACAAATGCTATTAAAATATTTTTAATTAATTATTTTTTTTACAATTTCATACATGTATAATGTATTCTGGTCATACTCAGCACGCTTTCTTACTTCTGCCAATTCCCACCAACTCTCTCTCTCCTCGCACTAAGTCCCCATCCTGTTTTCACATCTTTTTGGTTTTGCTTCATAACCCACCAGGTTTAACCAGAGTCACCCTCATAGGCACAGCTGTGAAGCTATCCACCACAGCATGATTAACTCACCAATAGCTACCATTTCTGACAATGATCACTTCCTCTTCCAGCAGCCTGCAACTGCTAATTGTCTCACTGGGTGAGGCTGTGCCCTGAGCGCATCCCCCAACTGCAGCTGAATGTTCATAGGCTCAGTATTGTGCAGACCTTATGTGGCCATCCACAGCTGTGAGTTCATGAATGTCAGAAGAACCTTGACATCCCCATAAGACAGCATTTCCAGTTGGCAAAACAAAAATAGTAGGTTTGTCCCTGGTACCTAGGACATCCCCAGCCATAGGCCTTTCAGCAGGGCCTCAGTCCCAGGAATTCTCTCCTGTGGAAGGGGCCTCTGAATCAAGCAGAAGTCAGTTGGCTTACTCCATGATCACACCACTACTGCACCAATGGCCCATCTTGTCTAGAAAGTTGAAATATATATATATATGCATATATATTATATATGTATTATTATATATTATAATATATATTATATATAATTTTCTTTAAAAGAATAAAAAGACAACAACCATAAATTATTCCAGAGATGAAACCACATCTAATTATTTTAGAACAAAATGCACAGCCTGTACTCAATATAAACTAGAAGGATTGGCTTAAATTTTGCTGATGTTAAAGGTTTCTCTGGAAATGGTTGCTAAAACAATGCACTGAGTTTAAACTTAAACTTGTTTAAGAAATGGTCCCTAAGAAACCCCAAGATGAGGATGAAGAACTGAGACATGAAAGAAAATAAAGCCAATCCAAGTGGCCACTGCAAGAAATGAATCTTAATTCACACTCAGTACCTCAGGAAGAGCCTGTGGATAATACCTCAAAGTGTCACATCCAAACTGGAAGAGCTGGAAGTACTGGTCCAGAGGCGTTACTTCTCAGCACTTCCACCTTGACTATGTTAAGGAGACAGACTTACTCCTACAGCAAGAGATGTATAAGCAGAAAGTCCTAAGAGTTTGAAGGAACACATCTTCGGGGGCATTAAATAAACCATGCGCTTTAGCTTATTCAAGCTACTAAAACAAAATATCTAAGATTTGGTAATGTGCGATAGAATTTTCGCGTTCAGTTATACTTTCTTTATTCAACCAGTCATGGACTTCTTTCTGTGGAATGGGCATGAAATCTGATCAGAGATCAATTGGTCACTGTCCCCATCACAGTCACGCCACCATTGTGCCAATAGGCATATGTTGATTTTATTCCGTTGCATTGGTTAAATAGATAGGGGCTAAGAACCCAAAGTCACGGTAAATTTAACATCTGATGAGAGCTTTATCTTTTTCATAGTTGCCGCCTTCTGATTTTGCCCTTACGGTGGAAGGAGCATACAAGTTTCCTTGGGCATCCTTCATAAAGTAACAACTAACCTCAATCATGAAGGACGAAGTGCCTAACCACTTCCCAGAGTCCTTCCCCTCCAGCACCACTGCCCTGAAGGTTAGCATCTAGACTATAGCACTCTGCTGCAATGCCCTTGAGCATTTGATTTGCACATTGAATTACTGAATCCACATGAATACGCTGATTAACAGGACAATGATAAAAGAGAGACTGACATCCTTCACCAAAAAGATAATCTATATGGGGAAGCTATACAGAACAGGCAATTTCCTGAAATCTATCTTGCTGAATAATATCTGATAAAAGGGATGTCAGGGGGCACAAAACATTTTCAATGCATAGCTGAGCTTTGTATTGAAAGGGCTAGGGGAGGGGTTCTCCAGGAGCAAGGATGAATACAAAGCCAAAACAAAATTTAAAAAAATAAATAAATAAAAACAGCAGAGCTAAGAGAGGATGCTAGAGCACTGAGTACCCTCAGAGAACCAGTCACCTTCCATGCACTAGAACTGAGGTGTTAATGACTGTGCAGTAGTTTCCAACAGCGAGTGACCTGAACCACGTAAAGCAATAAGCTGACCCTTCATGAAGATACAGCCTTCTAAGTGCAGTAGCCATACATTTATTTTTAAATGAGCAAAAGAAAAGTGCTACTAGACAAAGAGTTATATCTAACTCTGCCAGGACACCAGGGAAAATGTCCGTGAGAGCGAGCAGCTCCAGCTATGATAACGCTCAGGCTTGGGCCCAAATATATATTCACTATCTTTCTGATTCAGGAAATCTCGGGCCCAGAAATTAAAGTGGTTTTTGATTGGGAACATCTGGAGTGTATTGGCAGAGAAACAAACACCCTCAGTTTATGTTTCCCTGGCATGCTAAAGATTCCATGAGCTCCAAGTCCAAAATATTAAAACAGAAGGAAATAAATCATAGTTGGCAGAGAACCCAAATGCGGGAGACATATTCTGAGAGATATTAGAATTTGGAAATACGGACACATAATATAAATAATAATATAAGTGTTTTAAAGAATTAGAAGTGGGAATTTCAAGATATGAGAGAAGAAAAATACAATGTCGATACATATCAGGAAGATTTAACAAAATAAAGTTCCTTGTCATGAAATATTTAATTGTTGAATTAAAGAATAATAGCTAAGTTTAAAAATAGCTGGAGAAATATTACGGGACTAGGTGAGAGGTGTATTATTCAATATACACCATGAAAAGAATAAACGATGGAAAAATATAAACTACCACAGAAGGAACAAAGAAAAAGGCGATTTCTCAGCAAAAATACTAGTTCCTTTTCTGGAACTCAGAGAGATGCACATTTTCAGGTTCAGCACACACAGCAATCCCCATATAGATTCACAAGAGGGATTCCATAGCCTGCCAAAGGGAACCAAACTACCTAACAATAAATTACAATTGGGCTGAGAACAGACTTATAAATAATATTATCAGCACCCCCAGAGAAGAAAAGAACCACGAGTCTAGAGTTGTATATATAGTTCAATGTCTGTCGGAATGAGAGAGAATTAAAGTTCTTTTGGCACTGACCCTGGAAGCTGGTTCTGAGGGGACGATGGGTAGTGATAAGTAAAAATTGACCAAATTAATCCAAATTTTAAAAAATACCCAAGAATGCCAGATTGCCTTTTTAAAATGAGCAATCTATCTTCTAAAGAAATCTGTCTAAGCTACAACTCTGCAATGGGCATTATATTTAATGGCAGAACATAAAAGCTTTTCCTTTAAACTACAAAAGCAGAAGCTGGGACAAAGGTGTTTAACTACAGTGACGTCAAGACTTGTCTAGTGATGTGTCTACACACACTAACAGTTTCCAAGTTGTGCCCTGAAAACACATGAACAGATGGCAAGAGAAGGCTGAACAAATGGTTAAGGAGAAAACAGAACATGGTCCAGCTTCTTGCAACTTAGCCAAGTTCATCCCCAACCCCTACTGCATGATTAACTCAGTAGGGGTCCAAAATAAAGGTCTGGCTGGAGATTGCAGTCACTCAATGGTCCACAGTTCTCCTTGGTTCACCTGAGGCCCAGTTTACCAGCTTCTTTTCTATGGCAGCTTTCTATCTTTCCATGTAATCCTTCATATATAGTTTTAGCAGAACCATTTTTTAATCCTCCAAAGAGGAAGAGCACAAACAGCAACAGGACTTGTTGATCGGCAAGGCAGAGAAATGAGACTTCTACTGGGTTACGAATTAGTTTTGCTGGCACAGAAGCATGGCCTCCGGCAACTGTTCTTTTCCCCCTCCAGCCTGGACTTGCAGGATCTTGTAATCCTGTACCACTCCTGCCCCTGGAACCCCATTCTCCTTGCATTTTGAGCCAGCAAAAGATGCAATCAGCAAGGATAGTTTCCCAGGGAAGCATCTCTCCTCCGTGGAAGGAAGACAGCTCTCTGAGCCAGACATCTGGTGGATTCAGTCTGACTCATTTTCATTGAGGTAAGAGATGTAGAAAGAATCCATTTCCCCTGATTTCAGTTCACGATATCCTGAGCGGCGTTCCCAGGGGACATCTTTAACTCTGCTGGAAAGCTGTGCTATAGCTGTAGGAAGCTAAAGCCGGGCTTCCACACCTGGGAGATAATGGGCTTTTATACGCTTTGGATACCTGCTGCTATGATCTTCCTTGATTCCAGTGCTTCTTGGTAGAGACACTCTTCTCTTAAATCAAAGGCAGTCATGCTCACAAGCATCATTCTCACTGGCCCTCTGAGACACGCTAACCCAGAAAAGGAGCCTCTCACTATGAGTCATCTCCATCAGTGGGACTGCTTCCTGAAAAAAAAAAGTGTAAATTGATCTTTTTCCTCCTATGAGTCGCCTGGGGGATTGGAGGCAGCAGTGGACAATTCATTACTGGACATACAGAAAGAAGAGAAAACACATCAGCCTGGTCCCGTGATCAAAAGCATTTGGGAAACACATAATAACAATTAACACTCAGGCTTTGGACCTCGAAGTGTGGCCAGAATTGTGTCAGGGCCCTGAATAGAGCCTCAGGGAGAAAGGAGGCAGCTAACCACAGATGGTAGCTGTCGTGGCATCCTTGTTCTCTGCCCTGTGGTGTTAGCAGCTCCACTCCCGTGGCACCAGTGGCTTCCCAGAGGCAGTCTTGTGTCTGGCCCTTCAAGAGCCGAGTGGGCATGCAAGTACTCAAGCATACCTTAGACCGCAAGGTTCCTGTAATTTCTCCCTTGGGAATCCTCTGCTCTGGTCACAGTTTCTTTCAAGTAGACCCTGCTGACTGGAACCCTCCTAGAAGGGGAGTTTCAAATGCACTGCCACAGGGAATGGACCTGGACAGTTTCTAAGGGAATTGAACACACTCCTGCTAGATGACCCAGAATTCCCACTCTTGGGCATTTATTCCAGAGAAAGAAAAAGCACAAAGCAAAATCCAGTATGTGAGTGAATGACAGACTTATCAGTACTAGACAAAAAGTGGCCAACTGTCATGGCCTACAGAACTCTTGTGGCAGAAATTCTGGGAACTTTGTGGTCCCTGTGTGTTGTAGATCATTGCCCTCTTAGCATGACAGTCATAACCCTCTTCATTAGAATAGCTGTTGACTAGTTGCAAGAGACCCTCAAGATCAAGCTCATTGACATTCTTTCATAAGAAGAGAGGTTGAGGAGGGTCAGTAGATGTTCATGTGAGGGTCAAACCATTACTTTCCTACACTTCCTTCCTAGCTTATGTAATTTTGCCTAAGGTGCATGTGATTTCATGGTCTTGGAAGGTGGTAGAGCACATAGCATGGAAGGCTAGCTAAAGGTAGGACTCCATCAGTGCAGCTATGTGGAAGTCATCCATGCTGGAGTGAGATTTTTTTGGTAATATGATTGCTTTGGGGGTCACCAATGCTCCTCTTAGTAACCCTATAAGTAAGGCATGCTTCTGTAAGTAAGCTCAACAAACTAATTAATTCATCAAGTGGAAGTCACACGGAAGTCTGTACTGGTGCTCTACCATGCCTAAGCTCACACAACAGTGGGTGTCTGTGATGGTAGCCATTGGTTGTCAACTTGACTACGTCTGGAATGAACTACAGTTCAGAAATGGAGATTACGCCTGTGAGAATTTTTTTGCTTATTATGAAGTGGGTGAATCCACTTCTAAACCAGACCTTTGAGGTAGGAATAAACACATTTTTGATCCATATCTTGAGGTGAAAAAGTACACCTTTAATCTGCACCATACCTTTTGCTGGAAGTCTATATAAGGACATAGAAGAAGGAAACTTTTGGTCTTTGCCTGCCTGTTCTTGCCTTGCTAGTACATACATTTTTTCCATTGGCATTGGAGCCTACTTCAGGATTCCAGCATATACAGAAAACCAGCTAAGACATCCAGCTTTGCAGACTGAGCAACTACTAGATTCTTGGGCTTTCTGTTTACAATCTGCCATTGTTGGATCAGTGGAACTACAATCTGTAAGTCATTCATATATGTGACTTCTCTACAAGATTGTACACCAAGGAGATTAGCAAAAAGGCCCATGTGGCTTAAAACAGTGGTGTGCAAATGAAATAGATCTGAGGGCTGCCTCAGTGCTGAGGTAGCATCCAGACAGAATGGCTGAATGGGACTCAGACATTGGCGTATTCACAGTGCTGCTCACTTGGTGGCCATCTTTGGTGGGAAAGAGCATTCTGAACCTGAGTCATGTCCAATGAAGTTCTATTTAGTTTCCTCCTTTTAGAGAATATGTTCTGGAACCCTCCAGTGGATGTGAAACAATGGAGAATGCTGAATTCTGTGTTACATGTGTTTCCTTCTTACCTAGATCTTAGTCATCTCAGCATATGATTTGTTTTCTGTGTTAAAAATGCCCATCTTTTAACATAGAAGTACTTTAAAGTTTCTCTATGGTATTTCTGAATTTTTGCAGTAATTTCCACATTATTGCTCTTGTGCTTTGAGGCCATTATTAAGTCAAATAAGGCTTACTTGAACACACTACAATCCTGAGACAGTAGTTTTCATAACTAAGGTAGCTCCTAAGTGGTGGCTGTGTATACAATGTAGATAACGCCAGACAAAGAGCCAATTCACCTCCCAAAGGGAATGTGTTGAGATTCTATCACAAGCTCAATGGCACAATTTTGAAAATTACCTATTGTATACTTCGGGGCATCTTCCATTCAATAATTTTGGACAATAATTAATCATAAGTAATGACAACTGCTGAAAACAAAACTGCAGGAGAGGGACCACTGAATTATGATACAAACCATCTCCTCCCCTGCTGAAAGAAGACAAACTTCAGTGATTCTGAGGCTAAAAGAGCTACGTGCATCGCTCTACTTTTGTGTCATTAAAAGGCTGTTATGAATTATATTTATTATTAATGAATTTCAGTTATTTTTACAATTGAAGCTAGTGAAAGGTTCCAGAATTTTCCATCAGGACCCCAAACTCACCTTTACACTCAAAAGCACAGTGGCCACCATTACCAAACAGCCTGCACAGTGTTGAACTTTTTAAGCCCTCTCCTCACTTACATTACACGCTGATGGTGTTCATGTGCTTTTATTACATTTAATGCAAAGATTCATATCTAAGCATCTGCGTATCTCATTGGAAAACACAAGCAACTGCACTGGATATACAACTTTGAATGAGTGAATTCCCTGTGAGACACTGGGGGAAGAGACTTGAATGAGAATAGAACTACTATTATTTGAAAGTGAACCACTGGGGCCTTGCTATGCAAGTCTCTAATAAGGGGGTTTGACAAGTGGGAAAAAGAAAAAGATCAGGAAAACACAGAATATATCTGCCCACGTTAGACTTATTTCTTATCCTACAGTGAATTGAAAGGAGGAGAAGGGGTGCAGACAAGACAGTAGCTTTACAAACAGAAAAGATGAAAGTTGGCTTTGAGCTTCTGTGGATGGATTCTAGCAATGATGTCTCACACAAGCCTTATACCATCATCACTGATGAACCTGCAATGACCCTTGAATGATATCTTATAAAATGATACAAGAAGATCAAGACCTCAGTCAAAACCAGCACACAAGAAAGGGAGCTTTCAACATACCCTAGATTTTAACCATAAACAGAAGCACAAGCTTAGAGAATTGGTAAGCAGCCAGCCTAAAAGACAATGTCTAAATAAGGTCTGTTTGTTATTATCTGGGGAAAGAGTGTTCAAAGATGCAGAGGAATATCTACTGTATCTGACCTTGGGCTACTGGCTGTTCAAGCACACCCAGAAACTATCTCAAGCACCAAAGTAAATATTTCCATTGTTGTCAAGAAAAGTTAACATACTCGAAGCTTCCTGGAGAGCCAAATTGGAAAAAGAGATTGCTTACCATGAACCTCCCAGCCAGCCCTCGAACGTAATTGACAGCACCTATCCAAGTCAAGGCTGGAAATGAAAAACTCCATTGCCTAACAACTTCTGCTCTTGTCAAATTACCTGACTTTCTTGTCCTTTGGTCTACACATCCAACTGACTTGGGCATGTCCACGAACACAGACACCAGTTATCTGAACATGAATAAATAAAACACGGTTCCTACCGTGACACAGTGTATACTCTGGAAGTAGGTGTGTCCAACTTCAGGACCTTGCAACCAAATTCATGTTGAAGAATGGCATAATTGAGCTACAAATAAATAAATAAATATTTTTAAAAATTCACCAAAAAAATTCAGTAATGCTTAAATAAATGAGCTTCTCCCAGAGCTCTCCCGAGCCATAAGGAAGAGCAATAGAGCCCTAACTTCTACAACTGATTAAGGATGATAAAGGTGTGATGGATGCATATACAACAGGCTGTGGGAAGTTAACAGAAGGGCAAACTAGGGATCCTGAGGGAAAGGAAAAGAAGAGGAAGAGGGGAGAGAAAGAACAGAGCAGGAAGCACAGAAGCTTAAAGCTGGCTTTAGATATAAGCTTGGAGAAAGTTGGTGGAGGTGAAGTAGGTAGAGTACTACCCCTTCTCATGGTGACTTTTTAATGAGAACTTCTCCCCTGTGAGAAAAAAAAATGGCCAAGTTCCAGCAGGTTTTAAATCTAAGCAATAGGCCTAGAGGTAAGGGCACATCACCCCTACACAAACACACACACACACACACACGACTATAAGAGTTGTTGTGATGGTTAGCTTTAATGTCAGTTTGCCACACCTTAGAATCACTTAAAGGAAAAATCTCTATCGAGGAGTAATCCAGATTAGGCTAACCTATGGACAGGTTTGTGACAGATTGCCTTGGCTGGTTGCTAGTTTTATGTTAACTTGGCACAAGCTAGAATCACTGGATGAGAGGGATCCTTAATTGATAAAATGCCTCAATAAGATCATTCTATAGGCAGGTGTAGAGCATTTTTTTAATTAGTAATTGATGTGGAAAGGCCCTGCCCATTGTGGGTGGGGCCACCCCTGATCCAGTGGTCCTGGGTTCTATAAGCAGGTTGAGTAGGCATCAAAGCAAGCCAGTACGCAGCACCCCTCCATGGCCTCTGCATCACCTCCTGCCTCCAGTTCCTTCCAAGTTCCTGTCCTGGTTTCCTTTGTTGATGAACTATGATATGGAAGTGTGAGCCAAATAAAGCCTTTCCCCCTCAGATTGCCTTGGTCATGGTATTTCATCACAATAGTAACCCAAACTAAGACAATTGTCAACTGACTCACCTCACTGGGTGGCAGAGTTCCATGAGCTAAACCCTGAATTATATGAGAGTTAAGAAAGCTAGCTTCGTGAATAAAGTGTAATTAATTAAAAACTTTTTTAAAAAAAGAAGAAAAAAGCTTGCTTCCCAGGAAGGAAGGCAGTGAGGATCCATTATGCTCTTTCTGCTCTTGGCTGTAGATGAGATGTGACAAGCTGCTGAGTTTCTGCCTTGACTCCCCCTTAGTGATGGACTAGAATCTGGAGTTGCAAACCAAATAAACCCTTCTCCTTCTCTCTTCTCCCCTCCCCTCCCCTCCCTTCCCCTCCCCTCCCTTTCCCCCCTTCCCCCCCCCTTCTCCTCTCCTCCCCTCTCCTCTTTTGTCCTCTCCTTTTCTCTCCTCTCCTAAGTTGCTTTTGGTCAGCGTCTTTCCTACAGTGACAGAATGAAACTAGAACAGTGTAAAAACATTGAGTGAGTTCTGTAGACTCGAGTTACCCAGCAGGAAACAGAGGCTCCAGAGAGTCCACAGACTCCAGGAATTGGTGATATGCATCCGTTGGTCTGCCTGAGACAGAGTCAACCAGCAGTTTAGAGGGGTGCCCCCATCCCTCACCATCCTCACCTAAAGAATTGCATCCAAAATCATTTTGATGTCTTCCCACCAATTCCAGTTGAAAGCTCCGTATTCCCTAAACACACACTGGCCAGAAAGTGCCGAAGCAAAGGTATTGGATACCACCTTAGTCAATCTAGCCCAGGAGCTCTCACTGAATACCAGCTTGAGGACAAAGAAAAAACATTTAAAAAGACTATCTCTTGCATTTCCTAAAAGTGTTCGCTTCCTTCCTGGCTCCTCAGTACAGAATCAGGAGGAGACCTTTGTCACTGGGCCCATGGCTTGGGAACAACAACTCTCACAAATCCTTCCATTCCTTGTTCTTGTTTTTAAAATTCAAAGCTAGATGATCTGAGTTGCTTGAGTCATGGCCCAGTAGAAATTCTCCTACCCCTAAATACTTCTCTTACTGTACAAGGAAAACTGCTTAGAAAATGTAAGCCCATCTCTCTTTTGCAGGTGGTCCTTAAGTGTTTGTGTAAGTCGAATCTATGGTAATAGAGAAAGTATCTTTTTTAAATTTTTATTTAACTTTGAAAATTATATATATATATATATATACACAATGAAATATGATCACATTTACCCCTCATTTACATCCTCCAACTTTCCCCATATCCTCCCAATTTGCACCTTAATGTGTGTGCTGCTCACATATGCATGTATGTGGGCCATTCGTGGGAGCATGGGAAACCTACCAGTGAAGTCACCAAAACTCAATAAAGAATGATTCTTTCACCTTCAACAACTATCTGCAGTAGCAGCTCCTTTGTTTGGGCGGAGCCTAGTATCTCTCCCATCTCTGCCTGGATTTGAGCAAGCTTAATCTTGTATAGACCTTGTGCTAGTAGCTATAGCTGCTGTGAGTTCATGAATGCAGCAGCCACATCATGTTTAGAAGACAGCAGTTCACAACATTCCTCCTCACACTCTGAGTCCTTACATTCTTTATGCTTTCTCCTGATGTTCCCTGAGCCTTAGTGCTGGTGGAGTTAATACAGATGTCCCATTTAGAGCTGAGCACTCTTTTATTCTCAGCACTTTGACCAGTTATACATCTCTTCATTGACTGCTGTTCACCTCAAAAAGGAACTCTCTGGGTTGAGAGTAGCTCAGGTCTATGGGGGTAAGCATAACTATTTAGAAGACAACTTGACAGCATTAATATTTAGTAAAATACAAAGAACCGGCTCTATATCAAGGCCTATAAGCTTCCCATCCACTGGCTTTTTTGACAAGGAAGACAGGACCAAGCATGCTCCCCTGTGGATCACCCTCCATATCCAATCAGAAAGTAGATAGTTACCTCATAACAGTCATGTGACTATACACCAGTAACCACAACTTACCTGGTAGGTCAGTATTGAAGTCTACAAAGTCCAAGTAATATACTAATTGTCTTTTCTCCCTATCAGCCTTTAGAGTACCTTTCAGAACTATGAAAGCTAGCCAGCAGGAAGAATGTTCCCTGGTCAGGTTGGCTCTGATTTCTCTGTCTTGCAGCCAGAACGTGTGATATCATCAGCAATAGTGTCCTTCATGGAATTATAATGGACAACAAGGAAAATGACAATGTAGCCCATGCTGTTTGGGAGGCTTCTGGGGCTTCCCTGATCAATCATTCCTAAGGAGGTTTTCCTTACCTTGTGCTGAAATTTACTTTTTCTGGAGGAGCATTTTCCACCAAGGCTGGGTAGTTCTGCAGGAACTTTTATTGTAGACTTGTATTTTGAAGTTATTTTAATAGTGGTTTCTATGAGGCTTTTCCATACATCTTTAGTCTTTCGGTTAACCTGTCCACTATCCCTCCTCTCCCTCACCACCCCGATCCCTGCTTAATGCTTTAACCCTCAGTATTTCCCCTCCTCTTTCTTTTAGTATGTGTCCTATATCTCTCCACTTATTTCTTTAATTTGGGCTGTGAGATAGTAGAGGAGTTTGCACGTGGCTTTTCGTGCCCCCTAACTTTGGGCTAATCCTCCCTTTCACCCCTGTTTTCCCCTACGCTCCCACATCTTTTCCCACATAAGTCTTCTCTACTTCACTACTTCTGATTCATCTACAATCCCCTATCCCCACTCTCTTAACTGTCCCTGCAAAGGTCCCTGTCTACAAGAAAGTAATCCCTTCACTAGGGCTAAGTCAATACCCAAGGGTGGGTGGCCTCCAGCAGTGCTGTGACATCACGGACTGTCACAGGGATGCTCTTCTCACATGGATAGCAACTGAAGATGCTGATTGCCAACCTGTGGTACACAGAAGATTACCTGAGACTAAATGGCAATAACCATGAGGTTGGGCGGGTTTTGCTTTAAGGTGCTCAATGACATTTTTCCAAATACCCCCAGCATTCTTCCTCCAACAGTTACTGAGGAGTTCATATAATATTAAGACATGACATCTCTGGCTCTGGAAACTCATGTCCAGTAGAGGAATGGCAGGCTGTACAATACACATAATAAAGCATGCTAAGTGCCCAAATGGAAAGGTAAGAAAGTACGAGGTATTAGTATGAGGGTGGAATTGAAGGAAATGATCCCACCTTTTTCCTAGAGACTACATAGTTTTCCTGCAGACTTTATAGTTATATTCAAGGACATCACTCTTGCATAAAAACTTGAGCAAATTGCCAGGAAAGCTCAGAAAATCCCTAAGTACCTTAAAAATAATATTTCTGTTTCCATATACATTTCCTTGGAGAGTGAAGACAAACAACATACTGATTCCTTTGTGACTTTGTCTCTTATTAAAATTATTTTTCTAATACCAGGAAAAGGCTTTATTTCTTTCTCCTTTTAGTTTACCCTGTGTATGGCTTTGAAATATTGATAAACATACCCTGGAATCCTGTAACTGCTAACCGAGCAATACATACCTTTCTCATTTTGTCTCAGATGGCAATTTAAATTAATGCACAATTTTGAGGGTGCATTATTTTAAACATCTATTGTTAGGTGGCTCCGTTTTTTTCAATACTGAGTGCTAATTGTATAATTGCCTCCTCCATCCCCACCATTGCTTACCAATCTGAAAAAAAGAATCCTGAGACAGCATGAAACGCTTAGGAGGAAGTCAAATGAGCATCAAAAAAGGGGACATTTTCCCTAAGAAAATTAGAGAGCAAACCAACCAAAGGGACACCAACATTAGATTTGCCAGGCTGGAGTTGTCACTTCCATTAGAGGCTTCAGAGGCAAAATGGTGCATCTCTCAAGACAGTATTCGATGGCAATGACAGTGTCTGCATCATCTTAGAAACTCACAGCAGAAAGCAGGTATAAGACAGAACTGCTCAATGCCGTATACCTGCACACACAATATCCCAGGCAATCTTGAAAATGAAATTAATGTGCATATTTTGGGATTTAGTTATTGATTACAATGCACAATACTTACTAAGCAGCAATGTGGTTTTGTTTTGTGCTTTTGTTAATGCTGAGTTTACATCTTGACTCGGGCACTTTCCATGCTGGGATCTAGAGAAATTAATACAACCTTTCTGAGTCTATATGCTCCAATCTGGGCAGTGGTTCTCAACCTGTGGGCCTTGACCATCAGAAAGCATGTATTTCTGATGGTCTTAAGAACCCCAAGCATAAATTTATTTTCCTTGCTACCTCATAACTGTAATTTTGCTACTGAGTGGTATCTCAGTTTCTAAGGCCATTGGAAATATGTGTTTTTGTGTGTTTCCAACACTCAGGTTGGAAAATGCTGCTAACAGAGGAAGTAATAACTAATCAATTAACTTCCATATAAATAACTAAATAGGAAATATGTTAATTACCAAATGGAAAAATAAGACAAACTAAAAGAGTCAAATGACAGTGAATAAGAGCTGCCTTCTTAAGGGCTGGGACAGCTGAGGGCAAAAGTCAGTGAGAAGAAAACCTGGATGCTTGGAAGGCAGACCTTGTGGTCTGAGGCAGGAGAAGGGTAACCACTTCTGAGGTGCTGTTTAGCAGAGGTCTGAGAGCCCACAGAGCTGAGCCTGGCTGGTTCCAGGAAGGTGCAAGGACAGCATGTATCAGAACCAAGCACCACTGGGAAGTGATGAGAAGCAAGCCAAGGCCCTGGCTCCAGCTTCCGTTTCCCTCTGGCCCCTGACCGCATACAGCAGGGGACTGACTGCCGATAGGAGCCTCACGAAGCTAAGTACAAAGGAACCAGTGAGATGTAGAGAGATTAACAGATGGCCCAAACTCATATTCACCACGCAAGTGTCAGATGGGCTGAGGAATGGGGATCTGAAGACGTGGGCTGAAAACTCTTAGGAAGTTCTCAGCTCAAGATGGCCTTCCTCCCATAGGCCCAGTTGTGTTTGACGTACTCTTCAAACCGTGTAAATATGTCTAGTCATCCTTCAGTATCCATGAGGAATCCATTTCAGGACCCTCTTCCATATATCCATATAAGCTTATGTTCTTGATCTAATCAAGCAGAATGAGGAAGGCGAGTGGGAAGCAGAATAGAAAAGGAAATGAGAAACAAACAACACAAAAATAGTTCCTGCCTTATGTCTAAGTTTACGTTAGGTGCTATGAGGTTAAGGTGCAGCGCAAATTACGAAGTAATACAGTTGGGTTTCCGTATCCACAGGTGCCCCTTCCTCAGATTCAACCAAAAACAGATCTAAAGTATCTGAGTATGAGCATACATACTGAGCATATGCAGACTTCTTCCTGTGTTTCTTGAACAAAGCAATTTAATGATTCACTGTATTCGCCTTGTATCACACAACTGCATCACAGTTAGAACTGTTGTAAGTCTCCTAGAAATGATTTAAAGTATCTGTGATGGTAGGGGTCTGGAAACATGATTTATCAGGTAAAAGGATTTGCACAGAACCCACTGTGGTTCCCAGCACCCACATGACAGGTCACAGCTGTCTGTAAATTCCAGTTTTAGAGGATCCAACTGTCTTTTCTTGCCTCCACAGGTACCCACGTGGTACACATTCGTACATGTAGGCACTCTCACATACACTTAAAAATGAACATATACACAGGAGGATTGCATAGGTTCTATGAAAATAAGAACCTCAGCATGTATGATTTGGTATATATGGAGGAGGGGTCCTGATATGGGTACGGCATATTTACACAGTTTGAAGAGTACATCAGACAACCGGGTTTATGAATTCAGAAAACAAAAGACTATTTTTAAGACAATGAGGGACCATTCACAAAAGGTAAGAATTTTCAAGAAACACTCGAAATGAGAGAAAGCATACAAGCAAATCAGAGGGCTGGAGATTTGGTGTGTGTGTGTGTGTGCGCGCGCGTACTCGCGAGTGTGTGAGTTGCCACCTTGCCTCAAGTCCACAATATGGACTCAGGATGTGAAGTATGACTCAGGGTCGGGGACAGTAGCTTCTTTATACTCTTTATTCTGGTTCGTAAGGTGCTATTTGAATAAGCAAAAATTACATGCAAAATGCATTATCTTTAGCCCCTGACTGTTTAGTATAATGGCTCGCACAAAGCAGACTATTGGGGGGGGGGGGTGGAGGTGAATGGAATGGGATGGCATCAGATAAAGCAGAACTGTAAAGGTGCATTTTAACTGAGCATGTTCATCTGCTCCTGTCAGGGGCTAAAGAACTTAGGCAATAATGAAAATAATGTGCATACTAAACTTGGCATCTGTTACTGAGTCCCTGTCGTCAGAGTGAACCCCATGGTGACTGACTGGGAGGAGCTGGTGAAATATTACAGGCATTTTTTTAAGTGTTGGGTGCTTTAGCAAGTCCTGGAAAAGTCATTAGTGCAAATTTGCTGGTAAGTCTGTGGTGTACTCTTGACTAATGGCTCCGTGTCCTCTTTGGCAGATCCCTTACAGGATTTTGGCCTTTCCATTGACCAGTGTTCCAAACAGATCCAACCATATATCAACATAAGATTCGGCATCATTCTGAGTAAGTAGATGTGATTACGGTGACATGAAGCATAGCAGAGCCTCCTCCTCCTCTGCACACACAAGGACTCAGGGTGACTGGCGCAGCAGACTGCACCAGGATCCTGCCTTCATCTCTCACAGCCATACTCTATTACTCCCTGGTGGCTGTGGAATGCTGTATTTTTGCATTAAAGAGACCCCAGGCGCTCATTTCAATACTGTCATCCCCTAGTCACCACAGACAGCAGAAAAGAAATGATTGTCTTGTTGCTACACAGACAGGAGGCTCGCCTACGACCTCTGCCACAAACAAGCCTGTTCTACCCACCATAACAGCATAGGCTGTTACTCATATTAGTTTGCTTCCCAAATAACCAATGGAAGTTCTTACAAATTGGCAAAAGAAAGGAAGGAAGGAAGGAAGGAAGGAAGGAAGGAAGGAAGGAAGGAAGGAAGGAAGGAAGGAAGAAAGAAAGAAAGAAAGAAAGAAAGAAAGAAAGAAAGAAAGAAAGAAAGAAAGAAAGAAAGAAAGAAAGAAAAGAGCCAAATCTTTCTTCTCACCCTAGGTTGTGAGACCACACAAGTCCTGGCTGGCTATACCATTACAGTAAACCAGCATTTGGGTCATAGCTACTAGAGTGTCCACTTTTCTAGAAGACCAGTTTTCTCAAAACAGAGCAGAGGCATTCAGTAAACTGAGCATCTAGAATCATTCCAGAGAAATGGAGGAAATATCCGTGAAGACCAGGAACTCTCACATGACTGTGTCTTTCTAGAACTCTGTATGCTATCTGGACTCATGGAGTCTGGAAAAATACTATGGGCAGGGAAACCAAGAGGGAAAGAGAAATGGGCGAAAGAAAAAAGGAATGGAAAAGGGGCAGAAAGAAACGGACGTTGCCAGCAGAGCTCGCTGGAATTTCCTGGAGAGACATGTGTAATATCCACCAGGCAACAGTAAGGGGAAAATGCAGACCCAGCCTTGCCCTGCTACTATCGTGGGGGAGAAATAACACTATGAAACTAAGGAACTCTAAAAGCCAGACTTGTAGGCATTTTGTTAAGGAGATTGGAGCATCAAAAGGGAAGGGTAGCCAATGATATGCCTTACCCCAAACAGGTAAAGCTTAAGCTAGGAATGCTGTTCTTTCAAGAGGAGAAGTACCCTCATGCCCCATGTACAGCAGGCTGAAGGCTGTGAAGGTCTTCCAGATGATGCTGTTGAGACTTGAGTGGCCTCCCTGCTGGAAGACACACAGTCTGAAGTTGCTCTTCTCTTTAGGAGAGGACATCAGAAAGCTCTTTCTGGACATAGCTCTCGTCGCGAAAGGCTCTTCTATTCTGAACTTCTCCTATCCCATCTGTGAGGAGGACCAGCCCAAGTTCTCATTCTGTGGAAGAAGAAAAGGAGGTAAGCCACCTGCTTTACTGACGGCCTGCACCTGATACCAGGGTTCCAGTGGACAGAGCTCTGGCTCCCCCACATGTCACTCATCAGCACCTATTGCATAAAAGTTGTGTGTGGAGGGCCTGCCTTATGTGGATATTGTCAGCACCAAAATAGAAGATGTGTAGAATGTGGTTCTAATGGAGGCTTTTATCCTATATATAGCAGCATCTTGCTCCAAAGACTGGCAGCAGTAGGTTTCTAAGAACCCTGAGAAGTCAGTGTATTTCCAGGTTTTCTCTGATGATCTGTGCAGCAGTAAGGTCTTGCCTATAAAATAACAACTCAGAAAAAGAAAATAGAACAAGGCTTGCTGAAAGTCACCACTGTTCCCAGGGGTTGGCTGACTGATGGGGATATCAGGTAGCTACACTCCAAATGGAGAAGCAGAAACGCCATTGTATGAGCTTCCTTCTTTCTAGTTCACTAAGTTTTGACGCTGTGCTAGGCATGGCCCCAGGCACACAGGCAAGCCCACCCGCCTGTCTCCACCTCTCCTTTCCCCTTGCTCTCCCCTCCCAGGCCCAAAGATGCTTAAGTGTTTATGAGAACTTGGGTCTGTTCTACACTGGTCTCCCAGTGTTGATCCCTTCCAGCTGTTCGGTCCAGGCTGTTTTCATTGGCCATAGTTGGTACAATTCAACCCCATGCTCCAGAAACACGACCTTAACTGTTTCTCCAAATTCCAAGAAACTAGACTGTTAAGCAGCAAGGGTCCTGTCAAAATTACCCAATTGTCCTTTGTAAACAAAAATGTAGAAGTCATTGGAGTCCCCTTCCCATACCCATGGATACAGAGGAAAGATGTTTGTCAGCAAGAAAAGCAGATTAAAATTATGGGAGAGTCGGCAGATGGGAAGCAGTGACCTTGCACTGCATACCACTCACCACTCAGAGACCCCATCCCAGCCTCCTCTCGCCCCTAGAGCATGGCCTCTCAGCTCTTGCCACCATCACCATCTCCACTCATAAAACACAACTGAAGGCAGGGCTTAGGCAGTATCACACTCAGCATTTTGTTCCCTGCACAGTTGTGTCTTGGTATCTGATGCTAGAACTCCCTGGGGATACCAGACCCCTCAGATGTTCAAGCTTCTTATACAAAGTGGAGAGGATTTTCTCATTTCCCACACATGTATCAAAGACTATCTCAATCATCTCCAGATCACCCGCTTCACCTATTCAACACTGTGTAAGTAGCCCTAGCACTGTGTTGTTAGGGAATAATGACAGAAAACGACTGTGTGTTTCAGAAAGACACTTCCCCCCTTCACACAAAGCTTTCCACAGTGGAACATGCACACACACATATTCATACACAGACACACTCACACCACATTCACACACAAACACACACACATACTTAACACAAACATATACACATGCACACACATAAATATACATGCACAATATACTCTTACACACAAACCCACTCACACATACGTTCATTCACACAGACATACTCAACACAGACATACTCAACACAGACATACTCACACATACACTTATGCACACACATACACTCACACACACACACAGTGAACCAGCAAACCAGCAAACCCCACCAAGCATTGTGGCCACTGTTCTAAGAGCTATATATCCAGAAAGCCATTTCCTTGCCAGCCAGCAAAACTCACAGGGGGTGGGGGGGCGGGGCGGCGTCCTATCAATACTCCTCAAATCCGTAAATGCAGAAACTGAAACACAGTTTCAGGGACCTATGACAAGCCATAGGTTGATGAAGGAACCATGGCTGAAACACAGAAAGGCTAGCTCCCAAGAAAAAAAGTGATCCAAAGAACAGATGTTAGGGTCCAGAATTCACTGCAGGAAAGAGCCAGACTCAAGTAGTATGTGAAAGCAAAAAGTGTTGATTCTGCAGAAAATTCCAGCATACTGGGGTCACCACCTTCAAAATGGCGGCTACCCCAAGGGGAACTTGAAGGCTCCTTTTAAAGCCAGAAATGGGAATTCCTACTGTGGCTACATGACCACTATTGGAATTGCCTAGTGCCCATGGAGGCTACGTGACTCTGACTGGGGTTGGTAGGGCCAAGTCAAGAGCTGGGATCTTTCCAAACCAGCAGTTAAGCAATCTTATCTTCCCCATCGTTTCTGATTGGTTACCCTTTTTCTGTGGCTTTTCCTGTAAATCTCAGGCCTGTTCTGTATAGCAAGAAAATGAAGCCTGCCATGGAATTGTTCAGGCATATTTAGCCAGGCTCTCTCACAAACATGAGACATACGGATGTGTGTGTGTACATCTTTTGGCCAGGACTTTATTAAAAATAATCATTTATGAACTCAGCCTGGTGATGTGACTATGTTTTAAATTACTTTAAATGGTATCAGTTTTTCCTCCTTCAACTTAGTGGAAAGGCATGTGTGCTGTGTGTGTGTGTGTGTGTGTGTGTGCACGAGAGAGAGAGAGAGAGGGAGAGGGAGAGGGAGAGGGAGAGAGAGAGCTGGAGGTCAAAGGACACCCTCCAATGGTGATCCTCTCCTTCCTAGTTGAGACAGGTTCTTCTGCTGTTTGCTACTAGCTGGCCAGAGGACTCCTGCTTCCAATCTCATCACAAGAGCATTGGACACATTGCAGACACATGATACTCTGCCTCATTTAACATGGGTTCTAGGAAGTTGAACTCGGCTTCTGTCTTAGGGTTTTATATCCGTGAAGAGACACCATGACCACGGCAGTGTTTATAAAGGAAAACATTTAATTGGGGGCTAGTTTAGAGTTTCAGAGGTTTAGTCCATTATTGTCATGGTGGGAAGCATGACAGAGTGCAGGCAGACATGGTGGTGGACAAGGAGCTGAGAGCTCTCCATCCAGATTAGCAGACAGTAGGGACACTGAGGCCACACCTCCTAATGGTGCCACTCCCTCTGGGCCTATGGGGGCCATTTTTATTCAAACTACCACATTCCACTCCCTTGCCCCCATAGGTTTATAACTATATCATCATGCAAAATGCACTTAATCCAACATCAAAAGTCCCCATATTCTGTAACAGTTTCCACCCTGTGAGAGCTCAAAGTCCGAAGTCTCTTCTGAGACTTATGGCAATCTCTTAACTGTAATCCCCTATAAAATCAAAATCGAAAAGCAGATCATATACTTCCAACATATAATGGACCAGGATATATATATATATATATATATATATATATATATATATATATATATATATATATATTGCTGTTCCAAAAGGGAGGAAGGGGAGCATAGTAATAGTAAAGTTATACTGGCCCAAAGCAACACCGAAAACCAGCTGAGCAGACTTGAAAATCTCCATCTCCATGTCTGATGTCAAAGCACTCTTTAGACCCCCAACTCCTTTCACCTTTTTTGATTGCAACACACTTCTCTCTTTTGGGCTGGTTCCACTCCCTGTTTGCAGCTCTCCTTGGAAGGTATCCTACAGCTCTGGCATCTCAAACATTTTGGGGTCTCCGAGGCAATCCAGGCTGCACCTTCACAGCTTCACACAATGGCCTCTGTAGGCCTCCATGCAGGGACACCCCTGACACATGGCTGGCCTCTGCTTCGCACATAGCAAGTGCTTTACCCACTTAGCCATCTCTGTAGCCCCTAAAGATTCTTAAATATACTTTTAATTGAAATAGAATTACATCACACTCTCTCCAACACCTCTCACGTCCTTCTGACTCTCAAGTCGATAGCCTTTTCCCACTGATTATTATTGTTACATACATGAATGTAGTGCATTTGCGTGTGCTTGAATAAGCATAAATACAACGCACAGAGCCCCTTTTTTGGTGGTGTGTATACGATTTATTAAGGCTGACCATTCTTCAATAAGGGCTCATCCCTGGGAGAGGCTAATTCATTTTCTCCCAGCAGTCATTAGTGGCCTAGTTCTTTGTATAGGAGTGGGACCCTGTGAAGTTTTCCTCCTTCTGTGTTAGCATGTTTATTGACACTGCCCTTGTTCCACTTGTTTGTGTGGCCTTTTCTAGGATGGACTGTTTTCTAACAGACTTCCTGATATTCTGGCTTGTACAAATTTTCTACCCCTCTTCCTTATTGTTCACTGGGCTATAGATGCAGACACTGTAATAGAGATGAATCCGCTGAGGCTGGGTTCCCCAGCCCAATGATTTATTGATCACTGAATTCTGTCCGGCTCTGGTTTTCTGTGATTGTCTCCATTTGCTGTAAAGAAAAGTTTCTTTGATGAGGGATGGTAGGTACACCTACCTGTATAAGGATAAGGATGAAGATAAGGATAAGATTTGAAATGTAGTAAGGAATTATGCTGGTCTAGCAACATGGTGAAAATAGGCTCTCCTCTAAGATCCATAACCTCACTAGCGCTGATAAACTGGCTAGATTTCCAGTACCAGGTGTGATCTGCCTCCTGTCGGATGGGCCGTAAGTCCAGTCAGACAGCTCTTGGTTGCCACTGACAATGAGTGCCACTATTGCACTGTTAGGTCCTGGAGATTTTTAATGGGTTGAGTATATCACTGAGTTCCCTCCACATGACGAACACTTTGGGTCAATCTCATGTCTGTGAGATGTGAAAAAAGGTACAAAACCAGGATGCCATGATCTGCAGTGGCATCAGCAGCCAAAAGAGGAGCTACACCAGGAAGTGAAGCTGAACAGCAATTCCTGGAACACAGTTAGGAACTTAAAACTTCTCACAAACAACAGATGCTAATCCAACCAATCAGAACTTCGGGTGTTTTAAGTACAGCATAGAAAGCTTAGAGGATTTGTTATCCTGATGTGGGCATGTTTCTAGTCTCACAGCATCTGACTTCCCTCAAGCCCATAGAAATACACATGGATGAAATATTAGAAACTAGGAGACACATATGAGAAAATGTGTGGCATTTGTCATTCTGAGCCTGGGATACCTCTTTAATATAATATTTTCTAGTCCTTTCCATTTTCACTGGAAATGGCATAATCCCATTTTCCTTATGGCTAAATAAAATTCCGCTGTATATCTGTGCTCCACTTTCATTATCCATTTGTCTATTGAAGGACATCGAGGCTGATTCTGTTTCCTTGCTATTATGAAATGAGCAGCCATAAAAGCAGACGAGCAAATGTCTCTCCAGTAGAATGTAGAGTCTTTTGAATAGATGCCCAGGACTCAGATAGCTGGGTCATATGGGAGCTCTAGTTTTAGCTTGTTAGATAAGTGTCCCAACTGAAATCCTTGATGGCCACACCTGGTTACACTCCTACCAGCAGGGGATAATGCTCTTCCTTCCCACATCCTCAACAGAATTAGTTGTCTCTTGTCCTAGTGACGACCATTCTGACAGGGGTGAGATAGAAGAGACTTATACTTCCCTGATAAGGATGTTGAACATTTAAAAAGAAATTTATTGACCATTTGTATTTCCTCTCTCGATAACATTGTTTAGCTCATCGGCCAATATTTTACATCGGGCTTTTGTTTCCTCGATGATTAAAAACTACCCAAAAAAGCAATATAAGCCCACCCCCCAAATCTCTGAAAACACCCTTGAGTTTGTTTTGGGTTAACCGTCTACTGGTTGGCATGGAGCCTTCCTTAAACTTGGTCAATACACCCAGTGAGGCTCTATTTGGGAAAAAAAAAAACTTAATTTTTGCAAGCTGATGCCAATTAGAGATAGCTTCTTGGTTAGGGATGTGAGCTCATGTCCACTTCTCCCTCTCAGCCCTGGGACCTCATCTGGCTTGAAGCTGCACAGGCCCTGTGATGCCTGCCGCAGCATCTGTGAGTTCATATTTATGTCAGTCCTGTTGTGTCTCAAAGACACTCTTTCCTTGGTGTTTGTCATCTTCCCTGGCTCCTACAACTTTTCTACTTCCTCTTCTGTACAGTTCCCTAAGCCCTGAGGGAAGTGGTTTGATGAAGACATCTCATTTAAGACTGAGTATTCCTAAGGTTCTCACTCTCTATACATTGCCCAGTTGTGGGTCTCTGTATTAATTCCCAACTACTGTAAGTGGAAACTTCTCTGATGATACCTGAGCAGGAAGCTTATCTATGGGTATACTCAATGTTGTTAGGAGTCATTTTTATTGTTATGTTCCTTTAGCAGAGCCATAGTATTTGGTTTTCCCCTTGGGCCCAAGATGTATTTAGTCTCAAGTTCTTGGCCAACTGAGTAGTGTCAGAGTTCTATCCAGATGGATTCCATAGTGATTGGTTGCCCCTACATTTGTGCCACTATTACCCCAGAATATCGTTCAGACAGGTGAACACTGTAGATTGCAGGGTTTGTAGCTAGGTTGGTGTTTACCTTTCGCTGCATGCAGAGCATCTTTCAATACCATTAACACTAGTCAGTAGGGATGAAGGCTCTAGTTAGGCGCCAGCTTGACTTGTCCCTGTTCAATAAGATATGTAAGTGTGATCTTCAGCAATAGGAGCTTACCATCAGTTTGTGGAGAGCAACCAATAGCCTTGGCAATAGTCTGAGTTATTTGGGTATTTCCATGGACCCCCTTTGGCCAAAAACTCAATTAGATATAACCCTTTCTTGGCACTAAAGGTTTTACCTGGTTGCAAAAGATCTCTTCTTGGAGCTTTGTCTCCTCCATTATTTAGTGACTCCACTTGGATTTCTTTGGTGTATGTACATATCTTAGGAAGCTTCTACAGTACTAGATTTCCATATGACCCCTCAAATGGCCCTGAGTGTTGGTTGTTCCTTCCAGCATTCCTCTCTTACTTCCTCTTCCCTCCTCCTCCTCCCCATTTAATCCTCATGTTGCAGCCTCCTCCTGTCTCTCCATAATGATATATTCTATTTCCCCTTCCTAAGGAGAGCTTTCCCTCCCCAACCCCAAGTCTCTTACTCCATAACGCAGCTCTGTGATTTTGTGAATTGCAGACTGCTTATCAAAAATTTAACAGCTAACATCCACATATAAGAGAATACATACAGTATGTGTCCTTTGGGGTCTGGGTTATTTCACTCAGAGTGATTTTTTTTTTGCTCCATCTATTTACCAGTGAATTTCATGATTTCCTGTTTAACAGATAAATAACATTCCAGACTGGAAATGTACTGCTTTTCCATTATCTATTCATCTGTTGATGAGCATCTAGGCTGTTTGCAGTTTCTGGCTATTATGACTAGAACAGCAATGGACATAGATGAGTAAGTGCCTCAGTAGTCTGATGAAGAGTCTTTGGGGTATATGTCCAAGAGTGGAATAGCTGGATGCCGAGGTAAATCTATTCCCAGATTCCTGAGGAACAGTCACGCTGACTTCCTTAGTGGCTGCCCAAGTTTTCACTTGTACCAGCAATGGATAAGTTTTCCCTTTTCCCACATCCTCACCAGCATGAACTAAAATTTATTTTTATTGACTTTGGCTATTCTGATCGGTATAAAATAAAATCTCAAAGTAGTTTTGATTTACATTTCCCTGATGGCTGAAAATATTCAACATTTCTTTAAGCACTTCTCAGCCATTTGTGCTTTGTGTTTTGAGAATTCTATTTACTTCTGTGTCCCATGTTTTCATTGGGTTTTTTGGTTTTGTTGGGTTTTGTTGTTTTGTTTTGTTTTTTGATGCCCAGTTTTTAGTTCTTTATATATTCTACATGTTAACTCTCTATCATATGTGTAATTAGTAAAGCTCTTTTCTTATTCTGTAACTTGCCACTTTCTCCAAGTGACGGTGTCCTTTACCATGCAGAAGATTTTTTTGTTTCATGAGGTCCAATTTGTCAGTATTTGGCTTCATTTCTTTCTTTGTTTTTTTCTGTTTCTTTTTTATTTATTTTTATATCAATTACAGTTTATTCACTTTGTATCCCAACTGTAGCCCCCTCCTTCCTCCCCTCCCAATCCCACCTTTCTACCACTTCTCTTCCCATGCCCCTCCCCAAGTCCACTGATAGGGGAGGTCCTCCATCTCTTCCCTCTGACCCTATTGGCCTCATTTCTTGATGTTATGGAGTCCTATTCAGACTGTCATTACCTATGCCTGTATCTTGAAGTGTTTTTCCTTATTTTTTTTCCTTGTAGAACTTTCAGAGTTTCAGATTTTATGTTAATATCTCTGATCCACATGGAGTTAATTTTTAATCCACATGGAGTGAAACGTGAGAAAGACCATTCTCCCTCACGTGGGTATTGAATTTTCCCAGCATTCTTTGTTTAAAAAGGCTTTTCTCCAAGTGATCCCAGCAAGTATTTTTGGTGTCTAAGGTGTGTACATTTCTGTCTGGTGTGTACATTTATGTCTGGTGTTCTCAAGATCTACACGTGTGCTCATGTGCTGGGGCCATTCTGCTTTTATTACTACAGCTCTGCTGCATAGTTTGAAATCCGATTCTTCCAGCATTGTTCTTTGCTCAGTATTGCTTTGGCTATCTAAGAATTTTATGTTTATAAAAGAATTAAATTTTTTTCAGTATCTGGGAAGAATGGTATTGACATTTTGATGGGGGCTTCAATGAGTCTTTATAGAGCCTCTGATAAAATGGCCTTTTTTTTTTTTTACAGTATTGATTCTTCCAACCCACAAGCATAAGTGATTTTTACATCTTTCAGCATCTTCTTCAATTTCTCTCTTGAGAAACCAAAAGAAGTTTTCTGCCTCTTGGGTGTTTTGAAATCTTCATTATAGAATTAGTCACTTCCTTAGTTGGGTTTATTCTGATATTTTACATGTATCATCATAAACCCTATTGTAAATGGGATTTCCCCTTCCTTTTTTCTTCAGCGCGTTTGCCATTCATATGTAGGAGAGCAACAGATTTTTGTATGATAAGTTTATATTCTGCCACTTTACTGCGTTAATCATCTCTAAAATATTTTCTGGTAGTCTTTGAGATCTCGTGTATGTGATTATATCATCAAGAAATGGAGATAGTTTGACTTCTGTCCTTTCTAATTGTATCTACTTTATTAGTACCCCTAGTCTTACTTCTCTGGCTAAGACTCCTAATGCTATATGTAAAGAGTGGAAAATGGGATACCTGTGTCTTACTCCTGATTTTAGTAGAAATGCTCTGAATTTTTTCCATTTAATATGATGTTGGCTGTGGCTTTGTCATATATAGCCTTTATTGTGTTGAAATATGCTCCTTCTGTTCCTTGTTTCTCTAGAATTTTTATCACGAAAGGATGCTGGATTTTGTCGAAAAGCCTTTTCTGCATCAATTGAAACTCCCATGCCATTTCTGTCCTTGAGTCCACTATATGATATCCTGCAATTTTGATTTACATGTGTTGAACCATCCTTTCATGCTTGGAATAAAGCTGACTTGATTGTGATAAATGAACTTTCTTATGTTTTCTTAAATTTGATTTGTAAGTATTTTAATGAAAAGAAAAAATGTTTCTTTTTTTTTTTGTCTAGGCTAGGTCCAACCCTCCTGGCCACACTTAGTAGACACACACACACTCCTCTATTCCTTCAATCCTCTGTCCCTTCTTCACCCCTTTTTTCCTCTTTTCTTCTTTCATCGCCTGGCTCTATCCCTCCTTGTCTCCGTTCCCCCTACCACAATGACTATGTCCCTTACTCAGTGTTTTGGGGAACTCAAGGTGAACCAAGAATGTTTTCTGCCATCCAAGACAGTATTGGCCTAAGATAAGAGATCTATAAAACTATGGTTCAAAGTCACCACATGTGGTGCTTACATTGAACAGAAATAAACAAAATGGCAGGTCAGTCTGCAAGGTGGCTCATCCCCTTGCTCTCCTACTTCTGAGAACAAGAACAAACTAGGGAACTGAATAACCAATTGCTTTCCTGCCTGCCTTAAAGTTATCTGAATCCTGTTACAAAGTGTTCAGCTGTATAAATTCATGTTTTAATGATATTTCTGTGTCTGGACCATAGTTTGTATCCATTCACCTGTTGCTGGAAACCTTGGTTATTCCAAAGTCTGTATTCTGTAATGAGAAAATTGTATTAGAACCTTGATATTCATACTTCTTCAGTCATATCCTTCCCCTATCCAGTTTGTATCTTTAGCATCTCAGCACAAGGTTACCACTTACTGGCCACAGCCTGTGTGTTAGCAGACACTATGTTCAGGTGGTCCCTTTAGTCTGCAATACCTGCTTCCATGTGTTTTCTGTGCAGATTTCACACAATGATCCTTCCTCCAAACCCAACCAGAAGAGTTGCTTCAGTCATTGCCAGAGCCAAGGATTGGTATGGGGGTGCAGATGGCAGAGATTCTGATTGACCATTACGGGGGTGCAGTTGGATGGGAAAATAACTGAATGTTTTGTGATGGGCAACAATTCATGGTTCCTACCTCTGCTATAGCCCTGATCTCAACTCCAGGTGTGTGTGTGTGTGTGTGTGTGTGTGTGTGTGTGTGTAATGAAACTGCACTCCTTGAAGGCAGGAATATTTCTGGCTTGCTGTCTCTGTGGACATGGCAGAAAAAGCTATTACAGAGTAAAGAGATAGCGAACATTTATTTTGCTGAATTTGGTGTGGGCAGATGATAGACTGGATACAAGGACACCAGTTCATATCAGATGAGCATGTGTAAGGATGTGTCTGCATTACTAGACACAGGAGGGTCATCAAATCCTCACATGGGGCAAATTGTCATGGTCCGGCAAGCTCAAAAAAACCTTACTGTTTATCCTGTGCATGATTTTAATAGAATTAATAAAAGAAGGAAAATATTGTTCCCTTAAAAACAGTTTGAAGAGTCTAAATCTGTTTAGTAGCTCAGAAATCTTGCCTTGGACTTATCTGAATGCCGGGTAGGCATTCCATAGTCATTTACTCTTCTTATTGCTGTGGGGACAGTGACTGCAGAGGCATGCAGAGGGGCTGGCATTTGGGGAATTGCCAGGAAATTTTATTCAGTATAAAACAACCAAATAAGGGATACACAAATGCTGAACAAATAATTATGTAAATTAAATGAGCCAGAAAAGTGAAATCTTAAAACTCAGGGGCCTCTTGGGTCATTGTAATTTTTAACCTACTGCAGGAAGGGCAGTTGTTGTGATTAACACTGTGTCTGGAAGCAGCAAATGACACCAGGGAGAACGGGAATCATCAAACCCGACTGCAAGCTGCTGTTTCCGCATCAGGCGTGGGACAGAGTCCCTGGGGCCTTGCAGTCCTTCTTAACAGAGGAGGAAAACTTGCTCTCCACTGCAGGTGATGCGGTCTGCTGCCATCAGCAAGCCGGGGGGCTCAGCGCTGTTTACCACATACTCTTCTGAAAACTGGGTCCCTCTGGCTCTTCCCCAAGCCAGAAAAAAAGCTACCAAATGGCTCAGGTTGGGCAATTAATGCATAAGATGACGTTCTCCTCTGCCCTACCTCAGCTAGCTCTAAGGCAAGAGGCACTTTGGAATACAAAGCCAAGTGGCAGTCCTTGAGCCCAAAGATTGCCCATCGTTTATGCTTTGGGGGGTACAAATTCTCCTCCCCCACAGAAACTTAAAAGAATTCAAAGAGAAACACAGCATAGTTCAAATTCAGGGGTGTATATTCAGTGGTATATCCCATTTTATCCTGACTCATTTCATGGCACTTTGGCTAAGGATATGGTGGGAAAAGGTTCTTGCTACCAAGCCTGATGAATTGAGTTCAGTTCCTGGAACCCACACAAAAGGCAAAAACTAACTCCTGAAACTTGTCTTCTGACCACCACAGGCGTGTTATGACCTCTGCATATCCATACATGTACAGACACACACACACATATTCAATCAATGTAAAAAATATTTAAAAACAAATTTATGCACATAACATTTATTATAATCCTACTGGGCATGGTTTAATATTATTATATCACATCTATTATAATATATTATATATCATTCTTATACATAGTAATATAGTGTAATGTTGTCCAACAGATAGAACTGTAAGGAGAGTAATATAGTATTAAATATAGCACCTGATACAATGTATGACATGTTCATAAAATATGTATTTATATTATATAATAGCATTGTACATAATGATATATATTACATTGTATATAGCATATGCTATGAATTAACTAGTATAACATTTTATATTATATTACCAACCTTTAAAATGCTGAGGATCCCAGCACCTAGTTTATACCCAGATCAACCAAATAAAAATCCCTGGAGGTCAGAACCAAGCCAGCTTACTGCAGTCTGCACCGTAGCTGAAGAGGACTCTGTTCACTTCAGGAAGTCATGACAAGTTAACAGTCAGCATTATCATAGCACTCAACCGCATGAGGCACCAGTACCATGTGTATTAACCAAAGCTTCTGTGGACCTTGTTATTAAATTTCTATGAGGTCTAGAGACATCATTATTGGCTTCTATGGTACTGTGGTTTACAACAAATGTCCTCTGTCCTGGGTTCCCAGCAGCTTCTAATACCTTTTTATTAGGCGCTCAGAAGGACTGGGAAAATCTTTTCTTCTCATGTTAGCCATTGACAAAATTTATTAAGCCCCTTGAACTTTCCAGGGTGATGAGTATCTTTGTTCTACTGATACCAGGTGTTGGTTGGCTCCGCAGCCGGTCATCAAAAATGCAAAGTCATTACAAGCCAGAAATGTCTTATCCCACCCACTTCTATCTTCTGATAAGGCATAGGGGAATGAGTTAATACCAAACCATGTCTATGTGGGGGGCAGCTGGAGAGTGACCCCTAAAGTGTGGGTATAGGTTGCTGGAGGGTGGCATGCCCAGAACGGAAGTTCTGCACAGCTTCCCACATAACCTGCCTGTGTGTTTACTTGTGCCCTCTTTAATACCTTTCAGAACAAACTGAG
Source organism: Pachyuromys duprasi (assembly GCA_028658305.1). NCBI lineage: Eukaryota > Metazoa > Chordata > Mammalia > Rodentia > Muridae > Pachyuromys > Pachyuromys duprasi. The sequence continues at coordinate 58,030,603 of CM053760.1, forward strand.
AAATGTTAGCAGACATTTTCCTGGATTCTGCAAGCTGTGTTAGCAAATTATCAAGTAAAAGAAAAGGCTCCGGTGAATCTCTTGTTCGCAGCGACAACTAAAGAGAAAGTGTGAGCTTACTTTGTGGTTCTGTCTGATATGAAGAGGAAAGGCAGTCTTGTGGGATTGAGCCCTTAACCTGAAGGGTCAGCACTTACTCTGATTATCGTCAGGATTGAAGTGAGTTTTAGGATGTCCAGCTGACACTGAGAAAGTGGATGGTGTGGGAATAAATCTCACACAGTTAGCAGCCAGAAGTATAATATTTTGAGAACAGAAGAGAAAATGCTTTGTGTTTTTCCCCTAACTTTATGTTAACAAATGAGGTAGGGTTCCAGAAAGCTCCAACAAGGTGACCCGTTAGCCATGTGACATAAGAAATATCCCCCAAAGCCTGCTTCTTCCATTTCTAACACACACCACAGTGTAGATCAGCCTAACTTGTAACCAGTTACCCTACTCCCTTTAAGATTTGACTTGTCAAGAGGTGTGTGCGTGTATGTGTGTGTTTTCAGTGTGGTTAGTGACATTCAATGAGTGTCCTAGAATACCCATCTCAGTGTGCTGAGAGTGACGTGAGTTAGAGACAACAATTAATTACAGGACTTACTGAAACTCAGTGAGCTGGAAAGTAGGGAGAGGTCTCCTCCATATCACACTCCATCCAAACAAAAAATTAGGGGAAATTACTCAAAGGAATAGGATAACTTGTGTTCTTTATATAAGACCATATAGCAATGAGAAATGAACATAGAAATTTGAGAAAAGGCCCAGACCAAGGCCATGAAGTGAACAATGAGTATGTGATTTTTTTTTCGCCACTGCTGATGAAACTTGACCATCACTATCAAACTTGGTTCTGGCTAAACCTCTGTGAATTCTATCCAGAGCAGTCAAGATTGGCACTGATGTCACAGGTCCAGGTGAATAATTGACTTTAGCAATAACTCACTATTTAATAAATTGTCTTGTGGATATCTATTAAACCTAGCTGTTACACCTTGCTTTAAGGGCCCCTACCTTAAGGGATCTGCCTTTGGGGTGGTGCTGTTCCAATGCGATAGAACCATTAGGATGAATGGTCTGAGAGGACCTCATATCATTAGAGGTATGGAACCCCAGGTCTCTTCTTCTTTCTTGGTTTCCTTTCATGGGTTTGCTCTGAACATGCTCCTCCTGTGTTCTCACAAGGCCAGAGTAGTAGGGCCACCTGACCATGGACATGAGCCTCTAAAACCTTAAGCCAAAATAAATAATTTTTTTCCTTAGAGGACTCGCTCAACCATTTGTTAAAATGAATGAAAAGCTCAAGCACCAACCTATTCCCCAAACCACCTAAACTAAAAACTTGAAAATTGGGAAAGACAAGTCTGAGAGTCATATGTAAGGACACTGGGTGTATCTGTGAGTGTATAAATGACTCCTTTTAGACATCTCTAACAGATATGGTACAACACAAAGGACACTGAGAGGACTTAATAACATCACTTTCATCTCAGAATCTTACAGGCCCAGGAGATGCTGCTCACCCACAAGAACTGCTGATTCATGATGCCTCCGGCCCTGTCCAAGACACTTTTATCAAAAATTTTGGACTTAAATCCATTCCAAAATACAACAGATGTGATCATAGGTCACTTTGTGCACTATGTAGGCTACAGGACAAAATATTAAACTCACTAACTTTAAGCTCTTTGCATTAGAAGACATCTCAATAGTGACACTTCTTGCCAGGTGAAGAACTGTTGAACTTTGAGTTGTTTTATAGAGTGATTGTTTAACTGACTGTTGTTTGTTTGTATTTGAGGGGAGGTCTTGAGTATTCCAAGATGGCCTCAAACTCATTACATAGCTGAGGATGGCTTTGAACTTCTCACCCTTCTGCTTCTATCCCCTGAGCTCTGAGACTACAGTTTATGCAGGGCTAAGGATCAAACCCAGGGCCTCATGCAGGCAACACAAGCACTCCTCCAATGGAACCACATCTCAAGTTCCTGATTCCTTCAGTCTAGAAAACAATTGCTCTCTGGATTATCCTCTGCAGAAATCAACTTTGCTATTTTAATTGTTTGTCCAATATGGTAAATACATTATAATCACTAGAATTTCAACATCCAGTAGATCCAGCCAGAGCTATATATAAACATGATACTGTCCTTAGGGCAGATAATAGCCCTGACAGCAGCTAAGGGCTTGGACTATGGTGCTTCCTGGTCTTACATATGCAAATAAGTCAAAACTGTTAGCATACTGGGCACTCTCTCTTAACTACTTGTCCTCCATTCTGTCCCATCCTGGGGTGTTCCCTGCTGTCCAGGTTTTCACTGAGCATCTGAATATGATGATCCTCAGGGTACCATTAACCCTTAAGATACCTCAGCCTTGCTGTCTCTACCCACCCAAAATCCATCTTAAAACTTATACCTAAATCCTCAGGTCAGAATCCATTCGCTTCTCTTGCGCCTTCATTACTTGTAGGTCAGTGAGCTGCTTTCTGGGATCTATGAAAGAGGTAGGTGAACAATGCAAATGCAATCTCTTTGTGGCCTGGATTTGGAAAACTTCCCGTTAGGCGTTCTCAGTACAAGGCCTTCTATCTGCACTGCTATAGTAGAAGACAAGGCCAAAACCTACCTTCCAGGCATTACATTGAAGAGCATTAATCTATGCTGACAACCTGACAACCTCTATAAAGCATGATGGAGACACAGCACGTCCACAAGACTCATTATTCACTTGTTTAACAAATGCAAGCCCGGGGAATTTGATCACTGATTTCTGCCATAACGGAAGGAGATTAAGCAGCTCAATTTGAAGCCTCAATTATGAAATATGTCACCCCTGTTCTACTCGTTCACTTACCTAGCTTCTGGGGCCGTTTAAGATCACCTGCTTCCGCAAGCCCTACTGCTGCAGGTTTTATGCTCTGATGGTCCCCACACTTTATTCTCAACTTCTCCTGATTCTGGCTTCTCATCCTGACCTTCATCAAACCTCTCAAAAGCCTAAGCGACAAGATGTCTTCATTCCTCTTCCCACGGATGAACCTACCTGGAAAATTGTACAATCTCTCCTGCCATCTTCGTTCCCACAGTCATTTTCTAACAGCAGACAGCATGCCACCACAAGCAATGTTATTCAGGGGCAATGTCCTGCCCCGCTGCCTCATCACTCTGCCTAGCAGCCAGAGGATAGGATGGAGCTAAACTTAGCCCAGCAGCTCTCACAACTGAACAGGCATCAGCTGTGCTTAGAGGAAGCTGTGCTTGACTGCAGATGGCTGGACCATCCTGAAGTTTCAAGCCCACGAAGAGAATTCTGAAAATGTGCATGCCTGCTGTATCACACTGTTCCTAGAAAGGTGTGTTCCCACCTCAGATAGGGAACCCATAACAGACCAAAGAGAGGGTACCCCTAAAGTCTAAGTTTGGGGGGTCACTGACAGGACTGTGGATGGGAGGCTAATCTCAGGAGCAGGAATGGCTCTGCAGATCTCACCAGTGGAAGTGACAGTGCTGGTCTGGAGCCCACACCTGAGATCCGCTATCCTGGCAGGCAGGCAGGAGTTTTGGAGCCAGAGCTACAGATTTAACTGCTATCAGTTATGTGACCTTGGGCAAGCCACTTGCTTTCTGAGCCTCAGAAAGTACAATCTGTGCAATAAGGCAAATGTAACTGAACCCATATAGATGATCAAAGGGAAGCATGGGCTGATGTGTGTGAAGCCTTGCCTCTTCAGGACGCATTTGAAATACCAGCCACAGCAGCTACTTGAAGCAGCTAATGACAGAGACGCAAGATAGGGCTCAAAGTCCCTGAGGAATCATCAGTCTCAGAATGGAAGTCTGCATCTTAACCAGGCACCTGGAGAGGCACTGGAGGCCTTGGAGTTTAGAAGCTGCAGCCCTTTTTCTTCACAGGTAGCAAGAAAATGAATGTCTTTTATTCAAGCCTTCGAATTCCCTAGAGGTCAGCAATGCCATCTCCCTGGCCTTCCTGCATCCCAGAGAACTCCATTTGCATTTCTGTCACCTTGCTTTCAATCCTTTCTTATCTTCATGTTTTATTCCTTGTCTATAGCCTTTAAGTAGCTCTAGGTTTCCTAGGCCGCCACTACTGCTGCAAATTCATGGAGAATCAACAAAAGCAATCGCCTCTTTATTGAATGAGTAGAATAATTGAACTGCAGAACACAGACCTAAGAATAATGGCCACAAAAGAGAAGAAATGAGCAATGACTAAGCAAAAGGGACTCTCCCTTGTTAAACAAAATAAAAGGAGAGACCCTGATTGTTAAGGATTTGGTTTGGTTCTGGTGTTTGTCTCCAGCCTCAAATTCAAGTACAGCTGTAAATGATCCAGTCGTGGGTGAAAGCTGTCTTTTAACATAAGTCAGTTTGTTCAGTTTCAGCCCAATATAGTAAGGCTAATGATGGCCTAGGACCAGAGCAATTTTAATTTTCCAAGACAATGCTCAGCTTCTTTCCAAGTCCTTAGCCGGTTATGAAATTCCATAAATCTAACTCGGTGACTCACACGCTTTCATGCAATAATCATTTAGAAAGCTAATTTAAAAGGACAACCCTCAGTTCCTCCATCCCACCCCAATCTGACCCTAAGGTTGCTGGTATTTGCATTTTAACTAAGTGTTCTCCAGGGCTCCACTGTACAGGGCCACAGAGTTCCTCAGGCCAAGACAGGCTGGCCTTCTCAGTGCTTAGGCTGCATTCTCAGTCAGGATGTTCCTGCCAGAGCTGCCCAGGATTCTGCAGATCAAGCCTCTTTCTTTTCTCTCCCATGCTCTTCTCTCTTTACCCGGGGATCACTCCACAGGTTGTAAGGTGAAATTTGACTGTGGTGTTTAGACTCCACAGAAATCCAGGAATAGGCTGATAGGAGGACAGAGAAAAATAATGAGCACGTTGAATTCTCTTTTTCTGTACTGCCCAGAAGCATTTCTCACATGGAACTTGAGCAGCCAAGGAAAAGAGACCTGGCAAGAGGAAGGAAGTTACAAATAAGTCTTAATCCTTCCAGGATCCTCTTCTCCAGGGCAGTAGCCATCAGCCTCCAGTGTCTGTGAAGCCCTTAAACCATGACAAGTCCAAAGTGATTCATGCTGTAAGTCTAGAGCACATTCTAGATTTTTTTAAACTTCATGGATAACAATAATACTAATGTAAATAACTCATTTCTATATTGGTTACATGCTAAAATGGTAATATTTTAAATAACTGGGTTAAACAACATCTTTCATTAATCTTACAAATTTCATTTTCCTTTTTTGAAGATGGCCTCTAGATTAGCTTATATGGTCCATGCGGCTCATGTTGTATTTCTGTTAGTGTTGACCCAGAATTTCATTGGCCAGCAAAATAACCACAAGTCATATTTGATTATTCAAAAATGTTCCCAAAGTAAATTAAAAGGTCAACTCATCTGTTGCACTGGCCACAGTGCAAGCTCTTATGACCACAGGGGGGCTGATGGCAGTCATATTTGATGGCATCTTTGCAGAATGCTCTATTGGACAGATCTGGCCTACTACTTCGATACTGCTCTGTATTGCTTTTAATTGTCTGTCCTAAACTCATTTGGTATAACTTGAATTAGAAATCCCACTCCCAGGCCCAGTTCAAACCCTAATATTTTGTCTTGTGCTCAAATCTAGAATATGTTTGTGTCACAGAGCTAACACGATGGGGAATGGGGAAGCCTCCATTTGTGGCCCCATCCCAGGCTGACAGTCTGGGTTCTCTTGCTCCAAGACCACTGTGTTGGCATCCTACTGCTGTTGTAACAAGTTGTCACAAAATATGCAATTCATAGCACTGATTTGTTCTCTGGAAGTCTGGATACCACAGATCTAAATCCCAAGTGTCGGTAAAGCTAGCTGTGTGCCCTGGGAACCTCAGGGAAGCAGTTCTCTTACCTTGGCTCACAGTCACAGCTCTCCATTCTCTGCCTCTGTCTCCACATGTCTCTCCTCTTCTTCTCACATCTCCCTCTCTCATTTTCTAGTTATACTGAATCCATCCAGACAACCCAGGGGCATCTCTCCATCTCAAAATCCTAATTGAGTTATACCTGCAAAGTCCTTTTTGTCATGTGAGGTAGCATGCTCACAGCCTGGGGACCAGGATGTGGACATCTGTGAGTGACCACTGCTGCCTATGCAACCCTTACTGAGAGAAACAGCATTTTTTTTCTGACTGCTGCTTGCCATGTCAAGAGCCCAAGTGGCTCTGTATAATCCAAGGAAGCCTCGAGCGCCTTGTGGTTTTGATTAAAATGACCTTGTGAAAACCAAACAGCTAAGAACTCCCCAGACCATACCCTTGTCCACATACCCAGAGCAAGATATGAATTTTTTTTTCTGTTAGGAGGCCAGCTCATCACTTCATATCAAAGCTGTGCCTCACTAGAACATTACTGTCACCCTTTTTCAACTTCATAACCACCCCTACTTGCCGTATCCCTTACCCAGAAGAGAAACATTTTGGCCTGAAGTCAATGACATAACTCATGTGTTGAAACCATTCCCAGTTCAAAACTAGCTTGATATTTAAAATAAGAAGATTGATGATAAGCACATGTCTGAGTTACTGGAAAGGTGTGAATAGAAGGCCATGATCGATTCAACCCCGGATAATTCTAACTTGATAATTTTTTTAATGATCATCGCAAGTTCTCAGTGAATGTTTTTGAGTTGTCAATAACATTAGATTTCCCATGGTAGTGCAATTCCATAAGGGGGTCAGAACTCTGGTGCATGTGTGGGGGAAGTTACCAAAGTAGAACTCATTGAGCCAAAATGAATATAATTCATATAAAAAAAAGTAACCACTGTTGCTAAACAGCTGTGGGTTCTCAAGTAGGACTCTGGTTTCACAAAGGAGGACAATAAGTGATTCCCAGAGCACCTGACACTACATACAGGCAGTGCGAACAGACAAAAATATTGGGTATTAGCTGGGGTGTAGCTCAGCTGACAGCATGCACATCTAGCACACAAGAGGCCCTATGCTAGATCCCCAAGCAAGACAGAAGTCAGATGTAGTGGCACACACCTGAAACACCAGCACACGGGAGGTGGACACAAAAGGATCAGAAGTTCAAGGCCATGTTTAGCCACAAGTGAGTTAAAGAACACCCTGGGTTATGTGAGGCCCTATCTCAAAAAGAAAACAAACAAACAAACAAAAAATCCCTCTGTCTCAACCACCAGTGTGAAGTTCAGAGAATTCACAGGCATAGTTCAGGACATGGAAATTCTTCCTGGTTTTTGGCTTAAAAGTCAGCAAAACAACTCCAGGCTATTCCATAATCTGTAGACTGAGTGGCCTGTCATCAGAACCATGTTGAAATGATCAACAGCTGAGTTCCTGCGGCCAACACTAGCTGAAATGTAGCGTTGGTGTGTGGGATAGCTAGTTTTTTGTCTACTTGATACCAGCTAGAGTCATCTGAGAGGAGGGTACTTCAGTTGAGAATGCCTCCTTAAGATCTGCCTGGACGTTTAAGCAAGCCTGTGGGGCATTTTCTTGACTAATGATTGATGTGAGCAGGCCCAGTCCACGGTGGGCCGTGCCACCTGTAGGCGGTCCTGAGTCATGTAAGAAAGAAGACTGAGCAAGCTATGGGGAGCAAGCCAGTACGCAGCAGTAGTCCATGGCCTCTCATTAGTTCCCACTTCCGGGTTCCTGGTCTGGTTGACTTCCTGTCCTGACTCCCTCAGTGATAGACTATTACATAGAAGTATCAGATGAAATAAACCCTCTCCTCCCCCAAGATGCTTCGAGTCACAGTGTTTCTTCCTAGCAATTGATACCCTAAGACTGTGTACACAAGGAAAATAGGGCACTGGCCTATTTTCTAGTTCTATAGCAGAATCCTTGAGCCTGGGTACTTTATAAAGGAAAGAAGCTGCTTTCATTAGTTGTGGAGTCTGGGAAGCCCAAACAAGGATGCCTACACCTTCCAAGGGCCTCATGCTGCTTCATAAAATGACAGGAGGAGCAAGGAGAGAAGGTGATGGGCACCACTCTGCTTTGCTGCAGGCCTGCTTTCATGCTAACCCAGTGCAGCTCTCCCAAAGCCAGAGCACCAGTCTCTCTGTGGGGGTGTTATCCCTTCTGACCCACATTTGTCTCATAGATCCCACTTCTCTCAATACTGTGACGTCACATGGGTTTGGGTGCAGACAAACTATCCAAGCCATAGTAGGCAACTTCTACCAGGGAGTATTCTGCATTTGTGACCCTCCCTGTGGAAATACAGAAGTAAGAGACTCAGAAACCTACCACTAAGCAGGAGGGAGGGAGGGTTGTGGGGGAAAGGACCCAAGAGAGAGGAAAAGTGAGCCTTCACTGTATCATGGAGCTGATCACCAGTTTGTGAGCTTGGAGGAACCACAGTGGGTCTTGCAGGATTGTTTTCCTCAAAGTCAGGAGGCTTCTAGGTCAACGGCATCCTCTGGGGTTTCACTTCACTGATTTCCTGGTTTCCCTCCATGACATCTGTAAAGCAGGACCCTATGCCTAGGTGGCAATCAGTCCCTTGACATGGAATGACATGAGAGGGCCACTCCAGCCTCTGAATGTCTGTTCCCCTCATCCCTCACCACATACTCTCTGCAGGCACCCAGTGAGGCCCTGCAGGCCCATTTGAGACTTGAAGCAGGTGTGCAACAGAAACTCCTGGGCATCCTGGGATGCCCTCTTGAAAATAATACAAAAATGGACTGCAGCGATGGCTCAAGAGCCATGCCGCTCTTTCTGAGGGCAGAGCTTCAATTCCCAGCACCCACATCGTGAATCACAACCATCTGTAAGTCCAGTTACGTGTGTGCAGGTACGTGAACCATCCATATATGCAAAATAAAAATAAAAGTTCTCAAAAGTGAAACAAAAATAACTCAGGGACTCTACAAGACAGTGGTAAAAGTGGCCCAGAAACATGCAAAGCCCTGGATTAATCCCTAGTATGCACACAGGACTGAACACACACAAGTGCACACAGAGCCAGGGACAGGGAAGGGAGGGGAGAGGGGAAGAGGATGGAAGGAAAGGAAAGGAAATCAGAGGGAAGAGGAGGTAAAGAAGAAGGGAAAGAGAAAAGAGAGGAGGGGATAGGAGAGGAGAGGAGAGCCTGGCATGCTGACATGAAGAGCTGTGGTGGAGGAACCATGCTCAGCCCTTGTCTAGATCTGGTTCAGGAAATACACAGAGGCAAGGAGAGGAAAAAGTTTTGGTTTTGTTTGTTTGTTTGTTTTAACTCACAGCTCACTAGAGTGAAATAACACATTCCCTGCCTCTCCCTCCAGGACAGGCAGTGTACTCCACTACCCTTCGCCTCTCTCTTGGTTTTTCCTCCATCTCACTTTAGCTTTTGTTGGGCTCTGTTGCACTGTGCTCTTGCAGAGAAAAGGCTGTGTCGCCCAGACCCACAGGCCTCCCCTGCAAGCAAGCAGAGAGCTCTGCTGATTCGTGGTTTTGAAGGCATCTCCATTTTCTTTTTCTCCACAGTCGTACTGCATTCCTATCAACAGTGTGTAAGGATTCCCTTTATTCAAAAAGGCACTCAAGTAGACAAAAAGTGGAAACATCAATGGTGAATGAAGCCATTATGATAGAACTACATAGTGGATGGCTATTCTACCTTCAAAAGGAAAGCCCATTATTTTTTTTAATTTATTTATTTTTATCTCAATCACAGGTTAGGTACTTTGAATCCCAGGCGTAGCCCCCTCCCTAA
>CM053760.1:58040897-58121704 GCA_028658305.1 Pachyuromys duprasi
GTCTCAGTTGAACTCTGTTGTGGGCTCTGTGTGCCCAGCTTCATGCTCTGTGCTAGAAGCTGTGGGCACTGCAGGCTGGTCACCCCTCTGGTCTGGAGTCTTTACTCCTTACTCTGTGCTAGAGTCTGAGTGTCCAGGTTTGAGATGTCAGCTGGGGGCTGTGTACTCCGCCCTGGGATTGCTGCTAAGGGCTCTCCCCTGGAATGGAGATTTGGCGCCTTCTTCTGTGCCAGGGGCTGTGCACCTGAGATGATATTTGGGGCACACACAGTGGGTTTGGGTTGGTGTGCATCCGCTGTATGCAGGCCTGTCTGAAATGGTGCCCGAGGCCTTCTCTGTCTGGCCCGTGGACAGACACCCGAACTGCGGTTTTTGCTGGCGGATCCGTGCAGCTTTTGCCCTCAGTGTGCGGTCTGGTCAAGATGGTCCCCGTATCCTCTCAGTCTGTGGTGGTTCCAGCGATTGGTGCGTGCCCGCTGCACACCCGTGGGTTGAGGCAGACTCACACACTGACTGAGTTTTTGCTGGCGGAAGCATTTGGCGCACGCCCGCAGTGTGCGGACTGGTCAAGATGGTCCCTCAATCCACTCAGTCTGGGGTGGTTCCGGTGATCGGTCTGAGCCTGCAGCACACCCGCGGGTTGAAGCAGAACCCGGGTGCAGTGTGCGCTCGCAGTGTGCAGTTCAGTGAAAACGGTGCCAGTTCCTCCTGAGACTGCCCGCGAGACTGTGTGATCCAGTCTATAATGGTGGGTGCGGGCACCCAGCGTGGCTACTCGTTCCGATCAGAGCTGTGCGCCGCTGGTCACCGGGAAATTTTTCCAGGTAATAACTGGGTGTCCCTAGGGTTTTCCCACTTGATTTTCTCACCGTGGGAGTTCCGCTCACCTGGCACTCAGAATGCTGGCATTTTAGGTCCCAGAGTTCAGTCTCCTCGTCACTGCGTTGTTTCTGTTCTCCTACTCCTCAGACACAGTGTTCTCTCATGGCAGCCATCTTGGATCCCCCCAAATCCCATCATTTTTAACACCATGGATAAAACCAGAGGACAATGTGCAACATGGAATGTGGGCTTCTCAAGGGGAAAAAAAAAGGATATTTACACACTGTCCTAGTATGCTTTATATTACTGCTCTAAACACCAGGAACAAAAGCAAGCTGGGGAGGAAAGGGGTTATTTCATACCACAGCTTACAGTCCATCATGGAGGGAAGTCAGAGAAGGAACCCAAGGCAGGGACTTAAAGGCAGGAACTGTACAAGAGACCATGGAGGAAGACTTTACTGGCTTGCTCTCCAGATTCACGTTCAGCTACCTTTCTTATACAACCCAGTACCACCTGTCCAGGCTGGAAAGGCCAAGAGTGGACTAGGCCTTCCCACATGAGTCATTAATCAGGAAAATGCCCCCACAGACTTGCCTACAGGCCAATTTGATGGGGGCTACTGTCTCAAGTGTGGTTGCCTCTTCCCAGATGACTCTAGCTTGTATGTCATTAACAAAAACATTACCCGTCACAGGTGTCTTTTGACAGTGATACATGCATATCCACAGGTAATTTTGGAGCTTTCTAAGGCTCACTGTCGCATCTTCAGAAGCCCACCTGTGGCAAACAGCTTTGCCCTGCCAAAGCAAGAGAAAGTGTAACTGGAGAGCCAAGACAGAGGAGAATCACTACCAGGATAGAGTGAGCAGATTCAGACATGGATCCCTCGCAAGAACAACAGCTATACCCAAAACGGCAGCTATTGCACATCCAATGCATCTTGAGGATTTTGACAGTCAGCCATAATGTAAATGCTCTAGTTTCCACACCTGATTCAAAGGCTGAGTAAACAAGTGAATGAGGGCTGAGAACTGTAGGTCAGTGATCAAGCACTTGCTTAACATAGGTAAGGCCCCAGCATAGTACATTGGAAAAAAAAATCTTTTGGGGCTGGAGAGATGGCTTAGCAGTTAAGATCACTGACTGCTCTTCCAGAGGACCCAGGCTCAAATCCCAGAACTTGCATGGCAGCTCGCAACTGTCCTTCACTCCAAGATCTGACACCCTCACACAGACATACATGCAGGTGAAACACCAATACACACAAAATAAGGGTTAATAAGTTTTTTAAAAAATAATAATCTTGTCCGGTCCCAGACGCTGTGGGAGCCGCGGGTTACTGTGAAAACATGGCCAAGTCCAAGAACCACACCACACACAACCAGTCCTGCAAATGGCACAGAAATGGCATCAAGAAACCCCGGTCACAAAGATATGAATCTCTTAAGGGGGTGGACCCCAAATTCTTGAGGAACATACGCTTTGCCAAGAAGTACAACAAGAAAGGCCTGAAGAAGACGCAAGCAAACAATGCAAAAGCAATGAGTGCACCAGCAGAGGCCATCAAAGCCCTTGTGAAGCCTGTGGCTGTTAAACCCAAGATGCCAAAGGGCCCCAGCCGCAAGCTCAGCCAGGCTTCAGCTCCAGCTCAGGTTCAGGTTCCCAAAGGTGCCCAGGCCCCTGTGAAGGCCCCGTAGGAAAGGCTTCTGCTAATGTGAAGACAGACAGACTGGTGTGACACACCTACACACTATTTACAGATGACCAGTGTCCTATGCTGTTTTTACAAATAAACCTGAGACAAGATCTGTAAAAATAAATAAATAAATAGATAGATAGATAAATAGATAAATAGATAAATAAATAATAATCTTTTTAAATAAAGCCCTTATTCTACATAAACTAATGGGCTTGGCATCATAAGTGTCAGCCTACCTATTTTCATGTTGTTAAAACACTATAGCAATGCTCAAATGTTAGGAAAGCAGAAGAAATCCTAACAATGTCCCAGCAAGGCCTGAGGAACGGTACAAATGCTGTCAGTAGAGTTCACCCCTCTGGGAGAACCTCCACTCACTCCAGCCTTTGCCTGGTTTCAGAGAACAAAAGGATGGAGCAATTGGCTAAGCTCAGCGAAACCTGCTGCAGATACAGAACGATTAACTGAAGCTACCAAGGACTGACCAGGACAGTCAGTGCAGCCAGAACTAAAGAGCTTGAAACAGGGAGTCAGCCCCAGTGAACCAGGTTCTCAGAGAGGTCCAAGAACTCAGCCAACAAGAGCTTACAACCACCCATGCAGTCGTCACTGGAGAGAGAACTACAGAAACAGGACCAAGGCTGGACACACCATGAGGAGGGAGGCTGGGACCAGTGAGCCCAGGGGTGACAAAAGAGGGAGCAATCCAGAGATCTGCACCCCAAGCCTGTGTCCTCTAGATCGTGTGGGGCCTTCGCGTCCATGCTGTAGAAGTCATGGGTAGGAATAGGGCTCAGCGGCCAGCTCTTGCAGAGCAGGCATGACATCAATCACTGGCACAACAAAACACAATCAAATTAAGTTCAATTGAACTAAAGCCAAGTCACTCTCCTTAATAAGGAAAAAAAAAAGGCCAAGTTTTAGAAATGTTTTCTGTTTTCCAACTCAAGAAAGCTAATTTCTTTAATCCCCTGCACATTAAAAACAAATAAGTACTTCAGTGATGGAAAGAAAGAAAACAGTGTGAGTACCCTGGGGATCTTTTTATAGTATAGAGTGTGAGAATATTAATTAAAGGAATCTCAGAAACGGAGAGGGCCTGAGAAAGGGAAGGAACGAGAGTTTAATTTGAGGTGTTGTTTTGCCGAGTTAACAACAAAACGTCCCCTCCCTGAGTTACTCACAGCTATTCTCAGGAACACCGTGGGCCCCCAAAATGCTCCCGTTGAAAGTGTGAAGCATCGAGAACCAATTTAACACAAACCTCTCCCAGAGAAGGGCCTGTTAAGAGTGAAGAACACAAATTAGCAAACCCTGGAGCACTGAGTGAGCATCAGAGAAGAGCAGCTAGCGCCCGAATGGCTATTTCGAGTCCGTTTTTGAAACTGAAAATGTGAAAAGGAAAAACAGATGCTCCTACACAAGGCTTTCCAAAACTGAGTGTCCTTGTACCTGTCAGAATTCAAGTGATACTCCTCAGCACTAATTAATAATCAACTAGTGACAATTATCAGTACCCTTCCTGGGGACCACACTCTGCCTCCTGAGTCTAAAGACAACGTCTCTCTAGTCCTTCTTGGGCCCTGCAGGAAGTTTTTCTGTTTCTATTTGGGGAGTCCAGAAGCTGAGTGGCAAGACTGTGCACTGTCTCTTTGCTAGTGACTAAGTCCCTGTTCCCGGGGCTAGCAAAAGTTTGCCAGGGGCTGCTTGCTCTTCAGGCTTTGCATTCATTAACTCTTAATTTTTCCCAGGCCTAGGATGTGGGCACTGTTTTTAAATTATAACACCCATCTTAGGAACAAGGTGGCCAGGCCAGGAGAGCAGGTTTCACCCTGTGTTTCCTCTGCTTCCCTGCTCCAGTCTGGACTCTTGGCCACTTGGTCAGCCAGGGTCTCTCCATGACTTGTATGTGTCCTTTCTGCACTTCTCACTTGTGGGCAGCATTCTGTTCAGGTGTTTCTGTACTGTAAGCCTCACTGTCAGCAAACAACGTGTGGTCAGAGGCTATTGCTCATAAATGACTGAGAGCCATTTGAAGTCAGGAAATCACAACATTTTATAACAGTGGTTACTCTTATTCTACTATCCAGACTTGATCTACGGCCATGAGTGATATGAGAACATTATTTGGTGGCTTGTTTTAAATGAGTAAGTAACATTATCTATGATTTATCTATTTTTCAGAGCAGATATACTATGCCGGCCCTGTCAATAACCTTGGACTTGAAGTTCCACTGGTAAGGTTTTGGTTTTCTGTTCTGTGTTTAACTATTAAATAGTTAAACACAATTTAACTATTGTGTCAAAGACTTGATCTTCAACTCTTGGGGGAGAAAAAAAGAGAAGGATGAGGAGAAGGCAAGGAAGTAGGAAGAAGAGGAGGAATAGAGGAGAAGCAGTTGAAAGTGTTAGCACATTCCATAATTTGAAAGTGCTAGCACATGCCATAATTAGGAGGCATACGTAACATGCTGGCTTTGTCCTTTTGATGCTTCATATTGGTGTATATGAATATGTATATATATTCCACACACACGCATTTGCACACACAAACGTGACCACATAACACATGTACACAAATAATATGCACAAATAAATACAGGTGTACCCAGCCCACCACTCCAGAGTCTGGAGCATTCAGGGTAAAGGGGACACATCTGGTGGGGGGTCTCCTTGCTGGTGAGGACTTTGCAACGTCCTAAATCAGCACAGGGCATTAGGAGACAAAGGGAGTCAGAGTTTTTACACATACCCACTCCGGAGAAAACCCATTGACTGAATCCACTCACAAAGGCAGAACCCTTTCAAAGGTCCCACCAGGGCACACATCCTCAGACCTCACCCTGAGGATTAAGTTGGAACACACCTTATAGCGGAGACAGTTAAGCTACAGCAAGGTGTCGCAAGTAGATAAGAGTGGCCTGTCCTGAGCATTCATGGGCAAGACTCAAAGCGAGGACTCGGATTTCCCAGGAAGTCCTCTTTACTCAAAACAACATGGTTTCTGACGTGTGTGGACTCAAGCTACCCTGACACTGTCATGCGTTTTCCTGTTGTTCCTGGAAAGAACGATACGGAACATCATGAAAATATCATCATTTAAGCATCTTGTCTTCAGCTTCATCTTTTCATCTTCAGCTTCATCTGACACCTGAAGGAGACGTTGTCCCTTGCATAAGGAATCTCCTGAGCTTAGTTTCATCCAGCCCTGGGATTATTTTCCTCCTGTCCCATCCTGTGAGCTGCTAAGTCACAGAGTCAGGAGCAGGCCCTCCTCGGTTTCTACAGGAACCCTTCTCACAACCTGAGTCTCTGTCCCTCCCTCTCTGGAAATCTCCAGTGATCTTCCACAGCCTTTCTGTGAAATGCACAAGTTCTTCCAAGGAAGGAAAACTCAATCTCTCCTCACTCCTAGCACACAGGGCCTGAAATCTCCCAGGGAGCATTTCTTCACATTGTTGCTACTTGAACACTCTTCCTTTCCTCATTTTTCTTCTGATACCCCACTAGAGACTGATGTAATAATTGCTAACAATTGGATTTCGTTTTGCTTTGCTGGCTTTTTAAAATCGGTTACCCTTAGCAATTCCTATGCAATGAAGGCAGAGTTGGGGAGGGGAGGACTCTTAAAGTCATAGATGCTCTTTGAAAGGAAATTTAACTTCAGAGATGTAAAGAGCTTTACAGATGCTCCTCGTCTGGATTACAGGATTACATGCCATAAACTCTCCATGAATTAGAAATAGTTTAAGTCAAAAATGCATTGAGGTGACCCAATCTACCAATTATCAGAGCTTAGTGGCATAACAGGCAGAAGAGTGATGGTCATTCAATCGTTTATTCTCCTGACTGGGCACTGGGACACACTGTCACTGCTCAGTGTGGAAGGAGGTTTGAACAGGGGTGAGCCTGTTTCTGCTTTTCCAGCACTTGAATTATAAGCATGTACCACCTCAGCTGATGTG
The DNA here is from genome assembly GCA_028658305.1 of Pachyuromys duprasi. Taxonomy (NCBI): domain Eukaryota; kingdom Metazoa; phylum Chordata; class Mammalia; order Rodentia; family Muridae; genus Pachyuromys; species Pachyuromys duprasi. Next base: position 58,047,387 of record CM053760.1, read on the forward strand.
CCACAGGCCTGGAAAAATGAAAATTTTAAATGCAAAGCACAGATCCTGCTGAGCTTTGTTTTCGTCTCTTGCCATTTTAAAGCCATTGTGAGCGGGCACCATATTACAGTCCTCTACAGTCCTTTCCTACGTTCTTCACCCAAGAACAGTGCTCCAGGAGATACAGCCCAATGTAAGCCAGACTCATGACCAGCTGTCCTGACCCTGTTCTTCTGGGGCCTGCACGTGGGAAGCAGACACCCGGCCAGCTCCTGACCCACCCCCAACCTGTAGACCCAACAGAGGACATAGCTTCCTGGGACATGCCCCACCCAGGCCTGTGCAGCTGGGGACCTTGATCTCCAGAGGAGCTGCCCACACTGGCCACAGACAGCCCCAGTATGACCAGGGCCTCCGGCTCACAGCCAACTGCCACGGAGCTTCAGAAAGAACAGGCACGCCGTTCTTAGCAAAAAGACTCCACTTTCCTAAAACAGTTGAGAGCATGTTAGTGAAAGACACACTCACATCCCCTCCTTCACCTAGACTGCACAGACATAGGCTATGAACTAATGGAAGTTTCTCTTTAGCCAAAATTGTTTCCCATTCAGCATTTACTCTTCGATACCTTGGTTGTATTTCCTCTTTCTTGAAATGTATTTATTTTCTTATCTATATATGTGGTATATACTTACTAGTGTGGTTGTGTGTGTACACAGGCCTGAAGTCTCCACTGAATATCTTTTCTTGGTCTCATTCCATCTTTACTTTTTACGTTGTGTGTGTGTGTGCATGTGTGTGTGTCTGTGTGTGCTGTGTACACATGTCACAGTGCATGTGTGGAAGTCAAAGGACAACTTGCAGGATTTCAGTTCTCTCCTTGTGGGCTCTGAAGATCAAACTCAAGATGGTCAGGCTTGGCAACAAGCCCCTTTACTACTGAGCCATCTTGCCATCCCTGCGCCTTTATTCTTTGAGACAATGAACCTGAAGCTCATCAATTCAGCTGGACTGGCTGACCAATGAAATTCAGGGATTCACTTATCCCTACCCTCAACCCCCACCCCCACCCCAGGCAGTGCTAAGGATATAGCAGCACACTGCTACCCCTGTTGTTGTTGTTGTTGTTGCATATATTCTGGAGATACAAATTCATGTCTCTGTGCTTGCACATAAGACCCTTCACCAACTAAGCCGCCTCCCTAGCTTAAATCTTTTAATTGATGCATAATAATTGCGCATGTCTATAGAATGTCACCCTGATGTGACATTCAGGGTATATATCGATCAGATCAGGGCAATTGGGTAGCCATTGTTATGATTTCTTTATGCTGAGAAAGGATAGCGCTAGCTTATTTACTTAAAGCCTTGTCCACCAGCTTATGTTGCTTTTAACACATCCAATCCCATCTGCATATGATCCCATATTTGCCTGTGTCTGTTCTTCTCTGAATTAAAACCTAAGAGCTCCTTTGGGCTTCCAAAACATGTGGACACCCTCTTGGTATAACCTGAACCATGAACTGCCAAGGACACAGATGCATACTTCCTGCCTGCACATTCACAGCCCTTCTCAGCAGCAGAAACAGGCTGCTCTCTGTCCGTTGCCCCTACTCTGGCCTCCTGTCATGTAACCCATGCCTCCATCTGACTCCACAAAGGTCCGGTTCCCCGAGTAACCTCAGCCTTTATATAAAAGCACGTGTATCTTGTCATTCGTAATCTAGAGCGCGTTCCTTCAAGTGCTGTATCTTCTTTTAAGCTAATGTCACTTATGGCCTCTTTTACACATAACAGCCAAAGAGATCCTATGGGCTTCCAGTCTTCCTGCCTCTTCCCTGAAGTTCCATTGGCCTCTCAACTGTCTCTTCAATGTAGGGATGGGACATCAGCCCTACAGTAGCATGGCATCTTCTTGCATCTCTTTCAGGTCTTTGCCTAAAGGTCATTCCCCCCCACCAAGGCTTCTTCCCTTTGATCATCCTACTTAGAGACACAAGCCAACATCAGTCCCACCTTACCCAGCCGTCCTTTCCACCCCACTTCCGACATGAATTTCTCCATAGTGGCTACATCTGTATAGCTCCTTACCCTGCAAACTTTTCATCTCTCTCAGTGAGGATGCAAGCTATACAGAGCAAAGAGTTGGTTTGTGCTATTCTAGTTTATCTCCAGAGACTGCCATGCCCAGCACACAAAAGGAGCTCAATAGATATAACTGTTCCTCAGTACTCATGAGGAGCAGATTCCAGGAGCCTTTCAAACATCAAAATCCACAGATATTGCCAGAAAGATGGCTTAGAAGGTAAAGGTGTTTGACGACCGTGGGGTCCCATATCGTAAAATGAAAAACAGTAATGCCCCTCAGTTGTCCTCTACCCCCCACACACACACACATTCACCCATATGCTATGGCATGTACACATGTATACACAAATAAGGAAATAAACGTAATTTTAAAAACCTTTAATACACAGCTGCCCATGTCCTTTTCTAAAAACAGTCTTTGCAAATATTACCTATACTCACCCTTGGGCTCACTTTAATCGTTTCCAGAGTACTTAGAATACTGATCTCATGTAAGCTCTATGCTGATTGTTACACTGGATTGTCCAGAGACTCTCCAAGACAAAGGACTCTCCACATGCTCAGCACAGAAACAGCTTCTTGCAAATGTTTTCATTCTGCAGTGGCGGGGTGCTCAGATGCCCAGTCCTTGGGTTGAGAGGGGAGTGACTGTGGTAAGTGACTGTTGTGGATCTCTGCCTTCTGCCTTCCCTGTGTCCCTTGCAGGGGGAATACCAGGTCTTGCTGGAACTGTACAATGAAAAGCGTGCCACTGTGGCTTGTGCTAATGCCACCATCGTCCGCTCCTGACCATGGCCTGCCAGAAAACACACAGCCAGCTCAGCGTCGGGGAACCTCAAGGCCCCCAGGCTCGCCTAGCAATGCTCTACAAAGAAATTCCTCGTGGGTTCCTCTGCCAATCTTAGTCCTGACGACAGATGTTCCCAGACCAAACAGACGTAATAAAGCCTCTGAAATGATCTATTTCTGAGCCCCATTTGTAATGGCTCTCCTTACGTAATCGCATCTCATCAAACTTATCTCCTTGTCTGCTCCATAGGAACACTTCCTCACAGGTGCCTGGGACGAAAAAAAAAAATCTGGCTCACACCTATTCATTGTGGCTTGCTCAATGACTGCAAGTACAGTCTGCGTTTGTAAGAGTTTGTTTCCCCCACACACACATACCCCATACAAGTGTTAGCCACTAGCACTCCATAGTAAGTCTCAGAAAGCCAACAAGACTGTAGCCTGCCTAAAATCAGAGCTCCTGGGCCCTAAGACCATGATGGGAGAAGCTGATGAAACCCCACCAAGAGTGACACCATCCTCCCACTTATCCACATACTCTTTACCTTCATCCTCTGTGTCTGTGAGCTCTCCATCTCTGTAACAAATCCCAGCGATAACTAACTTACAAAGGGGAAATGGATGCCGGGCTCACAGCTTTGGAAGTTTCTGCTGGTGACGTGGCCCTTACGCTTTGACCTGCAGTGGAGTGTCACCTTACAGCAGGAGCATTTGACAGAGTAAAGGGTCACAGGATCCTACAATCCCCTTCAAGACTATAATTCCAGTTAACTGAAGACCTCCTCAAGGTTGCATCTCCTCTAAGGAGCATCTCTCCAGGAACCAAGCTTTTGACTCATTGGCCCTCCAGGACAGTCAAGATTCAAACTGTAGCATCCCCAAAGCCTTACTTTAGTTGTCCTCAGTGCATATTGGTGCTTATTCTTGAACTCATTCATTCACTCATTCATTCAGGCAATTATGCTAACCACTTTGCATATCAGGTACTACGGTCTTAGGATACACTTAAAAACAAAAAGGCGCTGTTCCTACCTTCTCAGAATTATCAGTCTCCTAAACTGCTTAGAAGTCATGTGTCCAGTTTGGAGAACATTCACTCATATCATCCACAAGTCCCTCAGTAAGTGGGCCGGTTCCCATCTTGCTTCTGGAGCCATCCCATCTTGCATGTGTAGATGGTGCTTGGGCTCTGCAGCACTTCACTCCCATTTTCTTCCAGTCTCTACCAGGCAGTATCCCTGGGCCTCCTGCCACAAGGTTCTAGTAGAGGTAGGTGGGTTGGCTTTTATGGGTACTAAAAAATTCTAGTACCTATAAAAGTGTCTTTGTGTCAGATTAGAAGAGGAAAAAGCATGTTAGCTGTTTTGAATTCCTGTAAGTACACAATTAAATCTCTGAGAATGAATGGTGCTGAGAACGGATGGCTGAACATACCCTGTGAGTCAGCGCTAAACCAACTAGGGTGGCCAGACATACATGCATAGGAAGTCAGAGACTTAGAGGTAGTATTTATTAGGTTTTCTCTTCCAAGGAAATAAGGCTATTCAAGCTGAATTAAAAGTAAAGAGTGCAGGTTTATTGGGGAACAGCTCTCAGATGACCTCACTGGTCTCAAAGAATGGGGCCAGGGAAATCACAATGCAGACAAGGAGACAAGGGAAGAGGGGTGAAGAGCACACACACACAAAGGGAGAGAGAAATGCAGAGAGAGAGTGTGACCAAAATATCTGGCTTCTATAGGGAAGAGCCCCTGGGGGAGGGGAAGCCCAGCCCTTGGGCTGAAAAGTTCACTATAGAGGTTGGTGTGTGCCAGCCATACCCTGTAATGGGTAGGGACTGAGGTATGCTGGGAGAACCTGGAGGCCAGGTTCACTTTGATATTTTAAATAGGTACCTCAGCCATTTGTCCAGGGTCTGAAACTCAACAAATTGGAGTTTTCTGAGTTGACGGCCAACAAAAATGATAGCAGTGAACCCTTAATGTTCATGAGAATCGCAGCCATGCCAGGCCTAGGAGCAAGCCTGTCATTATACCACCATTCTGACCCTTCCAGTCCCTGCCATGCCAGGTACGTGCCCTATTCCTTTCTCGGCACATTCCTCTGATTGATAAAAGCCCTCATAGTCTCTGTACTCACTCACACATCCCAGCAGCTCAGAACAGCTGGCACAGGCTCCCAAAGGCATCAGATGCCAACCATTCCTTTCCTTTTGCTCTTCTTAAACCAGACAGGTCTGGTGTGTGTGTGTGTGTGTGTGTGTGTGTGTGTGTGTGCATACATGCATGTATAATGTCATAGACATAGATATTGTGTCAGATTCTATGTTTGAATTAAATAGGGACTGTCATTTACAGGGCTGATCCCTGACACGGCTGTAAGAATATACTCACACAGTTTCACTAAGAACATGATTTGCAAGAAAAAGAAACTGTTCCTCTGTCCCAACATATGTAGTTTCCTAATGTCTTTTCCTAAGCCTTGGCTTTTAGCATTTTTGCAAGTTGAGAAAATTTTTTCTCAATTTTACAAGTTGAGAAAGAAAAAACTCCAGTATTTAGGAGTCTCCTACAAAATACAGTTCGACCCAGTAGGAGAAATGGCCAGACTCACTCCGGTGGAAGATCGTAACTGAGACTGTGTGTGGTGTGGCAGAAGACAGGAGGTGTTGAGAGGTGGTTCCTAGATGAGTGTAGCCCCCACTCCTCATCAGAAAAGCCTCCTCTGCAGTTCACAGAGACAGCTGCCGAGAGCCGCAGCTGCTCAGAACACAGAGGGCTGGCTGTGGTGCCCGTCCCAAACCCAGGAGAAATGGCTGAGGTGTGCATTAACATAGCAACGCGGACTTGGCTGCCAGGTTCTTCCACCATCCCTCAGTCCCTGCCTGTTACAGAGTATGGCTGGCATGCCCTACCAGCTACCCTAAACTTCTCCAGCCCAAGGCTCGTCTGCCCTTCTCCCCAGCTGCCCTTCCCTATATAATCCCATCATTTTGGTTATCCACCCCCTTTTTTGGTCTACCCTGTACCCTTCTAGTCTTCCTGTCTTCTTCCTCTCCTCACATGGCCAAGCTCAGTCCAGTCATGTTTACTCAGGACTCTCCCAGATGTCTCTGCCTCAGACTATTCGCTCCCTTTTACCCACAATAAACTTTCCATTCCACCATACCTAGAACCAGTCACATCCTTTGCTTTTTTATTTTTCACTATTTTTTTTATTCAGATACATTTACAACATAACCCTTCACCTAAGGCATAGGGAACAATGCAGAGCACAAGGAAGAAAGACTGTAAGAGAGGATTGGGAAGTCTGTGGTTAAGACTGTCTTCTGAATATGACAGGAAAGGTACACCCATGGAATCTTACCTCACAGCTGCTTAAACAATACCCGAACAATTGCAACACAGTTGACATGCCAACGTTGATGGGGGGGATTTTGACGGGACACTAGATACAAAGCTACAAGCAGCTCAAGACTGCTGAAAGAGAAAGGTGATCCTCCCCAGAGATGACTTCCTGAAATGGTGATCCAGTCCCAAGGGGTCAGTCCTAAAACTATATACAAGCAAGCAACACTAAACAGACTTGACATTTGGAATTTATAATGCAAATAAGTATTTGCATATGTATGCAACAATAGTAGTTAAAGAGTAAGAGGCCATAATTTTTTTGAGGAGAGGACACGGGAGAAGTTGGAGGCAGGGATGAAATAATGCAATTATATTTTAATTGAATAAAAAGTTTTTTTAAGTGGGTGCCAAGAGCCAGAAATCTAGGTGGTGTCGTAAGGAGGCTAGAGAGCAGGGAAGAGACCCAGATTGTCTATAAAATAATTCAAGTTTACTTATCTTCTCCTAAAAAGACTTTGCTACTGTCTTGAAATCCCCCTGGAAACCTCCAGGAGCTTGTCAGACCTCTGAATAGGAAAAGAAAACCAATTTGACGAAGTTACACTGTTCACCAAAATTCAAGGCCTCTCTCACTGTAATAGCCTCTCCCTTTTTATATTTCAAGGTTAATTCCAACCTCTCTGCATTGACTATTATTGGCATGTCTTTTTGAGAGAGTTCTGATGTCCTGGTAAAGCTGTGAGTCATAGGACTGGGACTTCAACAGAGCCCCGGTGGCCCGCCTTCCTCCCGCTATGGTCCATTCCTTGATGTGACGGTGCCTTTCAATGGCACTGTTCTTGAGCCCAAGACTTTAACACATGGGCGTTTGGGGGATTCAAATGATGATATGTGTGCAGCTCAGAACAGTGTCTGGAATGCCATCAGCATCCTTACTGTATTGGGATTGGTACCCAACAGTGGGGGCAATGCCTCATGCCCTCCCTATGTCTCCTGTCATCTTCCTGTCTTATCCCCCTCACCCTCTATGATGGCGCCAAACGATGGCAGAAGGGCATCCCTTGTCCATCGTGTTAGCCATATTTCAGGGACTGTGACTGTCCTAAGGGCTCTCTGCTGCTGTGGTAAAGCACTCTTTGACCCAAAGCGGCCTGGGAAGAGAAGGGTTTATTGGCTTGCACACCTAGATCCCAGACCATCCCCGAGGGAAGCCAACAGAGAGCACAAAGGAGCGCTGCTTACTCAGTTGCTTTCTCAGACAACCCAGGCCCACCTGCTCAGGGGCAGCACTGCCCACAGTGTGCTCGGCCCTCTGTCAGCAATCAGTAATCAAGAAACATTCTCACAGGCTTGTTTATAGGCCAATCCTTTATGGCAGAGGCATTTTCTCAGTTGAGGTTCTCTCTTCCCGGATGACTCTAGCTTAAAGCAAGCTGACAAAAACTGTCCAGCACAACTGACCCCTTTCAGCTTGATGCACAAATATACCACTATCTTATCTAAGAATGATATGGCTGGTACTCTTAGACCCAAAGCGGCAGGATGTTTCATATTTTATAGGATGGATCCACGAACTCTCCGAAATACTTAGGAAAAATTCATTTCCCCAAAAGATAAATTGGAATTCCCCCTCCCCCAAATGGAAATACTGTAACCAGGCCAAAAGGATCTTTGGAAGAGAGCATGTGTATATTTTAATTCAACTTGTTTCCCTGCAAATAAAGACACACCTAGAAGACTTGAAGAACCAAATATAGGAACTGCCATTTTAACAATTACTTAACCACCAGAAATAGCTGCTGAGAGGTGGGAAAGATTCTTAGCCTCATTCTGACATGGGCTGCCTGCCGTCTGGGACACTACAGCTCAGATGTAAACTACCCGGATGTTTCCCAGTCAGCAAAGCCAGTGCCTGTCTGCTCACTCCATCACTGCACCAGGCAGGGCACTATGAGAGTGGAAAAGAAGTTCTCTTCCCTCTAGTCTACATGAAGTTACAGTTGTTAGTTTGGAACCGAAAGGAACCTTCCACCTCTTTCAAATGTATGTATATAATTTTTTTTCCTCACTAAGGTTGTTTTCCCTTAGTATGTGATACATTTTAGTGCCTGTGTGTTCCCCAAGGGCTCATGTAGTAAAGGTCTAGACCCCCAGGCCTTTTATGCTGTTGATGCTATTGAGAGGAATGGCGAAGCCTAGCAAAGTGTCTTAAAGTCATCGAGAGCATGTCTTTCGGGGGCCTCTCTCTCCGTTTTGCTTCACAGCTGATGAAATTAGTCGATTTACTCTATCACGTGCTCCCAAGATGATGTGTCGTTCATCAAAGGCCCAAAGCAATTCAACCCATCCATCATGGACTAAAACTCCAAAACTGAGCCAAAAAGAACTTTTTTTTCTCTTTATAACCTGATTGCCTCTGAGTGACGAGGAAGTAAGTTAAGTCCCTTACTTCAATATCTTGGTCTCATTGCCCTTAAGGGAAAGGACTTCTGTATCAACCCAGCCTCGTGTGTTTGAGCATGTGGCCTCCAGCCGGTGAAGCTGTTTTTGGAGGCTATGTAACTTCCAGGAAGTGGGGCATCCCTTGGAGGGATTAGGTATCTGGTGGGTATGCCTTGGGGCTAGAGCCTGCCCCCACTTCTTGCTCTATTTTTGCTTCCTGATCTACAAAGATGTGAGCAAGCAGCTCCAGGCTTCTGCAGGCACCAGAGCCACTTCAGCTACTGTTGTTATAGACTGAACCTCAATCCTTGGTCTTTTCCCGGTTAACTTGAAATGCTAACGTACCTACAGCATTCTGTGGTGGACCCACAGATAGGTGAGTAAAGTTTGTTCCATGAACCTGGGAGTGAGGGCCACACAAAGAAAGAGACAGGGGGTAAGCCAAGCCTGGGCATGGGATTTGTCATGTTGCTCTCAATAAGGACACTGGCGATAAGCCTTGACCTTCAAGAAGCTTCAAGACCTTGACCAACTGCCTGAGGAAGGGTAGAGTAGCAAAGAATCACTGTTAAATGTCACGAGGCTCCTAGGGATGGCAAAGGTAGAGAGAGAAGAGCTTCTAAAGGCAGTCCATGGCACACAGGTGGGGCAGTAACAGTGAAAAGGTCACTCTTGTTCAAGAATCTTCTCAGAAACCGCAAACTACAAGCACATCAGAAATCCCAGCATCCCTGGTGAACAGGGTTGCCCTCTGCCTTGGATCCCCAGCAGAATGGGGATCCCACACCCCTCAAAAGCTCCCCCCAGTTCCTCCTACTCCCCACTACTGCCATCTGGAAGTCCACTAGAATCGCCCACACTGTCCCCATGGCCCAATGCTTCCCTCTGCTCTAAAACAAACTCCTCTTAGAGGGTCTCTTCCTCTCCCTCCTGACATTAAGCCTCAGACCCTATAATTGGTGCTGCCCTGAGTCAAAGCACACCCCAGGTAACCTATATCCTATCCAGTTACTACACCCCAAAGCCAATCTGTGGGGTGGGGGGAAAATTTGCTAATTTAGAATGATTTATCAAGTATTTGATTTTAAGGCTATGACAAAACTGGAATTTGCAGAGAACTTTGTAGACAATATTTATCATGAATATTTGTTAACAATTGCTCAGAGAATCATTGTGCTACAGACTTCCTATGCTGAGAAGGAAGGAAGGAAAGAAAGAAAAGGAGATAGATAGCCTTGACTTTGTATGCATGAGTCAAAATCTTTATGAAAGCTCAAGCCATAGACAGCCAATGACAAGGCCTTGAGCTGCAAGAGCACTAGGTGAATTACAGGGTTATTGCCATAGGCAGCCATGCTGAGGCCTTGAGGTGGGGAAGCATTAGCAAAGTTAGAGTGTTGCACTCTAGACAGGACAGTGGGGTCCTGAAGAGACGAAGGAGGGTTCAGGCTCTTAAACGTTGACTTGGAGGAGAGATGCATGGCAGGGAGACATAGAGGACAAGCTCTACACCATGTGACCTCTACCCTGTGTGCCACAAGTCACAAGGGACTGATAAGAATCCAGCCATAATTCGAGGTTGTTTTGTGCTTGCCCACGGCTTCGAGGGGTGAGGTGGCCGCACAGCCTCAGTTGTTTTATTAATTCCCTGTCCCAGAGGGAGCCGTGGGGAGCTGACTGCCGGGAAGATGAAGCTGGCAGGTGTGTGATCTAACCTCCACTCACACAGGTGTCATGTTAGAGAAAGGTGCCCCTTCTGTGTAGACCAGGAGTCAGTGGCGTCCAGATGGGTAAGCGGACGGTACCTCTTGTAGGGGTTAGGGGTGGAAAAAGATGTGTCCTCACGCTTCCCTTGGACAGGGATCCTAAACAATCCACACCTGCATACCTTCCCCAGGAGCCCACATGAAGCTTTGAAGGAAAGAAAGAAGAAAGAAAAAAAGGAGGACATGACTGCTCCTACATATGGCGGGAGAGAAAAAGAAAGCCCCGCCCTCTTTCTGGATCTCTGATACAATGTAAACAGATGAATTGCTTCAAATAAAATACTCCAGGATTCCCAAACACCGAAAATGATAACCAGTGTGTCCATGAGACTCTAACCTTGAGTACCTCTGCCCTGAGCTCACCTGCAGCACTTGATTTCCTTTATTCCACCCTGACATCCTTGTCACCTGCTTGTTTATACGAGCAATAGGCTAGGAACTTTCTCTTAAGTTATAATGTAGAAGCCACCTTGCCCTGTGAAAAATGCTATCTCCATTTAAGAGCCTGGTTCTAGAGGTAAGCTTGGCCGAGGTTAAGCACATTATCCATTAACTGAGACTGAAGTTGGGCTCTGGTGGCTGCAGAAGGTATGTTCCTCGCAGAAACATGTTTTTGATAAAGCATAGAGACTAGGTATGCCTGTGTTGAGGGAGGTGTCTGCACTCTGGAACTATTTGTCTGTTCCTGAAAGCAGAGCCTGACTTCTTGTATGTCTGTATGGGAGGCATTGTGTCCCAAATGGCTAGGCTGGTTTTCCCATCAGCCCCTCTGCAGACATATAGCATAACTGAGCACTCAGATGTCCTCAGTGCTGCTTTATTAAACTGCTTTCACGATCTGTGTATTATGAGCCAGGTACAATGAGAATAGGCCAGGGACACCGCGTGAGCAGTGCCTGCAAGGACCCATCCAGTTTTACAGGGTATAAGTAAGCTACAAACTGAACACATGACACTACATGTCTTAATCTCTTTCCCGTTGATGTTGCAGAATACCTGAGGCAGGGCATAGCAAAGAAAGCTTTCAAAAGAGAGAGAGAGTCTTGCCTGCCTGAGGATTTTGAAAGTTCAAGAACAGGGGGCTAGTCTTTGCTTGACCTTTTGTGAAGAGCTCACTGTGAAAGGGTAATGAGTACATGCAGACTAGAGTAAATGGGGCCTAGACTTGTTCTGGCTCTCATGAGGGTGGAGCGCTCGTGGCCCCAAATCCCTCCTGAAGACCCCACCACTTCTCCACAACTTGACACCACAAACTAAGCTTCAATATAAGCTTCGGTGGGAACAAATAATACCTTTTAAAAGGTACGTTTGTGTATGCACTTAGGTGTGGGGAATGAATGTGCCATGGCCCACCTGTGGAGGTCAAAGAATGGCTTATGGGAGTTGATTCTCTCCTTTCACCGTGACTATCCTGGAGACCAAACTCAGGTCATAAGCTTTGACCGCAGGTCTACTGAGCCATCTCCCTAACCCCAAATCGTATCTTAACCACAGTACCCAATGTTTGCTAGCTATCTATCACTGCTGTAATAAAGCACCACAAACAGTGATTTCAACACCAATTTAACATCTTCTTGTTCTAGAAATCAGAAGGCAAAGATGGGTTTCAGTGAACGAAAACCAGGTCTGAAGTAGGATTGCCTTCCCTCTGGAAGCACTGGCCCTTGATAGATATTTAAAGGCCACCGCTGCTTTTTAGCTCATGGCCTCTTCCTCCACCTTTAGAATGTTGCAGCTCTCGGTGCCTTTGTGCCACAGTCAACTCCCTGGTTTCTCCCTCTTTCCCACATTCACCTCTAAGGACCCTCCGGATGATGCTGATGCTATCTGGGTAAACCAGGATTCTCTGCACATCTAAAGTCTCCACTTTAGTCATAAATGCAAAATCTCTTTGCTATGTAAAGCTGGAACAAGGAAGGGGGATGTGGGCATTTTGGGAAGCCATTCTTTTTTTTTTTTTTTTTCACAGTCCATCCTGGCACATTCAGGCCAGAGGAAGGACTAAGCTCCTAGAAGAGTTTCCTTAGATTTTTTTAAGTTATTTATCATTGTTTTATATGCATTGGTGTTTTGCCTGCATGTGTCTGTGTGAGGGTATTAAATTGCCTGGAAAAGACAGTCGTGAGCAGCCCTGCGGGTGCTGGGAATTGAACTTGGGTCCTCTTGAAAAGCAGCCAGTGCTCTTAACCACTGAGCCATGTCTCCAGTCCTCCTCCTAGATTTTTTAAAAAAGGAAATGTTATTATCCAATTAAAATAGTTCATGTGGAGCTGGGTGCAGTGATGCACACCTGTAATCCCAGCATTAAGGGAGGCAGAGGCGGGTGGATCCCTGTGAGTTCAAGGCCAGTCTGGTCTACAAAGCAAGTCCAATACAGCCAAGGCTACACAGAGAAACCTTGTCTCAAAAAAAAAAAAAAGTTAATGTTGTTCTTGACAGTAGCAGCAATCTCAGGTAAGCTTGACTGTGTCTAATCTATTACAGAGCAGTAATGGCTTTGTCGGAGAGAGAGAGTAAGCGTAAAAATCTTTGAGCAGTTACAGTCCTTGGAATTTACCCACCCCTTCATCAAAATGAAACCAGGGACATGAATTGTCATTTGTCCACCCATGCTCATGTCAGTATTATAGCCAAAGGTAGAGGCAGTCACCAGTGATGAAAATAAATAGTGTGACATCTGCATTCAGCAGACTGTTATTCAGCCTTCAAAGGGAAGGAAAACTTCCTGTATCCTCACTGTAGATGAATCTTGACGACAATGTGTCCAGAGAAATAAGTCAAACAGAAAAGGACATACAGGTTTGTTTACTCTTCTCTGAGGTAACTAGAGAATGGCATTGAGACCTAGAATTTAACTAAAAAATGATATGCCTTAAGTCACCATTTTTAAAAAATCTTAAGATTTATATTTATGAGTGTTTGCCTGCACATATGTGTGTATGTATGTGTGTGTGAGGGTGTTAAATTTCCTGGAACAGGAAATTGTGAGCAGCCTATGTGTATGTGTTTGTGTGTGTGTGCATGCAATGCCTACAGAGGACAGAGGGCATTACATCCCATAGAATTCGAACTACGCACTGTTGTGAGCCATCACATGTGTGCTGGGAACTCAATCTGGGTCTTCCACAAAGAGCAACAAGTGCTTTTAACCACTGAGCCATCTCTCCAGCCCCAAGTCAGCATTTATTTAACCCAAGTACAGATCCAGCATATTTCCCAATGGAGCTTAATAAAGAAGAGGAAACAAAATGTGTGTCTTCAAAACTGGGCCAACAGAAGACAGAAGACTCCTACCTGTTCTACATGAGAGATGGAAATCCTGACCCCCTGGTCGCTCACCAGAGTTCCAGCAGAGAGTTGGTTTCTCACATGAAGTCCTGCAAAGCCAGATAGGGGCTGGAATTCTGGGTCCTGGTATAGAATAGGGATTGAAGGCTAAGGTTTAAGTCCCACCCTTGCCATGGACCAGGTACCCAAGTTAGTATGATAAACTAGCTGTGTCTCAGGTTCTGGACTAAATTACACCAATTATCTCTTCAAGAATTTCGGCCACTGGCAATATTTTTCAAGCAACTAAATGAGCTTAGCATTCTCATTTTATGAGTAGGCCCTTCCTGAGTTTGGATAGGTCACTACCTAGCATTCTAGTTATTCCACTGAAAAATATGAAATTTTAATTTCTAGATGTATCATCACATAAACAGAGTCTCATGTCATGGAATGGAACAGGAGGCTCCGGCTTTCTGCCCCCGAGTTATCAAATGCATGAGCTCCAGTTCTTTCTTATCTTCTAAGTAAAACTGAGGTCAAAGTCCAATGTGCAAAACATGCTTGAATAGTGTGTGTGTGGGAGAGTGGTTTCATGAGTTATACCTTTGTGTGAACAAAAGTTACACTGTTCATTTATGATATGAAGGCCTCTAGGTTGCAAATTTATACTCCTAGACTGATTGGGTCTATACGGTTTGGATTTCGCCCTGAGCATCCTCCATGTGGTGCCAGGTGAAGACAGTTCGTGTAACCAATTCAGTCTTACGTTTCTACCTATTAGATATAGTAACTGCAGTGGTCCCTCTGGAGTTCATTCAGAGGGAAATTCTATCTCCATTTCCATTAGCCCAAAGCCACCCCTGACAAGATAGTATCTAATACACACCTCTGGTGGTTTCCTGATGTAAAATGGGGGTGGGGGGGTGAGCTCAGCTTGGTCTATCTGGCCCTAACATAGAGTTAACATTACCTTGCCTATTGGATCTGTCAGCTAAGGGATGAAGCCTGAGGCTCATGAACATGTGACTATTTTTTTTTCACAGTGTGGTGTCCTATTGAGTGTGGGGATGGGGATGAGTTATACAACCATGTAAACAAAAGTTTACATACCCTCTCTTAGTTCTGACTGGTCTGTAGAATTCTGGGCACCTATTCTTTGGCCTAGGCTTTGTAGTGGGATCCTTTATCTAACTGTATATTTGGCTCCTTGGCAGATTCTAGTTTTCCCATCAGGATTTATGCCACATGAGAAATGAGCAACCTGAAAGTGCCAGGAAGACTCTTACACACTAATGATAAGGAAATTATTTTAAATTAAAGAAAAAAAGACTCAGTTTCGGGGCTGGCAAGATAGCTCAAAGTGTTAAGGAACTTGTTGCCAAACCTGACGTCCTGAGTTCAATCCCTGGGACTCACATTGTTGAAGGAAAGGAACGACTCTTACAAGTTATGCTCTGACCCCACCACACACACACACACTGTGTTACACCTGCACTACAGTGCACTGCGGCCCCTAACCACACATACACACAAATAAAAAAATGAAGGCTCATTCTCTACCCAACTATAGCATGCCACCACACTGGTTTACCTTGCATTTAGCATAAATCCTCCCATACCAACAATATCAAGTGTTATAAGCACTAAACACGAGCAGCATGGTCCAGGCCCGACATGGTCTTGCATCCTTTTGAGCCAACTCCATTGCTATGCTAATAATCTCACCAGAGTCTCCGGAGATCTGAAGTCTTTGCCAATTGCCAGAGCTCAACTATTTCCACGGTGCTCAATCCTGAACAATCAGCTCACCATGTCCCTGAAGTTTCAACACCCAGAAGCCAAGAGCTGATGGAAGCCAGAGGTAACCCTTCGGTCTGCCACTCTGTCCTCTGCAGCACAGAGACTGCAACCATCTTCCTCCCAACAAGCTTTCCTGGGTCGCCTATTGTCTCCCAGTGTGAAGGGGCTGCAGTTCTCCTCTTCTGCCCCGAACAGCAAGTTGCACAACTTAGATGAACATCTTCTTTGCATTAAGGCACAAACTACAAGACATACGCATCACAGATGTTGGGTGTTTGGACTGGGATTTTATTTTCGGGTGTGTGTGTGTTTGTGTGTGTGTGCTCTTTTGAGTCAGGGTCTTAAGTACCTCAGGCTTGCCATGTAGTTTCTTCTATTGTTTCTATGAAGTCCAACAGCTTTTTAAAATTATTATTATATTTTTTCACTCCTAAAATGCCCAGTTGGCTCTGTTTTTTTTCCATTTCATGTCTCCTTTGCCCACAGAGACCACCTTTTCTTCATTTCAGTGAAGTTTGCTTAACTGCTGAGAACCTTTTTCTAACCACAGTTCTAAAATCTTTATTAGTTAATTCTGACTTTGTGACATCTCTGCTTTAGCGTTTCTTGCAGGTTTCTCCCACCCAGGAAAGTTGTGTGTTAACAAATGTTGGGTAATAAATATTTTGGATGCTAGGCCACAAGACTCTAGAAACTATTTGAAACCTTTGGAACGCGTTGATGCTTTCACTTAGATGGGCAAACTGTTTTGTACAGCAGCCGCAAGTTCTGGCCAACCTTCCACAGATGTGATCTCAGGGTCAATATCATTTACAGGCTGTTTCAGGGACAGCTCAATTGCCAAGGTGTTCGCACATACCCCAGGCACCCAGCAGTGAGTATGGCTCATGGACTGTGGTCTAGCCCATAGTTTCCTTCTCTGAGTCTGAGTAGAGTCAGCTCCAAGCACAAGGAACTGAAGAATTCATACTCAGCTTTTTGAAGCTGCTTGCCAGAATTCCTCTCCCTTCTCGGCCTCCAGATGGAAATGAAGGACCATGATTACCTCATTTCGGCACACTTTGCAGTGTGCAAGTACGTACCTGAGGGCAAATAACATGAGAATTTTTTTTAAAGCAATGAGGGTTCCGTCCATGCACTCCAGGCCACAACTCCTCTTATCCCAGATGTCTCTCCCTCCTTGGGACTTTAGGCTTCTCTGAGCAGGTGTTGCCAACGTTGTCCCTGCCTCAGCATTGGTTTGGGACTGGATTGCAGAATGGTGACAGAATTAAAAATAGAAACTTCCTCAACTCTTTTTTTTTTTAATATTAGAAACAGATTTCCCGCTCTTCACACTTCTGGATCCTTCTCTGTCCTGATGCCTCTCCTGGGCTGAGGCTTTAATTAAACCCAGAAAAAGTCTACATGGGGAAAGAAACGGAGGCATCCTGGTCATTCTCCAATATCTTAAATCACCTCTTCCTAACCCACATGCTACTATTCACTTTCCAGAGTCCTCAAATGGCTGACTGAATCAATTCTGCCCAGATTTTCTAACCATTTCAAGAGCAGACACAAAATTGAGTCCACTACAGTTGATTAGATTGAAACCCTACAATCTAATCAGAAGGGTCTTTCTAAACCACAAATATAGATATGCCACTTTCCCTGCTTCAGGATACCCCCTGAAGAAGAGGGCCCCCTCCCTGTAGCTCTGGACCCTCTATGTTTGCCGTGTTTTCTCTTCAGCTTCCAGCCGCCGCTCTTGTCCCCAGCAGCACAGCTGAGCTGTGTGTAGCTCCCAGCACCAACGGCTCCCTAGCAAGTGCTTTTCCCTGGCTACTGTCTTGGGAGAGAGCTTGCCTTCTCCACAAAACTATTCCTTACCCCAAAACAACAGATTCCTTTTCCCAGCCAAGAGCTCCTGAGACATTCCGTTCACCGGGGCATGGTGAACTGTCTAGTCCCCTGAATCCAACACTAACCAGTGAGCACCATTAAAGCATACACTGTTTTCCTCAACTTCTAATAGAGGATCTAGCATAGGTTGGCAGGTGATACCTATGGAACTAAATGTGAGCACCAGCAGTGCCTTGGTGAAGCAAGTGTCCCGCCCCTAAACGTACGCTTCTCTGCCCAGGTCCCTGACAGCAGCCTGCGGTGGCCCTTGGTTAACAAGATGCTTCACTCTGCAGCTGAGACTCCACCTTGGATCCTCCATCTGAACCACCAGCTCTTCAATCTGTCTTTAATCTTCTGGGATTGAGTGTCACTCCCTGAAGTGGCCACACAGTGACCTCAGGCAATACGGATGGGGTTGCGTCATACCAGAGCCCATACACCCTTAGGAAGAGGCTGCTGATACCTTCGTTTCTTTCGAGGAGAAGCACATACTGGTAAAATGAACTGTGATTTTTCACTCACTTTAGCCCCCCTGTTCCCATGACTCCCACCCCCTCTAATCCATCCACCTTGGGCCAGTGCTTGCGCAACAACAATCTGGTACACAAGGCATGGAAGTTGTGATTTTTGGTAGCTACTTTTAAAGACAGAAATGGGTAGAACTAATGTTAGTAATACATATTAGGCATAGTACAAGTAAGTTAACTATGAATGAGAAGACAATGAATATTGCAAAAACAGCTAGTAGAGAGAGTTCAGAATATTCTCAACCCAAATAAATAATAACTATCTGAGGTGATGAACCTGACATCACACTGAGGTGATGGACACGCCATCATCCTCTAAGCACATGCAGAGCACACTCCACTAATATAAACAATTACTATGTCAATCACCAATTGTAAATCTATGCCAAAAGTCAAAACACATTTTATTTAACTCAGTAACTCGGAACGTTATCATTTCAGTATGCAGTCAATATTTTTGTAAAGCATTGGCAAGCTAGTCCACATTTTCATTTGTGTACTAAGCCTTAAAACTGAAGTGTGGAACCTAGAGAGATGGCTCAGCCCTTTAAAAGCGCTTGGCTGCTCTTACAAAGGACCCAGGGTCAGTTCCCAGCACCCATATGGCAGCTCACAAATGACTGTAACATCAGTTCCAAGGGATCTGACACTCTTTTCTTGCCTCTTCTGGCAACACACAGTACATACATACAAGCAGGCAAACACCATACACATAAAAAAATTTTAAAAACAGAATCCAGAGTGTGTGTATACACATACATATGTATGTTCTTTGGTTTGGTTTAGTTTTGGTTGGTTGGTTGGTTTGTTTGTTTGTTTGTTTGTTTGTTTGAGACAGGGTTTCTCTGTGTAGCCTTGGCTATCCTGGACTCACTTTATAGACCAGGCTGGTCTTGAACTCACATCGATCAGCCTGCCTCTGCCTCCCTGAGTATTGGGGTTAAAGGCATGCGCCACCATGCCTGGCTGTATATTGGTTTTTTGACATAGGGTCTCTCCATGTGACTCTGGATATCCTGGAAGTTGCCCCTCAGCCCCTGCCAGCCTCCAACTAAGACCTTTGCCTGCCTCTGCCTCACAAGTGCTGGGATTAAGGATGTGCACAACCATGGCCAGCTTTGAGTTTGCTTTTGGTTTTAGTTTTGGTTTTTTGACACCTTTGTTTTTTTGTTTGTTTTGTGACCTCCGCCTCACTTTGTAGGCAAGGGTGGCCCTGAACTCCTGGCCCTCATGCGTCCACCTCCTGAGTGCTGAGATTCCAAGTGTGAATCACCTATTTAGTGTTTTGTATTTATAGCACGTTTCACTTTGGTCTAAACTCATTTCAAGCGCTCAGTGGCCACAGGAGGCTGGTAGTTGACACCACTTTGGATAGCACACAGCTGGAGGGTGAACATTCCTATAAATGACAATGGTAACAGCTAATCATTGCTATATGCTTACAGTGTTGCTGTGTGCTTACCTTCTACTCTACTGACCGCTCAAGGGTTTATGTGCTCATCAGACTTAATCTTCACAGCAATCCCTTGCCCCAGTGGCTACTCTAAAATCCATACTCTAGATGAGGAAATTGTCTCACAGACTAAGGGCAGCAGAGACTCCTGGCTCACATGTTTTCTTCTCAACATTGCTAACCAATCAGTAGACTCGGAGAACTGGATAACTCTACGTTAACACACAAAAAGCACATACATCGGCTGAATGTATCACAAACGGCATCATCAAACAGACTTTCATCTTGACTTCATTCTGCTCTTCCAGGGCTTCCATACACTCTGGGCGAGCATCTGGCCACTGATGTGCACTGCCAGTCCAACCTGAGTGCTTTGATGGGTAGATTTGTGTTTTGAAAGTCATCACAGAGGATAAGCACATCCTTTTGGAAACTCTCCCTCCCTGTATCACAGGCCAGGAAAACAGCACGGGGCTGGGTGACTGACAGGCCAAAGACCTGTGTTTATTATGTTCCCAAGCTCTGAGAGCTTCCTGAAGACTTAGCTTAGGGAAAGTTTCCTCTGGAAATTGACGGACAGTTAAAGATCAAGTTGCTGTCTCTGACATGAACTCAGTGGCTGGCTCTTTGATCGCCTCCCCCTGAGGGGGGAGCAGCCTTACCAGGCCACAGAGGAAGACAATGCAGACAATCCCGAGGAGACCTGATAGGCTAAGGGTCAGAGGGAAGGGGAGGAGGACCACCCTTATCATTGGACTGGGGCAGGGGCATTGGGAAAAAAGAGGGAGGGAGGGTGGGATTGGGAGGGAATGGGGGAAAGGGTTACAGCTGGGATACAAAGTGAATAAACTGTACTTAATATAAAAAATAAAAAGTAAAATCAAGATGCTTTTCTTCTTTCCTTTCATCCTCCCCCGAACCCCCTCTGAAACCTACAGGACCAATGTTCTCATCCTGGCTGAGGTAGAGAGGTAGGGCTGGTTTCCCTCAGCATCCTCTGCAGCCTGAGTTAGGAAGGATGTTCTTCTGGCAGAGAGGAGGGAGTCAGGTAGCACCCTCATAGTGCTTGCATAGCAAATGCTATCGCACAGTGACTGTTCTGGGTAACTGAGCTGTTCATTTTCTTGCTTCTTTCTTTCAGGGCTAAGCTAGGCTCAACAAGCTACTCCACCAGTGAGCCACAAGAGTGGCCCTGAGCTTTTGATGTGATTCACCTTTAGACTTTCCAAATAAAACCTTGACTCCCCCCCCCCTCAGTTTGGTGAGACTGCTACTGTAACAGAAACTTTAGCTCTGGTTCACACAAGTCAGACATTTATGTCTCTCTTTCATGAACACAGTCAGTCCCTACAGTAGCCCCCATGAGAGGAACATGAGGTTTGTTGTTGAGGAAGAGGCAGAGCAAGGAGCTCTGCCCATATCTCTAACGTGGTTCAGAAATGCTTCTCTTGATTATATTTCACTATTAAATATAAAACACAATTTCTTCCCAAAACAAAACCTCAACACCTGGGAAGGCCTGTTTTGTGTCTGCCCGTATATGTATATGACATGTCTGTTCTTGTAATCCTCCACATAACAGAATTTACCTTCGTGAAGGGTAGGTAAGGGCCAGTGTATAAACTAATATTAAATGATAAGATGAGCAAGTCCTGATAAACCAGTCTATCACCATCTTGGGCTTGAAAGCGATCCCTATTTATGATTAAGTCTGTTCCTCATGGATTGGGCTATGCCACCTGTAACCATAACTACCCATGGTTCTGTACTGCCTGTGCCAGGGAGCAGCCACCATGCCTTTGTTTCAAAAGCTGTTATGATGATATCGTTATGACCTTGTTGTTATGACCATGTTGTGACTATGTCTTTGTTTCAGGAGGTTGTTTTGACCAACTTGTTAGGTTTATGTTCTGCTTCTGTGGCCCCTGCTTATTTGCCCACCAAATCTCCTATTTGCAATCCTCCTCCTCCTCCTGAGCTATGAAAACCTTATCTTCCCCACATCCAATGCTGATCTCTTGAACACTGCCCTGGGGAGAGACAGCCTGTGTCCAAGGAATTAATTTGGCCATGCTTTGGGCTGGTGGTCTTTCTCCTCAAATCTGTGGGATTAATAGTCCCCAAATCTAACATCATTTTCATTGCTTGATTTAGGTAGACTTGAAGAGGCACGCCATTTTATACTGCAGCTTGGACTCAGTTTCTTAATTTTGCACTGATTTTTTTTCCAACATGATTTCTAGATTTCCCCACACTTTTTTAAAAAGGGTCTTAAATTTTTAGATTGTGCCAACACATACTTTGGATAAAGAAGAGTAGCATGTGAAGGTCACCCTTCCTGGATTTGAAGGCATCTAGGAGACACACCTGCAAAAGTATGGTTGAGAGTTTCCAGGGAGGTTTAACCGAAGAGGAAGAACCACTGTTAATGTGTGAAGCCCCAACTCATGGGCTGGACTCTGTGAATAAAAGAGAGGAAAGGAAAAGCCAGCAGAGGGCTCCTCCCTCTGCCTCCTGACCTTAGGCATGAGGCCACCAGTTACCTCCAGGCTCTGTGGCCTCTAGCTAAAGCTGGGTTTGCCACTAAGACTTCCCTAACTAGCAGTACTGTTCCCTCCAGGTGAATGAAAACAAACCCTTTCCTCCATAAGTTTGTTTTGTTGGGTATTTTGTTATGAAAGCAGAGGTTTGAGAAGCTGCCCTGGTGAATTCTTTCCCTCTAATGCAGCTGTTCTCAACCTTCCTAATGCTGTGACCCTTTTTTAAAAAAATTTACTATTTTATTAATTACAGTTTATTCACTTTGTATCCCAGCTGTAGCCCCCTCCCTCATCCCCTCCCAATCTCCCTTCCCCCACTCATCTCCTCGCATGCTCCTCCCCAAGTCCACTGATAAGAATGGTCCTCCTCCCCTTCCCTCTGACCCTAGTCTATCAGGTCTCATCAGGACTGGCTGTATTGTCTTCTTCTGTGGCCTCAGGGGGAGGTGAGCAAGGAGCAGGCCACTGAGTTCATGGCTGTGACCCTTTAATGTAGTTCCTTGTGTTGTGGTTGGTGACCCTCCAACCATAAAATTAATTTTTTTTGCTACTTCAGAACTGTAATTTTGTTACTGCTATGAACCATAATGTAAATATATGATATGCTGCATTGCAGGATATTTTGATATGCAATCCACAGGTTGGGAACCGCTACCCTAAAGCTTCAGGGAACTGTAATTTTGCTGCTGTTATGAACCTTAGTGTAAATATCTGATATGCAGGATAGCTGATACTCAATCCACAGGTTGAGAACTGCTACCCTAATGCTGTTGATGAGAAAAGCTCGCTTAGTTTCCGTCCTCTTTCTTATTTGATTTATCATTCAAGGATAAGCGAAAGATGCTGGTAAAAACTCTATCTGAAAAAAAACAATTCTTGGCGTTTCCCTTTCCTGCCGCTGAGATTGTAGGAAGTAGCTGTGGCGAGAGAAGCAAGCTCCAATAGTTTACCCTCAAAGCCCATGCCCTGTAGTTCTCAAACTTTGCCAGGAGATGGCGGTAGTAATCAACGACAAAATCTTGTTGCTCAGCCTCCTTCAGCGTCTCATTGTCCTGTGGACATTTCCTGCGTCTAATCAGATGCTTATGAAAACTATTTCCTCCTTTTAAAAGCACAAGCACAAACAGAAACTAACCTCACCCTGCAGATAGAGGATGTTTGTGCCTTTCCAGTTGTCGAACCCTCCCAGCTACGGCTTGGCTGTCAAGTATTTTCCCAGCAGCTACAAGTTTGTTCGAGGAAGCAAAGTGAGAAAAGACCCCGGACTTGCTCGGGGCCGGTGGGAAGGTGTGTCTAGGGGTAGCAGCCATCCAGCCACTACGCAGACCCCAGCTCCGGGAAGCGGGTGGAAGGATGCTGCACCGAATAACCAATTCTGTCGTGAAAGCGACTTTCCCAAAACCTTGCCCAGATGCAGCACCCAGCTGTCCTGCACATGCGAACAGGTTTCATGGCGTCCTTCCTGAGAGATGGAGTACAAATGGCCATGGCGAACTGACACAGCAGAACAGCTGCGGGAGGCTCAGACAGGGACGGTTTGGAGAAGCCACAATGGGGCGTCCAGACATAATTAAAAGTTGAGCGCCGGGGGGTGGGGCGAGTTGTGACATGATCCTATTAACTTACAAGTGACCATAAAAAAAAAAAAAAAAAAGATGGCGGGAAAGTCTCAGGTCAAATAAGTGTTTTTTTTTTCCCCCTAAAGTTTCAGCATTTGGGCGTTCTTATAGAGTCTTTCTGATCATAAAGACTGCAGAGGAACATCTAGAATGCTCAGTCTCCTTTCTCTGCAGCAGGAAGGAAGCAGCTGGGGCACCGGAGGGACTTGGCTTTGGGACTGGAAAAGCAGTGAACGCTCTGGAAACTCCATTTCCTCATTTCCCTGCATGTTAATTAGAGATGGCAGTCCTGAGCTGGAGAGCCTTCAGGAGGCAGAGCAGAATGGCCAACAGATGATGCCCAAGCCAGATCTTTAGAAGACAGACAATTGCGCTTTCAATTCTGGACATCGGACTTACAAATGTTTTTCAGTAATTATACAAAGAATTCCTATAGACCTTTTGTAGGTCCTCCAAACATTAAGTTACAACAAAAGCATGATGCAACAATCAAAATCAGAAAATGGCATTAATATAGGACTATTATCTAACCTTCAGACCTCAGTTAAATTTTAGTGTCCTTTCCCGGCTCAGGGTGAATCAGTGAATCTCTTTCTTGTCTGTGTCTCTCAAGTTCTCTTGAACTTGAAAGTTGCTGGGTGCTTTCTGCTCATGACCTTGACACTTCAGAAGAATGCTACCAGCCTTTTTGTGAACTATGTCTTGGCAGGAGTCAGACTGGGATGAGGTTCCAGGACTTCATATCTGAAGGCTCCTGCTGTTGACTTATCCATTACTAGTGATCATTTGGGGGCTGCTTGTTTAGAATGGCACCCAGCAAGGTCCTCTGCCATAATGTTACAATGTGAGCATCCTGATCCTCATCATACCTTTACCCTCTGATTTTAGCACATTCATAATTCCTTCACCCCACCCCACCCCCATCCGCTAAAATAGTTATAAAGTGGCATTGGTGGGCTTGTTTTGTTTTGTTTTGCTTTGCTTTTTTTTTTTGCCATACAGATTTGTACTTGAAAAATACATCCTATTGATTCTGTGATGTGTTTTCAGAGGGACAAGAGAGGGTGGGATGTATGTGAGTGTGTGTGTTTGTGTGTGCGGTATATGTATGTGAGAGTGCATATGTGTAAGTAAATGTGTGTTCATATATGTGTTAGATTGTGTGTGTATGTGTGTGTGTGACAGAGAGAGTCAGAGAGAGAGAAACTGGGACTTGGGCCTCAGTGTTTGCATAGGCTAGGCAAGTGGGCTATCACTAAATTGTAGCCCCAGACTTTCTGATTTCTTTATAAAAATAGGTGGAGAATGTTGTTCCTGCCAAAATCCCTAACTCACACTTTTGTTATTTTATAAAATGTTTTATTTTGTTTTAATAGGTCTTGTAGGAACTTGAGATTATCAAAACTATAATGCTGGTTTGAAAATTCACTGAGCACTCATGTAAGCCCTAAGTCTTACACACACACACACACACACACACACACACACACACGTGCGTGTGCACAAAGGCAGACTCTCCCCTTGGCCAGCATCAACTACCACCCCATACCAGACTCCTCCCCCATCCTACCCGTGCACCAGACTTGCTAAGGCTCCTTGGCTTCAGTCAAGAATTCCTGAGACCCTCTCTGTCTGCATGAAAATACATCAGAGCGCCCCTGGAGTCAAGCATCTTAGAGGTGGCCAATCCCAGCCTCCCCTGAGCAAGCCTTTCCTTTTATTGTGATCAGAGAAAAGTCGCCCGCTGACTTGGATAAGCATTTCTGAGGAGCACCGCCAGAAGCCTCGGGTTTAAGGGAAGGATTGGCACAACATTTTAACTCCCAGGCAGGAAGAGGGCTCTCCCCAGGTCAGAAGGAAGGTGTGATCTCACAGAAGGCACAGAGCGAAAATCCGCTGGTGATGAGCACCAGTTCCACACCTACTACCCAGGGGAATGACCTTGAACCAGTGCTGGGTGTCATTCCCCACTCAGCGGCTGGATGACATGGCTCTTACCCCGAAGACTCCAGGGAACTTAAACTGTTTTCCAAAGCCAAATCAGAGTGTGTCAGCCTTCACCCAGGCCTGTTTTAATGCCTTCACAGGCTCTACAAGGCAGGATCACACCAGTTGCAGCATCTGTGTAGAACCTCCAATGTTCTAAAAGGCCAACTGTCCCGGTACCAACCAGATTCCTTTAATAACACCTGCAAGGGTCTAGCCTTATGTACCTTGCACTCTGAAGGGTGAAATGTGTGTTTTTATAACCAGATGCTCAGGGTGAATGAAGAACTCACACACACACACACACACACACACACACACACACACAAGCCAAGGGAAAGAGTCCTGTGCTAGCAGGAAAGTTTTGTGCATTTGGGGAAACTGAGCCACATGCAGAGTATCCAGAGAACTGATGAACAGTGGAGAGGGAAGAGAGGAAAGGTGCAGAGCAGCCCAATCTAATGCTGAAAATAATGGGGTGCTGTGTTAAAGGGTTTGGGTGTGTATTCATGGCACATAGCGCTGGACTTCACAGGGACATCTTCATAAAAGCATGCAATGAACTTTGACCATGTTCCCCAAGTACCACTTTGTGTTCCTCTTCCTCGCCTCTCCTCCCTCCCATTGGTCCCCTTCATAACCCTCATCGGTTTTGCCTCTACTTCATGCAATACGTGCATTGTGTACATTGGTATAAAAACCTAGGAGCCACACATGATAAAACCTAAAATAGTTATCTGAGTGTAATTACGTTTGTACCTCTTACTGATTACCACTGACATCCATTTTCTTGAAAACGAAGTAAATTTATTCTTCTTTACGGCTGAATAATGTCGCATTGCATAGAGCCACTAGGCAGGGAATAAATGAAGACTGACACTTTTTCCCTCCAAGGCATGCAGCAGAGACAGTGAGACCCAAGCCTGCGTATCTAGAGGCTTCAGGAAAGCTGAGAGAGTTGATGGGAGGAAGGATGTGTGGCCCAGGGACGTGGAGGGTGACCCTGAAACTCATGGCTTCGGCAATGAGAACCAGAAAGTTGTACGGAGCAGGAGAGGGGTTGCTTGAACAAGAGCACAGGCGTCAAATCCCAGGTCGGAAGGTACCTTTTAAGGAAGGCTCTGCTTTTATGCCATTTCCCAGAAACCGAGGAGTCTCTGCATCCTGCTTTCTTGAACTTAGGTGTCATTAGCCCAGGGACAACAGTGAAAAGGCAGTGGCCACACTCAAAACAACGGTGCAGGTCAAAGGACTGGATCCTCTGTGCGTCCTCTGGAATGTGGCAAAACCCAACGTTCATCAAAAGGCCAGCAGGTACTGATGTTTCTTCAGGCTCAGACATAAGCTGCCTAGGAACTAAGGCGTGTGGGGAAGAGGTCCAGGTGGAAACACTGCTGTGATCTAATAGCGTTTTTCTAAAAGCAAATGTAGTGCACATACATGCACCTGGAGGGCCAGTGATAAAGTTAACACATGGTACATAAAGACACTCGTGGGATGAATCTAAAGAACAAAAGAAAGCACGGATTCCACATCACAAATCATTCAACATGTGAGCCAATGGGCCAGCCTCTTGAACAAAAATGTCCTCATGAAAGTCATAGCATAGTGGCACGAGCCTGTCATCCCAGCACTCAGGTGGCTGATGGAGGAAGATCAGCAATTGAATTCTAAACCAGCATGCTTTGCAAAGCAAGGTGTCTTAAGAAAATAAAACATAGCTAGGCAGTGGTGGCCCATGCCTTTAATCCCAGCACTCAGGAAGCAGAGGCAGGCAGATCTCCATGAGTTCAAGGCCAGCAAGTCCCAGGACAGTCAGGAATACACTGAGAAACCCTCTCTTGAAAAAAAAAAATAAGCAAATAATCATAGTAATAATAATATAAAACAATGCAAAAATACTACACCAGTGTTACTTTTTAAACTGCTCATTTTGCAATGGGAGCATTTTAATTGTTCCTATTGCGTCCCTATTTATTTACTTGGCTTATGTACTTATTTTGGCCCTAGAATAATGCTAGTTTAATCAAGGCTTTCCCAAAGAGACATCCAGAGAC
Organism: Pachyuromys duprasi; assembly: GCA_028658305.1. Lineage (NCBI taxonomy): Eukaryota > Metazoa > Chordata > Mammalia > Rodentia > Muridae > Pachyuromys > Pachyuromys duprasi. The sequence goes on from CM053760.1 coordinate 58,074,936, forward strand.
ATATTCCCACAATTCCCTCTCACATGCAAGAGTGTTTCTTAGATAGCTCACAAAATCATTGGCAGTTTTCCACAAGATTTCAAAAATAGCTTAATGGCAAGATGGCTCCCATATTTTTCGACGAGTACATTAGAAACAGATTGATGATGATTGAAACAGAAGGCATAAATCCTATCACATCCCATGGAACCTGAAACTCCATCTGAATGAGAGATCTTATTTCATGAAGGTCCAAGGAAGGGGAAATGCTGATACAGAGCCAGTGGGTCACATAGCTGCTTTAGGGCTTAGAATTCTTCTTTTCAGCACATGGAGACTACAGCAAGATGGCTCAGCAGATAAAGTTGCTTGCCCCCAAGCTTGGTGATCTTGGTTCGATTCCTGGCCTCATGTGGTGGAAGGATGGGAGAATGTCTGCAAGTTGTCCTCTGACCTCTGCACACATCCTCTGCGGACACTCATGTATGCACATGCACAAAATAAATAATCACGCTGGACCTTAATTATAGTATTTTTCAATTATGCACCACTCTCTGCCTATACAAAGGGGAAATATAGGTAAACAAATAGGACTTGATACACCTAAGCTCATTTTACAGTCACATTCGAACTCCTGTTGAATCGCTTCAAGATCATTTTACTCATTCATGTCTTCCCAGACACGACTGCCCTGTCCACCAGCCATTAAGAGCTTCCTGGAGATTTTAAGGTGGGTGTTGTCTTGATCAATGTGATTCACAATAGTATTTGAAGAACTCTGGAGACACAGGTGGGATTGTAAGCTCAAAGATGGAGAGCTACAGAAGAATGGTACTCAGGATTTCCTTACAAATCCGTGGCACCAGTTATCGGTGCCCAGAGGACCAACAGCATCTTCAGCTACGTCACCTAGAATACCAGGCCGACAGCAGGACAAAATCTTCAGACTGTGAAAGCATTTCCCACTACTATCTGTAGACTGAGCACCCATATTCAACCATTACTTCTCTCTGGCCCCTAGCTCTACCTCCCTGCTTTTCCTCCAGCCAAGAACACTGTCAGTTACCCAAAGATAACCAGGACAAACCCATGATTTGAAATTATCATGCCTAGGACTCTCCAGGATATCACTGGCTCACAGGAGGCAGGGTGAGTCAGCTGTGCAGGAAGCCGAACAGCGTTGGTGAAGAAGCCAGGCAGGCTCTTCGGTGACGGTGGAAATAGCACGGGCTAGGGTGGGGCTGCTCCGTGACACTCAGCTTACCTCACCTTGCTAAGCTCCTTGCTTGTTCATCTCTAAAGGAAGATGCATCGCTCTAGTACGAGCCTCACGGGACTGTCAGGAGGGGGAAGCGATGCAGGTAAATGCCATTAACACATGCCGAGGATGCTGTGGCCCCTCCACTTTTCCCCACTCAAAATGCAGTGCCAGGCATCACCCCGAAGGCTGAAAGTCGAACAGAACTTAAGGAGAAGCAGCAGCCGCAGCTGAAGCTTGCCTTTGCTCAGTTCCCTGAGCTTCAAAGGTGGGCACAAAGTTGTCTTGATAGCTCGATTTTCTTTCCCCCCAATATGTATAGAAAACAGCAGCTTAACACTGGCGACAGTTTCACTATTGTCATTTTCATTATCTTTTGCATTTGACTGCAAACATCGGTGTTTTAAAGAACAGTATTTGGACAAGACTCAGCCCTGCCCCTGTGCTGGAGTTGCAGGCTCTTCAGTGGCAGAGGCAAGTCCACTCCTGGGAAGACAAAAGGCGGGGACTCCACCCAGCCCCCTGCAGCTTGCTCCCAGAGCGCCTCTCCCCTCCCTTTCTTAGACGGGCCCCTCCTGTCTTGTGAAATGTCCCCAAGTCCACTGCAAAGCGTGCAAATGCAAACCTCCGCCTTCCAGGAACCTAGCAAACCTTCCGCCCTGGGGTCACATCCAGTAAAAAACGTGGGGCCAGGCCAAAGCCACGGCCACAGAGGGTGGGACTGCAAAGGGTCATCCCAAACTCAGCATGACTTTCTCTTCTGGCTTTGGCATATCAACCAGTCATTTCTGCTTGGTTTCCCATCTCTGTAACGAGAGCTACAGGCTTACCTCCTTTACAAGTGTGCTGTGGAACCAAGGATGTGGGAAAGGCAGCTGTTTTGCATGCAGTGGTGGGTGGGAGTACTAAGTACCACTAGGGTGTTGTTAGGCTTGTGGGCAAACCCCCAGCCCCTCCCTTTTGCAAACCGTATTCCTAGGAGACTGGTTTCCACCATTGCTCTTGGCTGTTTTAAATCTAATGGGCCGTTCTCTCCTCCTTCCTTCCCCACCCCCCCCGTGCTATTTTTAGTCCATGCTGGCTTATTTCTCCACTGTGGCAGCGGCATCCTTTCCCTTTGAGCATCTGCATCTTTTCTGATGCCCCCCACAATAGCCCATTACAACTTTCTCCCATTTAGGGAGCCCAAAGACTCAGGCCTCAAGCCTGTCTGGTCTTCCTGAAACAGGATTTGCCTCAAAGAAGACAGATACTCAGGAAGGCAGGACAGCTAAGAGTGAAAGGCGCAGAGGCCATATGACCACTGGGGAAAGCCTGGAGACATCTGAGTGTTCAGAGCAGCCTATGGCGCGCACCTTAGCATCACTGGCCTGAGGGGTAGGGGAAGGGGCGGGGCCTTCATCCCTTGGCTGCTGTCCCCAGACCCCTTGACTCCCCATTCCAGGATGAGCGTGTGCCAGGTGGGGTCTCTCTTTGGGCTCTCTTGAGGGATCAGAAGGGCTGCAGTATGCTGGTAAAGGCAGCTCAGTGATGGCTGAACCTGTGGCTGAGATAAGACTTGACTCTGAGACAATGAGAGGAAGATAGTTGAGTTTCGATCTTAAGTTTCCGGGAGTCCTGTATGTTAGAGGTTTCGTTTGTAACTTGAGTCCTCTTTGCAAATTTGTAGAAACTTAAAACTTTTGAAAGGAAGGTAGAGTGGAAGTTAGTTTTGAGGACTGTGCCCTTGACGGGGCTACCGGGATTCTTCTCTGTCCTGTCTTTTTTCCCTCCTTCTCCCTTCCTCCCCACCCCCCTCCCTCTCCCTCCCTTCCTCTTTCCCTTCTTGGCTGTCAGTTGAGCTGCCTCCTTATCGTGACCTCCCATAGGCTTAAAAACAATGAAGCTCTATGAGCACAGACTGCCACCTCAGAGCCCAAACAAAACTTTCTCCTTAGAGGATGCTTATCGCCGCCAAGGCAGACTCTTCAGACCAGAAATCCCAGCTGTTTAGGAAGCTGAGCCAGAAAGATCCAAACTTCAAGGCCTGCTTGGCTACAAAGTGAGTTCAAGGACAGCTTGGAAAACTAAATGAGACTTTGTCTCAAAAATTAAAGAAAAAGTTTGGACTCTGCTACATGATATGGTGCATAAAGCCCAGAGTTCAACCCTTAGTACTGACAAACAAAATGTAAAACAAACAAATAAAAACACCAAAAAAAAAAAAAAAGCTGTTTCTGCAGGTACTCCATCATGGTGACAGAAATCTGATCAACATAGCACAGTCTTCAAACCTCTACCAAGAATACAATCCCTGGGTCACGTTTCTGGTAATTCCCTTTTGCTCTCATCCTATTCCCAGTCAGTATTTGTTTTATGTGCAACCCAAGAGAATCCTGACACTGGAGTGTCCACACTGCTCAGCAAACAGCCCGCAGGGTCAGAACATCATGAAAGAAAGGCCAGTTCCCCACTGGGAGGGCTATTTTGCAAGCAGCAATTAAGGAGCCCTTTTTAAACTTGCCTTTCGAAAGAAACCAAGAGTTTCAACTTCTGGCTGCTGTGGTTGGGCCTCAGCACACATGTTTAGAAACCCCAAACAGAATCTTATTTTCCTATTTATATTTATCTACGACTTACAAAAATGACAGAGCTATTTCTTGCTCTGTATTCACCAGCCAGCTCACTGCTTCATATTAAGTGTGGGAGGGGAGGGGACAGAATCTCATTTGATAGCCCTGGGTGGCCTAGAACTCATAAAGTAAACTAGATTGGCCTTGAGTTTCTGTCAGTTCCCTACGTCAGCTTTCCAGGTGCTAGGCCTGAGGTGATTGGTGAAAAGTACCAGAATCAAGTAACTTTGGCCAATCGTGAAAGTTACTGCATTTCTTGATTCTGCCATTCATATTTTCCCCTTTCATCTAAAAGAATAATTCCTTTTGAAATGAGTGTGCCATGCCTCCTTACAGTGAGTTATGACCTCACCCTCAAAATTGATACGTAGACTTCTTCTCCCAGAACCTCAGAATGTGGTTGTATTTGTGCCTATGAAGGGGTAATGATGTCAAAAATTATGTCACAAAGGTGACCTGTGAGCCTGATGTATGTGGCAATCTGCTAAAATGAAGACATCTGGACAATACAAAGGACAGGCCATGTTGAGACACAGCAGAAAGCTGAGCACCGAGGCGCCCATGAGAGAGCGTATGGAAAGGCACATTAACCAAGAGCAGACACAGATTCTGCTGCACAGCTGAGCCCACAAATCAGGACATAACCAATAGGTGTGAACCATCATCAGTGACGAGCCACTTCCTTCCAAGTCTGTTGATGATCAGTGGCTCCTAATGGCAAACCCATGTGAGGTTTAAATTTAAAAAAAAAAAAAAAAGGAGGCAGGGCATAATCTAAAGAGGGAATTGTGTCCAAAAAGAAAAGGGATCATACCGGAAGTGAACAATGAATGAAATGTAAATAGAACTCCAGAAGGAGTTTCTGGCCCCAGGAGCGAAGCTGCTGCCGACGTCCGAGAGATTCTGAAGTGAAGCCAGAAGACCAAGACCAAAGATGCTACAGTGGAAGATGCACATGAAAAGAACTTTGGGGCTATTTCCCAGCATTGAAAACACATAGCATAAAATGCCTTGGGCTTACTCAAATTTAGAAGAGCATGATGATTCACCACCCCACGGAAATGGTGCTTGGTCCGCACCCTGAGTTTTATGGTGAGGGGAAGGTGCTGTTCAGTTTATTCTCAATAAAATTTTCACAAAGAAAAATGGAAGAGTAGCAAAACATGACTGTATAGATAGAGTAAATCCTGGCCTTTTGGGGGACAGTGTGACTTGATGGTAGATCACAGTGAGCTGTTACACAACTGAAGAAGTTCTGGAAGAGAGATACTTATAGACAGGGAAATGGTGATAGCCCTGATCGTCTGGTCAGCATTTCGTTAGGGGCTGAAACATCACCTCATTAATATGTGCAATAAATACAGGTAAGTAGTAAAATTAGTTAGTAAAAAGGTTAGTAAAATTATTAATTGGTATCATATATATATATATATATATCCTATCCTATCAATATAGATTAAGGGTGACTAGCTTGTTTATTGGGTAAAAAACAAACAAACAAACCAGGGTATAGATGGCTCTGTTAATTTTTTCTTCTTTGTGTCACTAGCTTAAAACAAAACAAAACAAACAAACAAAAAAGGCTTATTGGCAGATCTTGCTTCATTTTGAGGCTATAGGGATAGATTTTAGCTATACATTCTGGATTCTAAATATACAATACATAATCTAGAGTCTAGACATGCATTATACATTCTAGACATATGTATGCATCTTTGACTTTAGATAAATATAAATTCTTTCCTAGGCAGGGTAGTTCACACCTATAGCCCCAGCTTAGGATCTGAGACAGAAGGACTGGGTCCAGGCTCAGCCTGGGTTACATAGTGAAACACTGTTGAAGAGAAAGGGGAAAGGAAAAGGAAGAAAAGGGAAACACTACACACTCTTGACTCTCTGTAAACGTTCTTCCCTCTAGGCCTTAAGTCTGGTTGCTGTTTCCTCACTGAAGGGACCACGAGTGAGGCTGCAGTTTGGTATTTGTACACAACATTTCTAAGCATTCTCACCAGACACGAAACCTAAGAGCCAACACTTAGGAGACTATTGTTAGGGGTCTCGATTATGTCACTGAAGCTAAGCTCTATTGACTAATATGCTACTATAAAACCTACAGTGATCCTGGTCAGTGTTGTTGTTTTTTTTTTTCCAATGTCTCTCATTCGATTAAAGATTAATTTAATTGCTTTTGAAATCCCATTTATATTCACAACCACCAGCGAGAGGATTTTTCTTAGCAATGGTTTTAAACAGTGTCATCATCTTTTAGTTTTCATGAGGTCACTCATAATTTTCCTCATTGCCTTATAAAATTGTTTCCCCACAAATTCAGCATGGATGGCAAAGCAAAGATTAGTTAAGACACTGTGACAGAGATCCTTACCTTCCTGTTCAGTATCATCTGACATGCACGTGGCAGTCACGTAAGGAATCCAGATTCCAAGGTGTAAGGTACGTTACGTTGTTAAATTTGCCGTGTGTTGTTTGAGCTTGCTGAGAAGCTGTTTTCTGTGAGCACAGTTGCTCCCCATGTATTTAAGGGGCCCTATGCTGTGTCTGTATAGACTCTCTGATGAAGCAGAAACCTTAAATCTTTTCTTTGCACGCTTATAGGCACCAAGAACAGTTCAAGGAGAGTGTGAGGCATAGGGTGGATGTTCAGTACAATTGTGCCAATCACGGGGACCACTAGAGATGGAATGGTGCTAGCCACAGGGACCCTTTGGTAAATGGGACATGTCAGACACCACCTTTCCATCAGTGTGTAATATCCAGACTTCTGTGGATGCTCCAGGTGTGAATGCTAGGCAGCTGCACTCTGTATCTTTTTTTCCTACTTCATGTGAGCTCATTTCTAGGGATTGAGCCATTGCAACAGGCCTTGGAAAGCCTTCTGAGCATGAAAACACATAAATGAGTCATCAGTATTATCTTCAGATACCAATAACTGTCACTGCTGGGATGACATGTCTTTGCTGGGTCCCTGCACCCAAAGCACTTGCATGGCTAAGTCAGAACGAAATGTGGGGGATCAGGCCAGTGAGACTGTCCCAAAAGGAAGAAGGAGATGGAGAGGGAGGAACAGAATGGAAAGAAGGAAGGAAGAAGGAAGGGAGAGAAGGAAGAACAAAAGAAAGAATGAGGGAGGGAAGGAGAGAAGGGGAAAAAAGAAAAGAGAAGGGAGAAAAGGAAGGATGGAGGGCAGGGAAATGCAGGAAGGAAGATCTTAAATAGGAGAATGACACGATGTCTTGATCAGACTTTCCGTATCAGCACACTGGCTTTAATTCATGTAACTTTAAGTATTCTAGAACTTTCTATGTCTTCACAACCCAGCTTGTATGAATACCATTGCAAACACTGATGTGTGTGCACGTGTATGTTCGTGTGTGCTTGTGTGCGGGTGTAAATGTCTTTTAGTAGACCCCAGGCTGCTTTGAACAGAACGGGTTTCCGTTCTACCCAGAGATGCACCAGATAATTCTGATTAGTTGGGAGTGGAGCAGAAAAAAAAAAGTTCCCTTCATCCTTTCATCTTCCTTTTACCTCTAAAACCAGAAGGGTTTGAATACCATGACATAATATTGGTGACCTTCACCTCTTCAACCAGATCCATGACCCCATAGGACCCTTGGAGGGGCACACGCCTTTTCCCTTGTCATAGATCCTTCACACCCACCGACTTCCTCACCAACTATGTTTCTGCACATGCGCATTCAACTTCACCATGGTTACCAAAGCCTCCACCCCTTGCTTTCCTAAGTCAAAGAACCCAAGGAAATGAATGCCTTCCCAATGGACCCAAGTTTTTCGATGCACTGTTTGGACAATAAAGACTTAACAGAATACTCGGAAGTCATGGGATATACTCATTAAACAAAGCTGATAGTTAAGCCCTGAAGAGGTCATAGGATTCCCAACAGAGAGGTTTTGTTTGTTTGTTTGTTTGTTTGTTTGTTTGTTTGTTTGAGATGTGGCCAGACAGGAGACCTAGCTTCTCCTTGAGAGTAACCTTTTATTTGGAGACCACTAGCTCTGTACTATGTTAAGAATGTTTCAAGATTCAAAAGCCCCAGGTAAGAAGGTCATGATAATCAGTGAACTTGGGGAGGGGCATGGGAAGAGCTGAAGGAGGGAGGGTGGGATTGAGAGCCAACGAGGAAGGGGCTACAGCTGGTATACAAAGCGAATAAATTGTAATAAATAAAAACTTAAAAAAAACAATAAAAAGGTCATGGTACATTTCTGCCTCTGCCCTAGAAAGGAGACTGGTCCATGTCTCCTATTCTCATAGAATGCACACTCAGGACTTGCCTCGTGCAGCCCACATGGCTTCCTGCATGCTAACAGCCCATATTTCACCATTTTGCAAGAACATAAGTCAAACTGAAACAGGATCCACCTTCATGACCTTATCTTCACTTAGTTACAGCTGCAAAGACAGTTTTCAAGCAAAGTCCCATTCATGAGTCCTGGGAAGCAGGACTTCAGCGGATCATCTTTTGGAGAACAATGGTCAACCTACGATAGTCCTTACACAGTCTGAGTTACCATTGACATGTGAAGGTCTTAAGGGTCATTATGAGTTCTTCCCCCACATTAGGGTGAGTACCCAGAGCCAGGCCCTAGATAGAATCATGGCTAATGTCCTGTTCATAATGACCCCATTACCTCCAGAAGCATGTCTTAGATAAACTCTGGATCCTAAGTGCACAATTGTGATTACATACTCAGTAGTTTGGTTGGCTTCAGCATTGATTCTGTCAGCCATGATGTAAGAACCATCATAGTAGAAGATACCACAGAGAAACTTTCGGAAGTACCCCAACATGTCAAGAGGAGTACATAAACAGCAGCAGTACATTCTGGGAAAGATGGAAGGAATATGCATGAACATGGAAAACCTCAGACTCCCTTCCACAAGTTAGGAACTCCAGTACCTGGCAAACTTACTTGTTCCCTGGTGGCAACAGAGTCCCACACCAGGGAACACTGACCCCTTCTATACACTAGATGATACCGACAAATGTCTAAGTGGATCCTTAAAGTCAAAGCAAAGACAAGCACATCTCGCATTGGAGTCATGTGACTTGGCGGACTCCTTAGGGGTGGAGGTATCAGTCTTGGGATGAGATGCATTCTGGGATGGAAATTAGATCTAAGCCGTGACAGGTATGGTCACTCGTGCCTAGAATCCCAGGGTGAGGCTACTGAGCATGAAGCAAGCCTAAACAACTTAGTGATGCACTGTGCCAAAATAAAACTAAAAAGGTCGGGGAGGGGGGTATCACAATGGTAGAGCATTTACCTAACAGAAGGAAAGCCCTGAGGTTGATCCCTAGTGCTATTCCTCATTTAAAAAAAAAAAAAAACAGCAGGCAAAGAGGGCACAACTAAGCTGCATGAGACAGGAGTGCAAATGGAACACATCACTACACCACATAAACTATTAGCCCAGTCTGCTGTCTCGACACCTTCCCCTCACCTCCTACCCCAAGACTCGTCCCCAAGCCTGCACCTGTGGTCACATTGTGATGGTAACATGCTAACTCTGGGCAAATCACATCAGAAGTAGATTAGTGCTCTGAGCTAACAACACATACCCTGACCCTTGCCTTTGGTAGGATTTGTGGCCACCCTCTGGATTCTCTCTGTGCTAGCTTTAGGCAGAAAGGGGAACTATCGTGCCTTCTGCAGGCTTTGTGCATGCATCAGGGAGTCCCCTGAGAGCCTGTTAGCTAAACCAGGTGGTCTGCTAATCCAGACCTGCTTTTGTGTGTGTGTGTGAGAGAGACAGGGTCTTTTTATGTAGCCCGGGAGCTGTCTTGGAACTCTTGGCTTTAAACTCACAGAGATTCACCTTCCACCATCTCCCTAGTACTGGAGTTAAAGGCATGAACCACCATGCCCAGATCTGCTCTTGATTACAGCAAATTTGCTAACATTGTGCTCTCCCAAAGTTTAAGGCGGTGCAGAAGAAGGGATAGTATTTCTTGCTGAGTTCGGTCTCCTTGATTGCTCTTCCCAAGGGCCACGTTGAGGATAGGACATGGGAGGCAGGCATGGGGTGGATATGGAAAAAAAAGCATCCTAGGATGCAAGCAGCAGCCCAAAGTGAAAAGACATGATAGGAAGATGTGTTCTCTTTACATCACAACATGCAGAATAGCACATTAATGATGGGAAGATGAATCACATCATCTAGTTTCCTGATGCTCTGGGTAACAACACTTGGGATTGTGGTGTCAGAACTCAGGAGACCATACTACAAGGTAAAGCCTCAGATGGCCACAAAGCTGCTTTCTGGTCTTCACCTACTACCTGTGTCTCCTCCTTCTAGGAAAGACAGAAACTAGAGTTACTCTTCTTGAAAATGGGACATAGAAAGCCTTCTCCTCCAAACCACCCATAAAGTTAAACAGTATGATCACACCTTTAAGCATAAGAGCTGAGGTAATGAAAAATTGACCTACAACATTCAATTGTAGGGATCAAACTCTGCCACTGAGTGTCATTACCAGCCCCAGATCCCTGTCCAACAAAGAATCCTGACCCATAACCAAGAGAAAGAACTGGTACACGGAGTAACAAGAGGGCACCTAAACAAACAAGCTTTTCTGGGTTTACCAGTGCACATCTATTACCAGGTAAGCAAACCTTTTGGGATCCAATCTTTCTTCAAGCTGTTCGTGCTTCATTAGACCTAGGAATAAGCTTGGGTAATGCAGTCTGGCTCTCCAAGTCATCAGTGTGAAGGTTCCCATGTCACGTAAAACTATGATCAGATGAATGTTACGATTTTTCTTGTTAATCCATCTTTAAAAAAGTATTGACTATGAGAGATGGACAGTAAAGAGATCCCTTCTCTTCTACTCCTCCAATGGCAACTAGCATTGACACATAGGATGCCACCATGGCAGACATAGCCTCATAAATAAGGGCCCTAAGCACATGGTCTTAGGGAACTACAGATGAAAGAAGATCTGTGGTTTTCCAATACAAACAAGTCCATAAGAGCCATGGTAGCAGTAGTGCTACATGAAGGAGTATTGACCTTAAAGAACTGTCAGTTCGGCCATCAAACTGATGCTTCCTGAACCAGAACAAAAAGATAGTGCTTGGCCATTAGGAAGGAGCTTTACACCAAAAGTACACTAAACACGTATGTAAGTACATCTGGTCTACCCAGAATTCTAAATCATTAGATTTGTACATTGTTGTTTAACAATGTTCTCTAAATTTAAATATTTTATCCTGGATGGAAAAACTCTTGCAGGACAAAGGGGTGGAGGTAAAGGTGTCATAAAACAACTCACAAGTTTCAAGAGGTTCCTGAAATTGGCTAATTAACAAGATACACAAAGACCCTTCCCAACATTATGGAAGCAACAAACAACTGTGGGAGAAGACTCTCCAGGCGGGAGAACTACATGGAGAAGATTCTTCTGGCCTGTCAATCTGCCTGCAGGTCACAAAGAGAGATGAAGAGATGTCGCTCTTATGAGTCTGCGCCTAAGAGCTGGATATTTGATGGTGAGGCTGCTTTTGAGCGACTGCTCCTCTGAGTCGCCTCTCACCTGCACTACTCTAAATAATCCTAATGGATGGATTAATTAGTTACATTCTTATTTTATTTTATTAACTAACTAAATAAATGCAAGTTGAGCTTTGGCGTAACAATTTCTGTGGTCTGTCACCGGCTCTTTCTTAGGGTAAGTAGACATTTGCTTGAGTCCCCGAAGAAAGCGTGTCACCCAGCACTTGTCCACTCACAATCCCTTGCCAGTCAGTCACTATGCATTCCAAACAGACTTTGAACTTTTCCATAAGTTTTTAAAAATAAAATCCTTTTCTTGTTAGACAGAGGATCCACAAAAGTAGTTTCCCCAAATTGATCACAGACACACAAGAAAAGAATAAGCCATAAATTACACTGAATGCAACTCGGTGTCTAAACTTGTAGAGATGCCCATAGAGATGTGAAAGGTGGCGGCAAGGACACATTCAGTGGTTCTGGGCTGCCTTTCCCAGGCGAGGTCATACAGCCAGGAGAACCATAACTCTTTTGAGGCGCTGTTTAATGGAGATTTTTTTAGCCACCCTCCAGAGCCAAGTTTCTTCTTCTCTTATGATTCTCTTTGATCAGTTCTTCACTAGCCAGAGGTTTTTCATAAGATGCCTGCGGAATGACATAAGAGACTCCTGGGTCTGCCTGTCCCAACAGTCTGCTCTGTAACCACCAAGTTATAATTGAATTATCAATCAGACAACCTCGTTCCTTTCTGCTTGTTCTCGTTCTAGAATCTGGCTTTAATTAAAGGGCCTTTACCATAGAGAATTTTCTCAAGTGCACCCTATAGATCATCATGTGAGAAATACAAAAGAAGGTCATTTGGGAGAAAGTATAAAGCTTCAAGGGAAAGGTCAAGGTGCTGGGTCATCCTGGCTTTTATTCGCAACTCTGATCAGAATAAGCAAGGAAGGAGTCTTTGTTAGCACGGATTTCCTAGTTCATTTCTTAGTCTGTGTCCCACAAAGCATCAGGAAGAGTGGGAGAGGGGAGCCTAAGCTGCAGGGCAGGTAAGCACAGAGAGCCCGTCATCCCTTGAAGAACTGCTGATCATTAATCCCAGCTCTTAGGAAGCTGAGGCAGGTGGCTGTCTGTGAGTTTAAGGCCAGGCTGGTTTACAAGCTCCAGACCAGCCAAGAATGCATAGTAAGACTCAGTCTCGGGGGAAAACAAAACAAAACAAACAACAAAAAACACTGATGAGGCTGGTGCATATGGGTGGGAGCCCCATACTTGGGCCCAGCCTGGAAGTAGAATTAGTCTGCATGGTCTTCAGCTCCTAGTAGTTCTTCTTACACCGAAGTCTGTGCAAAGAAACTCGCTTGCACAGCTTAGCAGCTTTCATGCTCATGTGGAACAATTGCTTTTCCATTCCTTTAAGGCTCCCTTTAGTTCTTCGCATTGCTGTGGTTTAGCTATGTGTCACCCAAACGGCTGGTGTCTTGAAGGTTTGGTTGCCAACTTGTGGTCGTATTTGGAAGTGGTGAAGTCTTTAAGAGGTGGAGCCTGGTGAGAGGAAGTTAAGTTATCAGGTAGGAGCAAGGTGTCTTTGAAGTAGATATTAGGAGGATTCTCTCTCTCTCTCTCTCTCTCTCTCTCTCTCTCTCTCTCTCTCTCTCTCTCTCTCGCTTCCTGATCACTAGGAGATAAGCAGCTTGCTCAGCCATATGTTCCTGCCACAGGCCCAAGATCAGCAAGACCGAGTGACCATGGACTGAAATTAGGAACCAAAATTAACACTTGCACTTTATAAATTCATTAGCTCAGGTGTTTTGTGATAGTAACAGGAAGCTGACAGGTACACAGATGGTGATAGGCAGCACCTGCTCATAAGGAGGCTCTAAGGATGTAGCCTTGGATCTGAGCAGCAATGTCTGAGAAAGCTAAACCATATGGTCCCAGTCTGAAGGCAAGCCTGGAACCTGGTCTTCAGCTTTGAAAGCTAGACTTTCTAGCCTGATGGCTCAGGGCATTGTACTAGGCTCATAGCAGACATTTTGCACAGCTTTGTAGAGGGCACCCTGTGAGGCTCGAAAGGGAAAATGTTAGGCTGACACCCACACAAAGATGAGATGCACAGGAGAAGGAAGCCAGAGGTGAACTGGCAGCTTGAAGGGGGAGCCAAGTTACTGAGAGATGTTTTGTGGTTTAGGGAAGAAAAGACATCATGTCCAATCCAAAAAATTTTTAATGAAAGAAAGAAAAGAGAGAGAAAGAAAAAGAGAATCCACTGGTGAGAAAAAGACCAAAATGTACAGAGAGAGGATCGTTGTTACAAAGGAGATGGTCAAGGAGGATAGAAATCCATCATCCACGGGAAGATGTTTATTTTCTAAGAAAAGAGAGAGAAGGAGGAAGACTGGGAAATGTGGAGAATGTCGAGGGTGGGGGCAGGAAATGCAGGAAGCTAACAACAGATGGCCTCAATCTTCTAAGTGAGAAAGGAGGCAGCAGTTAGTCTGGGTGATGATGGGAGACAGGGCTGGAGAAATCCCTAATGGCCACTGGGGTCTGGGCTAGGTCCTAGGCGGGCCACAGCTGTGCTTCTCAAGCACGACTGTAAACGGAACGGCTAATAATGTGGCAGTGCAGATTCCGAAAGTTCTCCCGGGAGACATGCATTCTGTAGAACTGGGGTGGGCCAAAATCCGTGTCATCAGGATGAATTCAGAGTACACTTGTCAGTCTCTTTAGAGAGCTCATGAGTGTGAGAAGTGTTGTGCTCAACAAGACCCATAAGAAGCTGGAAAACGTGACTCTGAGGGAATCACTTTGAATCCTTTCCTTGGCCAAACTCTTCCACCAGGAAGCTGTAGGGAAGAAAATCAGAAATGGGGCTTAGCTGTGTGCCTGTGTGCCCATCCAGGAGGGACAAGTGTAAGCGAGTCTGCCTAGGAAGGCCAGGTAGATCCCAGAGAAAGTGGCCTAGCTAAGGGAGCACAGCCCAGCAAATGGGGTGTGGTGCAGCCAGAAGGGTTGAACTGAGCCGGAAGGCACAGAACTCCCTCTGCAGAAGTGACTTCTTGAAATGGATAGACACGGAGAGGGTGTCTAGTCACGGGGTGGAGTCTAGCCAGGAAGATGGATCTGAGCCAAAATGGTATGTGGAATGGGATCTCTCTCTCTCTCTCTCCAGGAGGACAGGGTCTGTGGAAGAGGACAGTCTCTCCAGAGTGGTATGGTTGGAGGCCTGGGATGCTGCTTTCAGCATGCTCTACCTTGGACCACCCTTGGCAGAGACCAAAGTGAAGGCAAGAGAGGTCTGCCAAACTATGAGGAAAGTCAAGACAGAGAAGTCAAGGGAGCTGAAGAAGCAGGGAGGAGGTTGGATCTTGGAGCTGGGAAGCAGGATATGCAAATAGTCCCCATCTAGCTAGGAAGGGTGTATTCCCAGGAAAACACTGCTTAGACTAATTGCTGGGGCAGAAGTTTGTGAAAGAAATTAGATTTATATGCCGATAAAGACACACATTCTGCTGATTTGCAAGAACGGACAAAAACAAAACAAAACAAAAACTGAGGCTGTTTCCTAAGATGTGTGTCCTTCTATGGTGGAGGCCCCTTGAGAGAAACAGCGGATGAAGCCTGTGGCTTAAGTAAATGGCTACCTGGCTTGATTCAGCAACCTTCGGCACACCCTCTCCCCAGCACCTGCGCATTGTAGCCTCAAGAGGGAGCTGCTCCACTTCCTAAGCTTCCCCAAAGGCAAAGGCTGCCTTCCGGAGTCCTCACCCCCACTGTTCAGCAAAGACACTTAAAGGGGAGCATTCACAAGGAGAAACAAGAATAGAAATAATTTAACTCCTTGGCCCCAACCGGAAGTTTGCAGACTACTCCCCCACCACCATCCCCACAGGCTCCTGCTTGAAGTTGTCAGCATCTTAACCAGACCTAACTGAGGAGGTGCTGTTTATGCACTGCCTCTATAACAGCAGCATTCAGGAACGTTCTCTTAGACCTACCACAGCTCAAACTGGACACTTAGTCTGTCCCTTCTAAGAGGAAGGTGCTCCTGCTCCTTTTTAGGAAGTTAGTTGTTTTGTTTTTTTCTTAAGAAGTATATTAGTTATTTTTGCTCTAACATTAGTTGCTTTTCTTGTGGCTGTAACAAAGTATCTGCCAGATACACCTTAAAGGAGGGGAGGCTTATTTTAGCTCATCTTCAGAGGACAGTCCGTCTCGACAAGGAAGGCATGGCAGCAGGAGCTCAAGGTGGCAGATGATCTTGGATGGGACACACGGATGGCCAGGCCTAAGACAGGACTAAACTACAAGCATGCAGGGTTGCCCCTCCTGGCTCACCCACCAGCTGGGTCTTATTTTTCAAAGCTTCTGCAGCTTCTCCCAACAGCTGGGGACCAAGTGTTCAAACATATGAGTCTGAAGGAGGCTGGGGTGGGAGTGAGGGGGGGTAATGACATTGGGTATTCAAACCACAACAAAACCCCCAGACTGAATGCTTCAAAATAAGAAGCATGTATCATCTCTGGCTTCTGTGAGTCAGGTATCTAGGTGTGGTTTAGCTGGAGAATGCTGACCGAGGCTGCAGATCGCATGGGCTGCGGCAGGGCTGTTCCACAGGGCAGCCCGTGTGACTTCCAGCTCACTCACCCGGGAGTCAGTAGGCTTCAGGACATTACTACCTCACTTCCCTAGCACAGGAGCTGTTCATAACTGTTAGCCATTGTCCCTCAGTGCAAGATCTTTGCAAGGGCTGGGGGAAGGGTCCCAGAAGCCAAGCAAGAGAAACAAGACATAAAATCTTGGAAGTTGCCTCCCATCAGCTCTGACATATGCTCCTGGTTAGATATGAGTCATTAGGTGCAGCCCAGGCTTAAGGAGAGGGGATTACACAGAATCCTAAATACCAGGAATCAGGGCTCACAGGACCATCTACAAGGCCTCTCTTCCTTACAAGAGGGCGACTGCATCGGCACCCAAGAATATAGCCCCTGCTGGCTCAGGTGAGGCTGCCCTACAGCCGGTAACAGGACACTGATTCTCCTTTAACGGTGGTTTTCCAGGTGACTCCACAGAACTAAAAAGAACCAATGCCCAGGTCCCACCCAAGACCCTTGGGCGGATCATTTCCTTTATTTTTCTGTTTCTCTTAAAATTTTCTGCCTGATTGTTTTTCACAGTTGGGGTTGAGATGAAAAAAAAAATTTTAATGATAATTTAACCTCTTCACAACTGGTCTCTCACAGAAGCCTAAGCTGCCAGACCCTACATCTTCTCCCTCAGTGTCAGCTTAGACTTCCTTGACCAGCTGTGAAATGGAAAATTGAGCCAGAGAGAGAGACGGGCCTTAAGGAGTCCTGGGACATCTCGGGGATAAGCAGATAAGAATGACGGGAGATGCGTGAGCTGTTAACAATTTCCACCAAAACAAGGCCACCAGAGAGTCTGGGATGCCAGGTGACGCTTGCAGGAGTCAGAAGAGAGAAGAAGGGGTAGGCAGGAGGGAAAAGAAAATTGTGTGAGCTGGGTGTGTTGGGTCATGCTTGTATCCCAACACTTGAGAGACTGAGGGAGGAGGATTGCTGAGTTCAAGGGCAGCCTGGGCTTCAAAGTGAGCTCCTGGTCATTGAGACCCTGTGTCAAAACAAGCAAATAGTAACAATGAAATAGATATCTGAAGCCAGTCTGCAGAGGCCACACACTACAATTCCAACCGCATGATGCTCTGGGAAAGCAAAGCCATGGAGACAGGAAAGATCAGTTATTGCCAGAGGCTTAGGGAAAGGGGGGAGGGACAGACAGCAGTTTATTGCTGACAGACACATATCTTTTTTTTTTTTTTTGCTGTGTGTGTGTATATGCGAGTGTGTGTGTATACTTGTCTATGTGTTACTGCGTGTTTCAACTCTCATTTGCAGAGGCCAGGGGATGATATTTGGTACCCAGCTCTCTACCATTCTCTGCCTTACTCCTTTGTGAGGTCCTCTCACCACGTCCGGAGATGAGCTAATGGCCAGCAAGTCCCAGAAATCCTCCTGTCTTCCCTTCCTCACCACACCAGGGCTCTAGGAAAGTGTGCGGCCACACCCAGCTTTTTATGTAGGTGCTGGAGATTTGAACTCAGAACCTCATGCTTATGCTGCGAGTGCTCTGATCCACAAAGCCCTGGTGAGTACACAGCTTAATCTGTTCTCTGCAAACTTGCAAGCTGAACAACCCGAGACAGGGCTCTGCTGTAAACCACGGCCTGATCACAGTCTGTCAATGCATTTGTCAACTGTTAACAAATCAATCACCCCGTTGCGATGGCAATAACAGGGAGGGTGTGCATGCAGGGCATGTGGGAAATCCCTGCATTCTCCCGTCAATTGTGTGTGAGCTTAAAACTGCTCTAAAAGAAAGAAAGAACTTCAAGAAACAGAAAACGGAAGGCTCTTTTTGCTGTTGACTTTTGTTATCTTTAGCTGTACCTGGTGGCTTCAAAGAAATACAAGTAAGAAACAAAGAAGACTCAACAAAAGAACCATCTGTGATCCTTTATTTTGTAGGCTACGGACATAGACGCCCGGGAGTGGAGCCAGCCATCTCCTTTAAAGAAGGACATTAAGGCGCAGAGAAGTCATGCAGGGAGAGGGAAAGAGGTGGTGTGGGGTTGGAACTCAGCTCCTCAAATGTGAGCCCAGGGCTCCAAGCACAGGCCGCACCAGCACAAGACATATCTTTTTCGCAAAGTGAACTCTTGCCTTGATTGAAGACTTGGGTGAATGCATATTTAAATGGGATCGTCTACCACCAGTGGTTCAGTGGTTAATTCTGTCTGAAATCAGCAGGTCAGTGGGTTGATTACATTCACCAGAGTTTAACAAACTCTTGGCTTAGGCCACACCTACTCAGAGAAAGGAGGAGCTTCAGATGGACCATTAGTAGCCCCTGACTGAAGTGGCTCTGTCCACAACAATAAAGGGCTCCATTCTTTAGGCAAAGCTAACCTTGACCTCCCCTCCCTACCCTTTGCCTGCCCAGTCCGTATCTTGGCCACAGTTCTTACTCCCAGGAACTGGGTCTCTCCCATCCTGTTGCTATGGCCACAAGCCTCACCCAAAGCATACCAACGCTGCAGTGTGTACAGATCTTTGGCCAGAGGCCAGGCAGATGCAGAGCAGTTGGGGGGTGGGGTGAGGGAGTGTCTTCTAAAAGCTGTTGATCCAGGCAGGACTGGTCAGGGGCCTCTTTCTCTACTGTCAGCTTGGGTCTTTCAGGGCTGTCCACTTGGCTGCCCAGCTGTGAACGAGCAGTGGTTGTTAATTTCTCTCCTCTGCACCAACTTCTCAGCGACTCTAGCCCCAAACTTAAACAAAGAGCTAAGTGAGGCTGTTCCCAGGGCTCCGGATACTGGCTGTTTACCAAACACTGCAAACTACCAGTTGCCACCAGTTCCAAACCTCTAAGCTCTTAAGAGAGCATGAAGAATGTTGACCCTAGAATCCCAGGCCTTATTCCCAATGCTCCGGCATGTTCTTTTCAACAGTCTCCATCCTGTGATCTAAAATGGCTCTCCCAGAGAGAAAGAAATCAAAGACAGAGGGAGCACGGATCACATCACCAGAGAACAGAGATTCAATCTCTTCTAAAACAAGCAAAGAAAACCCTCCCCGGGTGTGTCGCTCGCCATGAAAGCATGGTTCACCCCTGGATCGTTTGTTTTGGCTGGATGCTTGAGTTTGCAACAACTACAGAGAAGAGGAGAGAATACCAGGAGTGGTCCATGAATAGCAACTCTCTCAACTAACATCTGTCCCTCGGCGTAGTTGACCTGCTTTGTCTGCTCCAGGATGCTCCTTGGAATCCTCCACTGTGGGGACACATAGGTTACTTTATGGTATGTAAAGTACACTAGGCAGTGAGGATACATGCCCATCAAAGCGTGACATGGCTTTCCCTCCACCGTGCATGCCAAGTGACAAAAGCCCTCAGGACTCTGCCCCACGGCACATGCCCACAGTGTCCTAGAGTTCAAGTGAGGAAAGAGACTGATCTCCTGCCCAAGGAGTCTTTGCTGGCCTTTGCTTCATGTTTGCTAAGGTGCTGTAAAATTTAAATAAATAAATAAATAAATAAATAAATAAATAGATTTAGATGCTTGTGAAAAGAAAATGATTAGTTCTTCTTTAAAAGTAATATTAAAAACGAATAAATAAAAGTCATATAGAGGTTGGGCATAGGGCTGCCCGCTTCTAATCTCATCACCAGGGAGACAGAGATGACAGAAAACTAAAAGTTCGAAGCCAGCCTGGTCTCTATAGCAAGCCCAGGCCACCTGTACTATGTGTAGAGATGTTTTCCTCTTAAAACAAAGGTAAATTAAAAATAAGTACCCCTTTAAAGCAGATGCAAATATAACCATAAATAATAACCTTGAAGTCAGCTAGGAAGGTGCCAAGTGATAGTGTGGCTTGAATTTATTACTTTGATGCCTTAAAACGAACAAAAACAAAGAAAACCTTTTGTGCTTGTTAAAACAATTTTTTTTTCACTTTACTATTTAGATTCAAAAGAGTTCTGGTTTAGTTTTGACATTGAAGGATGGTTACTACGTTTATCTTGAGAACTGGCAAAAATTTTTAAAAAACCAACCTTGAGAATAAACTTTAATATTCAGATTATATAATCAAAACAAAGTCACCAACCAGGCTCACTACTACCGATTTTTGTTCATCTTTTTTTTTCTTCATTAAATTAATAAATAAATTTATTTATTTAATAACTTTACAGCCTGATTGTAGACCACTCCCTTCTCTCCTCTCAGTCCCACCTCACAATCTCCTCCCTCCATTCCTCCTCCCTTTCTCCTCAGAGAAGAACACCAACCCACCCTGGCACAGCTAGTTGCAGCAGGTCTAAGCACTTCCTCTCCCACTGAGGCCAAACAAGTCTGCCCAGCCATGGGAAAGGGATCCAAAGGCAGGCAACAGAGTCAGAGATAGCTTTTTAAAATAATAATAATAATAATAATAATAATTTAATTATATATGTATTGGTGTGAGGATGTCAGATCCCCTAGAACTGAAGTTACAATTATGAGGTACCATGTTGGTGCTGGGAATTGAACCTGGGTCCCCTGGAAGAGCAGCCAGTGCTTTTAACCGCTGGGCCATCTTCTCTACAGCCTAGCTATATGTCTTCTGAGAGCAAGAGATACAGATACTGGGTCCTAAGGCTGAAAACAGAAATGCTCAAAAGGACAGCATGAACCATATTTCTTCCATGAAAAACAGCAACTGGAACACACCCTAAGCAATGTGCCCCAGGGTCCTGGAAAGACTCGACACTAATTCCACACTTAACTTAGCAGCCTCATTCCGTGAGCCCATGGGTCTCAGCATCTACATCAGTCCAGCTGTTCAAAATGACCTCTTGATTTTAAGAAGAAATTTTACACAACTAGGAGCTGAGCAGAGCCCACTTCTTGTGAAAATCCCCAGCACATCATTTAAAAAAAAAAAAAAAAAAAAGACCCGAGATTGTTTCAGAAGCACTGTCCCTCTCGTGAGATGCGGGGCCCTTTGGAAGATGAAGGCAATTGAAACTGTCTTACAGGAGTGGAGGTTGGCATCCTGATGTTTGCGATGGTTTCCCTCTCCGAGGCGCATTTGTTATCTTTCCATCACTGGCATTCGCGGGCACAGCACTCTGTCCCACCCATGTCCCCAAGGGACAGCTGCTTCGGGATCCACCCAGCAGCTGAACGTCAAGATGAGTAGTATTTTCCACTTCAAGTATGAAAACAGGGCTAACGTTGCAAGCCGTGAGCCACAAGCACCTGAATAGGAAGAGATGGGAAACTATCCTTGACAACAGGAATGGAGGGGGCCCAGCCATTTTCCAAACAGAAAAACTCAAATTCTGTCCTGATTTTAACTGAGTTTCAACTCCTTGCATGAATTTTGTGTGCAGCTGTAGACTTCTAGGTCTTCAGGAAAAAAATCAACTCCTATTAGGATGCAAAATGGTGCCTGCAACAGAAGACGTGGCATTAAAGGGTGGAAGCCTGTAGGTGGCCTGTAGGTGGTCCTGCTTCTCAGGAGCCAATTGCCCTGAAAGTCATGTCTCCTCTTTGAAACTCGTCAGAACTTCTTCAGGCTCCTCTTCAGGCTTAAACAAGGAAAAAACAAACAAACAAGCAAACCCACTTCCCTTAAAACTCTTCAAAACGAAGAATCTTCTCAGAGTGCAGATATTTTTCATGGGCATGGTATAGAAGTCACTCAGTAAGTTTTGATTTTGTTCCTTTTCTTTGCCAGGTTAGCAGCCTCTAGAGCCTCATATTATTTTTCTGAAGATCGAATCTCAGTGGAGCCCAAAATCTAGGTTCATAGAAGGGCCAGGTCATCCCTGCAAAGTAGTGAGGGGGCAGGGTCTACAGCTGGCTTCCAGTCCTGTGCTATCACTAGCAAGGTGTACCCTGCACACAAGGCGGCCACTGTCTCTTCCCTCAGTCTGAATAAACCACTCTTTCCACACCCTTCAAATAGCAGCTCTGGATTACAACTGCAGCTGTCCTGCTTTTTCATCCTCAGACTCTCCTCACACGAGAGCTCTGACGTGGAGCCCCAGTTAAGTGACTTAACTGTGCAAAGCCTAAAAGTGGGTCTGCTAAGACCCCCAGCTCCTCTCTGCTCAGAAGCTAAATGGGAGACAACTCCCTCCGGCGGAAGCTTCTAGAGTTCTTTGGAACACAGCTGGGAAGCCTTGGACTGAATCCTCTCTACTGCCTTTTCCAGACCTGACATTCAGTCCTCTCTAAGCGTTTGTGGAATAGCTCGGGCACATTTTTGAGCTGGATCAAATTAGCTCAAGGCTGATGTGGAACACACATGAGAAAACCAGGGAGGTTCTCTCCTTTGTACTCAGCTCATCACACTGCCTGGCCAAAAGTCACTTGGCTGGAAGCCTTCCTGGCTGGTTTCAGCCAGAGTTTCAGTGGCTCTGACTGAGAAGCGTTGGAGCTTTGTGGGTCAGGGAGGAGTGGGAAGTGAATGAAGGAAAATAAAAGTGTAATCTTATCCTCAAGAGAGTATCCTGTGAAAATGAACCAATTACAAGGTCTTGCAGCCCAAGGACCTGCAATAATTTAGGATGACGAGGGGATGGTGGGCCAAGAGGGCACTGGGCGAGAAGTCAGGACATCTAATCCCAGGTCAGCAGTAACAGCATGATCGTGAGCAAATCATACTTGTTTCTGCCTTGGGAAGGCTAGGCTTGGGAACTTCCATTGGACACCTGCAGCCACACGCTCCTGTGGTTCTTAGAATTGCAGGCACTTGAGAACACTAATGTCAGTGTTATCAAACTGGAGCGTTAGCATTTTCCAGTCGTGTTTGTTGTCTATAAATATTCCTCAGCTGTGACACTAAGGACCATTTAGGCCACGGTGAGGGTTGTGACGGGCTGATCCTACAATCTTTCAGGGGTGTCACTGAGTCTGTAAAATCATTCTAAGCAGTACTCCCAGAGGCCTTTGTACCATGCATTGTGTTAAAGCAATCCTGGCACAGGTGGGCTTTTATCAAGTCTAGAAGAAGGCAAATTTGCAGGCTGATAGAATTATCTGCATGGATTTGCTTGCTACAGTCTACAGCAAAGCCAATGGCTTCTGGGGTCACCTTGCTAGGTCCTTCTTTAGTTTACTTCAACAAAGGACCCTGAAGTCAAATCCATACAGAGAGATAGTGAGATTTCACAGTTACCTCTAGCCTACGTGAGATAGGATTGATGTTTGTTTGTTTTTTTTTTCTTTCAGGTCATAAGTAGCTCTTAAATAGTGCATGAAAAATAACCTCCTTAGGTGGGGAAATATCTTGGTTAGGTGGCTGTTTAGAACGGCGTGCTCTGTGGAATCTGCTAGGGATCCTAATCCCAATCATCCCCTTTAGTCTGTTTTTAGCTGTTGATTTCCAAAGTGTCATCAAGGTTTCCTGAATAGCTCCCAGCACCACCCATCCGCCTCTGCTGAACACATAGCACAGCTCAGCATGGTGATGGACACATAATCCCAGCAACTGAGAGGAGGGGTATGAGCGTTAGACTACCCTGAGCTACACAGGGGGACCTTATCTCAAGCAAACACAGCACAAAAGACATAAGGACAAGCAAGGGGAGAAAGAGGGCTGTTTTCACTATAAACCGAAGTTCCCAGAGAGAAGCTACCCCTCCCTATACTGAGGATTCTGCAAAGGCTGATGGGCTGATTAGAACTTCAGTGTTTGGGGGCCCTCAGTGGTTAAGAGCATTGGTGCTCTTCCAGAGGACTCTGGTTCGATTTGAAAGTCCCACCTGGCACCTAACAACCAGCGATAACTCCAGTTAAAGGGGAATCCCACACCCTCTTCTGGCCCCAGAGGCAATGCATGGCTCAGGTGCACAAGCATGCAGGCTTGTGGGGTTGCATCCTCCTATGACCGAGCACGTCTTCTTATTTGCTTTGTATCACCTCTGTATGGCTTAATGAATGGCTGTGAGAGACAAACTGCATGTTTAGTACACAGGTAATCTTTTTTTTCTGATTATTTTCAATCCACAGTTGGTTGGGTGCGCAAATGTGGAGGCTGCAGGTTCAGGCTGCCTGCTGAGTCACTGCTCACCTCCAGCCCTCATTTTGAAAACAAACACCAAAAGAACTCTCTCTGCCAGCCCATCTTCACACACCCAAAGCCTCACCCCTGGCCTGCCCAGATGCCTGCCAGCAATAACTGGCTTCCCAGCCCATGCAGAAGAGAGGAAGTAGGTCACATGGCGAGCACATGCCCGCAGCGAGCAGTGGAAAGACAGAGCTGTGGTGCTCTCTTCTTCCTGCCTTCTTATGATATAGCAATTTTCCAAACTGACTCATGAGTGGGCCTATTCTAGAATCAATTCCATTTAGGCCTTCAGAGGCCTGAAGGTGCTTGAATTCTACCCCAAGAGGCAAGCAACATTCCCAAATGTGCCTACCCAGCAAGACTCCGGGAAACCAGAGCCAAGACACAGGTCCCCATGCTCACAGTGTTCACTTATTCTGTTTCACCAATACTACCTTGTTTCCCAGAGTCATCCCTCACGATGCAACAAGAGCAAATTTTTAAAGACTTTAAATTAGTGTTTACTCTTTGTACAAAATAATGGACTCTATTATGAGTATTATGAGATTATCATACATTTATAGTGTATTTAAATCTTATCACAACTCCATTAAGCTCTTTTATCAGCTCTCCTCTATCCCACTGTCCCCTTCCTCCACTCAAATAGCCCCTGCTATGGTTTGGGAGGATGTGGAACCTGTAAGAATTGGGCTCTGGCTGGCAGAAGTAGAACCCCAGTGGCCTTTAAAGGCTATATGTGCCTCTGGTTCTAATCTGTTTCCAAGCCCACCTCTATATGAAGCATCTGAGCCAGTTACTTCCATTATTATAGACTGAGTCACTCCATACCTTCCCCTCTTCTTTTGTGTCTTTCTTTTCACATCTATGTTCTTCATATGAGAAAAAAAGAAAGATGCAGTTTTGACTTTCTGAGGCTAGTGGATTTCAGTTAATACAATGATCTTTAAGCTCACCCATTTTCCTATAGATGGTATGATTTCACTCTTTATAACTGAATAAGAATCTGTTGTGTATATATTCCATATTTTCTTTAGCTATTGATAGGCTATATACATAGCTGTGCCTATAACCTGCCTACTGTAAACAATGCCATGATAAACATGGATGTGCAAGAGTCTGCTCCGTGTGATAATTCATACCCAGGAGGGGTGTAGCAAACCCATTTCCTAGTTAGCTCTGTTTTTCTTTTTTTTTTTTTGAGATTTTGTTTGCTCGTTTGTTTTGTTTTTCAAGACAGGTTTTCTCTGTGTAGCCTTGGCTTCCCTGGAACTCACTCTGTAGACCAGGCTGGCCTCAAACTCAGAAAAATCTGCCTGTCTCTGCCTTCCAAGTGCTGGGATTAGAGTCATGTACCACCCCTGTCTGGCCACTTTTTTTTTTAAGATTTATACTAATTTTCACAGTTGCTGGACCACTGCAGTTTTGAATTGCCCTCAAAGAAATCACACCCTCTGAAGCAATGAACTGAATGTTCACCAAGGGGAAACAGACCTTTAAAGGAAACTGTTGTAATCGGAGGGTACCCAGATCCAAAGACAAGAGCATCCCAGATGATCGTCATTTAGACTTTTGTATCTGAGGGTGCTATGCAGGTACAATGTTCTTGCTATGTGGAAAAGCTGTGGCCCATCTGGTCAAGACAGGTCCATTTCTGTGTTTAACTGGTTTGCGGGACAAACAATTGAGTGAGTCATTAAATAAGCATGCAATGCTAATTGGAGGGTCCGTTTCTAGATTTGTCAGAGGTAAATAAGGGTAATTCTTTGAGAGTCTTGTGGGTCTCAGGTGGAGTGCACACCATTTGAGAGGGGACCTGTTTGCTGGGCTGCATAACAAATACCACAGACTTAGGGGTAGCCTAAGCCATAGGCATTTATTTTCTCGCCGTCCTTATCTAAGTTATGGTAGGGCTAGCTGCCTCTGAGGCCTCTCTCTCTGGCTTGTAGAGGGCCTCCTTCCTGTGTCCTCTGGCAGTCACCTTGCTGTGTATGTCAGAGTCATAGTGTCTTTCTGTAAGGGCATGCTGGATGTGTCCACTCAAATGACCATATTAACTCAGTCTCCTGTTCAAAGGGTCTATCTCTAAATGCAGTCATTCTAAGATATGGGAAGGGGCCGCTTAGACCTTTAGCATATGCATTTTGGGGCCATAACTTATCCCATGACAGAAGGTCTTATCTAGCTATGCAGAGGAAGGTGGTTCTTAGTGGGGAGTCATTTCTAGGAATAAGGAAGGTGGGAGCTTTCTCACGTAAAAGACTGGAGGATAGCCCTTGCACCAGGGGTAAGGAGATATCTGTTCTATTCAGGAGTGGCTCCCTGTTTGTTCTGTTCCCCCTGAAGCCTCCCACAGGCTCCTGGAAGAGGAGGGAGGAATGAGATTCTTGAAGGAACCAGAGAGGCTGAAGAGAATGAAGGAGAAAGGAAGCAAGGAAAACGTGTATGGGGGTGAAGGTGGAAGAGCAGCTGTAGCCTGAGGCTGACAGCGAGACCCAGAAATAGCTGAAGGCTCATCTTGAGGAGAGAAAGAAGTCTAGTCAGGGAACTAGAGAGATAAGAAAAGGGGTTAGGCCCCCTCCCAAGTCTCCGCCATGTTGATTCATGTTGAATACCCACCAGTTCACCCTTTACAGCCCTGAGAACCTCTTCAGTGTATTTATCTGTCTCCAACCAAGAAGTCAGAGGTCCGGGTTGTATGCCCCTGTCAGCAGCAAAGAAGAATGGGCCAGAGACATAGCTCTGTCCTGCAGCAGCTGGTTCTTCTCTCACTCTTCCACCTGGTACAGTCAGGACTCTTGACCTTGCACATAAAAGAATTTCAGCATGAGAGGACAGTGAAATTTATTTCGAAGAAAAAAATTTTAACATAGATTTCAGGACAGGGGCTGAAGGAAGAGTGTCGCTTGGGCAATGATAAGACACACCCACGCATGGGTGGGGCCTTTCCAAGGGAGAGCGCTGCTTAAGTGTCTGGAGGTAGCAGTCTATAGTGGGAATTACCTTGTTCAAAGGGATTCCTTTGTCTCCTTTACCCCCTTATAGATAACGAAATTACAGAGTGGCTCTGGACGTGCCCCGGGGTAAGTAGGGTTGCAATCCGATAAGACAAGGCACGCGGCACTCAGTTTGCACAAGAGAGTAAAGACGTTGTCTTTTGCTGGAAATGGGGGGGATCTTGGAGAGTCCTAGAAAACTGCAGGTTTGCAATGAAAAAAGGAATAGAAAGGCGGTCCCATATGCATTGCCCTCAAGCAGGACTTATCGCTATTTCAACATTCTCCTTTGAAACATATCTAATGAACATAAGGGTGGTATTGCCCCCATGGTAAGTAGCCCTCACAGTAAAGGTTAATTGTGCTGGAATTCTCGACTTGAGGCTGGTGAGAGACTTCAACCAAACCCCAGGGTGAGGCTCCCCTTTTGGCTTCTAGGTCACTACGTTCTATGTGTTCTGTCCTTTCTCCTCTTGTGTGCAGTTGTCAAGGAAGGCCTGGAGGCTAGTGAGCAGAAAGTTTCTCCTCAGGTCCCACGAGGATCTCCCTCCCACAGGCACACCAGCAGGGGCTCCTTCCTGGATGCCTTGTCTTCATTCTTCTTGTTCCCACAGTGAGAGATTATCTACCTGTTACTCTTGACCCTCCTCCTCACCCCCCAACCATGAAAATGTTTACAAACTCGCTGCGTTTGAGTAGGTGTAAGTCTACTGATAATATTTTCCACTTAACTCTTCTCTGGGGGACACCCCAGGAAAGTTGGCAAGTAGCTGACATTTGAACTCTTCTGGTTCCGTGACAAAGGTGTACTCATTGAGAGAGCGAGACAAACAGGCTGCTTTCCCAACGGGGCAGAGGTAAGGAAGTGTCACAGCAGAGCGGGGAGAAGTAGGGAGGCCTTCCTAGGAGCCAACAGAGGTCCACGGGGAGAATCCACTGGGGACTGGAGCCCCAGCCTCATTAGCAGATGCCCTGACTCCTACCCCTGCCCCTTTTCAGGGCTGCTCTCTTGGCCTGAATTAAGCTCTCAGTGGGAAATCTGTTGGGAGGTGAGATATATGCCAAGAAGGCAGGAGAGGAGAAAAACAGTGTGAGGTGACAGGGAGGATGCCGCAGGCACCCAGCCCTCCCCGCTGGTGCTCAAGCACGAATTGCCACCCTCCCCTGCTGCCCACACCAGCAGGCTGGGGTGGAGAAGACAGGCCAAGCAGAGGCTGGAAACTGCCACAGAAGAGAGAGGCCAGGCACGAAGTCTTGAGTGTGTTTTCTTCTGGGGGACGTGGTGAGAGCGTGCAAAAGTGAGCAGTGAAGGCTTGCAGGAGCCGGGCAGGCAGGCCGCTGCAGGCTGCAGACGCTCTTCTGAAGGGGGTGGACATACTGGCCGGCTGTGGCAGTGCTGGGCGGGTCACTGCACAGAATCTTTTTTTTTATATAGCTCTATTTGGCCTCACAGTTCTCAAACACAGACAAGCTGGAGGGCGGATGGCTTTAAGATCCACTTGTGTGCCATTAAAACACCCAGATAGGCTTTCCTAGGGATTTTGCACTCCCAACTTCTTAAGCAACAATAGGAAAAAGCCCAGAAAAACAAATGCAGTCACAACATCACGTTTTCTTTATTTCTGCTAAAAAAACGCCACCCTCCCCAGACTCGCACCTTCCACCAAAATGTGGTACTGGCATTTAAGATGCAAACAAAGGCAGCAGGAGCTGCAGACGGAAAAGAAAAAGTGAGCTGTGCTATCCTGGGCTGCTCACAGTCTCAGCTCCACTTCCACAGTGGAAGTCAGAACAGAGGTCTTCCACACCCACTGCGGAAGCATGGAAAACAGCCGTGTCCTGAAAAAGCCTTCGCAGAACTCAGCTCAGCTCACCCGTGTTCACATTGAGATCCGCTGAAGGGTGTGCTGGGTTAGCAAACACTACCGCAAAAATCCAGGCCCTAGACACAAGAGGAGCACTTTCCACTATGAATTATGACCCTTGCCTTGCAGAGCCCGCACTGTCCCGAAATCCACAGACTACAACAGGAGCGTGCGTGAAGTTTGGCTTCAGGAGCACCCTGCAGGGGACTGTGGTCAGCAAACAGCCTCACATCTGGGTCCCACTTCATGCCTCTGCTGGGCCAAGCCTCAAAGATGCTGAGCAAGGGAGTAACAGATTGCTACACACACACACACACACACACACACACACACGAACGCACGAGATCTGGAGAAGCCAGCTGTGCTTTCAAACAGATCCTGGATTCTGGGCTTCAGCTCCTTTGGGGGCATATTCTTTAAAGTGAGAGGAAGAAAGGGAATGTTTTTTTAAAAGCCACTCTTAATTCCCTGAGGAAAGAAGCTGTGCACATCTACAGAGGGCTTAATCCGTAGTTGGCTGTGGACAGAAGCATCTCGCGCTCATCTCTGGGGACATACCTACTCCATGAACACGCCAGACCACTACCGAAGGTTCTGACACCGGTGATGCCATCATGGCCTGGTATCGGGCCCCCTGGGGAACCAAGGGTTTACACCCACAGCTGGAGGACACATTGCGGAGATCTGTTCAGCTGTGTGTAACTATACACCCCCCCACAGGGGGTGGGGGATGGGCAGAGGGTGGGGGTATGTCTCATTCTCCTCTAGACAATGCTTTAATTCTTGGTTTATGACCCCTTCCTTTCCACTGTCAAAGGCTGACACTGTTGTCCAAAGAACCAAAGAGCTGACCCACAGCCCATCAAGTAGAGTAAGAAAAACCTCGGTCTCATACTGACTGTGTGAGGAAATGAGGGTGTGTGGAGAGAAAGCAGAGAAGCTGTACCCGTGGGTCAGAGTGCTGGGAATTCACAATGGTTTCTCCGCTCCTGAGATGTGGGCACTTTGGGACCATTAACCCCTGATCACACAGACAGGGCTGGGGTCCATGCCAGTGTGAGAGCTGCCCCGATCCTCGTCTAATCTTAATTTCCAATGGTTTCTGCTTCCTTTCCAACTCTGTTCTTAACACATGCTAAAGACAAGATGGATTGAGCCTGCTTCCTTCTCCCCGAATGAGTTAGCAGGCTGGGAAACGCATGAAGATGTGCAAAGGTGAGCCACAGTCTCCCAATAAAATGTGAACTGACTGACTGCCAGTCAACAGGCACATTCGTGGGAGTGAAGCCTGTTCCTGAACAAGCTGAAGAACTGAAGATAAGGTGACCGCCTTTAATCCCAGCACCCAGGAGGCAGAAGCAGAAGGATCTCTGTGAGTCCTAGGCCAGCCTGGTCTACAGAGTCAGCTCCAGGACAGCCAAGAAACCCTGTCTCAAAAAAGAGGTGTGGGACTTGCTTTGAGAACCCAGAGGTCACAGACTTAGGAAGTCCCAGGAGTATGGGACACAGAAAAGGATCTTTTTAGAGTGTGATCCAAACCGAGATTCATGGATAGAGGAAGGCTTCTAAGGAGGTGGCCTTGACAGTCTCAGTATAGAGTCCATCTGTCCATAAACAAAACACAGGGATGCAGAATGGAGCCTGGAGGGGAGACCGCAGTGCCCGCAAAGCCAAGGGTCAGTCAAGAGCAGCAGCACAAAGCAAGGTGATTTAACAAAGTGAGAGGAGCAGTGCTGAAGTCGTTCACACCTCAGGCTATCCTCTGGAATGCATTCATTCATCACCCATTTCCTTGCCACTTTCTACAGGAAAATTCTAATTTCATAACAGTTTCGGGGTGGGGGTACCTCTAAGGAGATGGAGAAGAAAGGCAATGCAATTGGTCCACATCAACTTAAGATGTAGCCTCTTTTTATTGCAAGGTACACATGAGGATAGCATTTAATACCCATTTAGAAAGCTACTTGGGGTCCTCTTATAAATGAGCAAGAGATGCTTTCTTGTGACAAGATGCTTCCCTCTGACACCCCATACTTATCTCAGGAGATTTGGGTATCAGCACCCATCCTGCTACATATTGACCCTTGGTGCCTTTTTTTCTATCACTGTGGGAAGGTGTATTGAGCAGCTTTTTAATACTGTAACAAACACCTCAGACAATCAGATTATAAAGATAAAAGGTTTATGCAGGCTCACAGTTTTGGAGCCTTCCATCCACGATTCACCGGTTGGTCCTGTGTTGAAGCAAAGCATGATGGCTGTTCACGTCACGGTGGCCAGGCTGCAAAAGAGGAAGAAAGCATCCCTTGATAATCTCCTTTGAGACATGTATGAGCAGAAGGCTCTGTGTGACACCATTTTTTTTAAGTTCAATGACAATTTTCTTAGAATTTAACAGAAAAACTCCAAAGCCAGTAAGCTGTAAAGCTCAACAGCTTCCTGGAGGAGGGAGAAAGAGATGGGGAAGAGAGAAAGCCGTGCTGTGTGAGGTAAGCTGTCATGGAGATCAGCAGCGTTGTGGACAAGCAGCCACATGATGGGGAGGGAAGCATTAGAGAAAGAGTAACACCCAACATGTTAAAGAGAACACACTCAGAACAAAATGTAGAAATGGGAAAAGGAGGGGCTATATTTTCTGCAGCTGTAAGAGACTGGGCAGAGGGCAGAGATTCTGAGACAGAAGGAAAGCACAGTATCTCATTAAAGGGATAATTAATTCTCCTATCTTTTTAGCATGGTTTAATATGAACCTGCATTCCTGATGGGTGGCCCCTTGGCCAAGACATTGACTGGCTCAATTGGATTAACTCTTAAGGGAAGAGACAATGGCATAGCTCCACCCAGAGACAGATTTCGTTCTTTATTGTAGCATCCCACTACCTTTGAAAAGGTGGCCCTAAAATCATTGAGGAACCAGACCCCAAACACTTTGGCATTTCTAACCTCCCACAAAGACAGGACCAAGGACATTTCTGCAGCTGCTGCTTTTGGGGTCCCAACCCTGAGCAGCTTGTCCACTTTCTGTCTCTTATTCTCATTACTCACCACCTATAGCTGCAATCCTAACTGCCATTTAGGAAACTGGGGCATCTGTCAATCTGGCTTCTCTGTAGGCAATCCAGGGCATCCCAAAAGTCCATCTCTTAAAGATTCTAACACCTCTCAGTAGTTCTATACACTAGAGAGCAAATCTTTAACACAAGGGATTTCAGTAACACTTACCTTAACTATAGCACCAGGCAAAGGAGTAAAAGTATATATAGTAAAGAGTTTGGTTTGAAGCAGTGTTTCTCGAACTGGGAGCTGTCAGTATCTCAGGACATATCACTCTGTGTTTCGGAGATTGTCTTTTGCACCCATGACATTTTGTGACATTTCTGGCCTCCACCCACTAGCTGCCAGTAGAACCCTCTCCAGTTGTAACAACAACAAAAGAATGTTGTTAGATGGGGCTGGAGAGATGGCTCAGTGGTTAAGAGCACTGTCTGCTCTTCCAAAGGTCATGAGTTCAATTCCCGGCACCCACATGGTGGCTCACAACCATCTATAATGTGAACTGATTCCCTCTTCTGGCAGGTGTAAATGCAGATATAACACTCATATACATAAAATAAATCTTTAATAAAAAAAAAGAAAACCCCATCTTTAAAAAAAATGATAAAAAAAAAAAGAATGTTGTTAGATGTTGCCACACATCCCATGGGTATGGGAGATTGTCCTCAGTTGAAACCTCAGTGTTAGACTGCAGTATCTAAGCGAGAAGCCACATGTGGCCATTTTGCATGCAGATAGTGCAAATAGAGATGTGGCATCACTATAAAAATACTTTAGTTCAAACATTTATATTTTTTTAAAGATTTTATTTATTTATGCATATGAACTCTCTGTTTTCATACACACCAGAAGAGGGAATCAGATTTTATTACATGTGGTTGCTGGGAATTGAACTCAGGACCTCTGGAAGAGCAGCTAGTGCTCTTAACCACTGAGCCCCTGGTCCAAATATTTAAATGAAAAACAAACCATGTAAATTATCATGAATTATACTAACTTATTTCTGTATGTTAGTCCTTGACGTTGTTTACATTGCAATGATTTCTAATTCACTGGGAAACTGAAATACTATAATTTATTTTCCTTTTTTTTTTTCCTTTTTTCTTCTTCTTATAGTGTAGCTACTGGGAAACTTGAAGTAAGACATGTTTGTTCACACTGAACCAGCTTTAGTTTCCACAGGTCAGCATGGGGCTGGACTCAGGCTAAAGTTCCTCTCTGCTCTGCAGGTTCCCTCACCCTGTAACAGACTAACTCTGGCTGACTCCCGTGAGCAAAAGAAATTTTCCAGCACTCTCAGCCATCAGCCCAAACAAGCCGAGCCTAGCAGACACAGAAGCTTGTCAGTAAATGGCTGACACTCTCCCCAGAAGTGGCTAAGTCTCTTTTCTCTCATAAAAACTGAGTGAAAGCAGCAGCGTCAGCACTCAGAGTCTCCCGCCTGTCCCACAGAGGAAGCAGCTTCCCTGTCAACATCCTGCCCTGGCAGCCTGTGGATGCAGGAGACCCAGCATTTAGCAGCAGCCTGGGAAGCCTGCCTTACTGCAGCCATGTAATGCTGCTATTCTCCTGGAAAACAGGAGCGCTGTCTCAGCAGGACTGCCTGGGGTACTTACTTGTGCTAGGTTAGGGCTTCTCACACCTCTCGCCCATCTCTTTCCTTCCCATAGCCACAGGAGCCCTGCCCCAGGTGTCTTCATTTTATACAGGATCAGGAGGAATTTTGGCCCCTGGAAATTTAGGTCCAAGGAAACTATCGCCAGTCATACAGTGCAAGAGCAGTAAGTCACTCACTCAGGACCCAACTCCTGCACAATTGTAATCCCAGCACTCAAGAGCTACATAGAGATAGGATAACAGGAGTTCAAGACCAGCCTCGGTTGCATAACAAGTTCAAGGCCAGCCTGGGTTATATGAGTCATTTCAAAACAAAACAAAGCAAACAGTGCTATGTGCCTGTACTGCTCTTGAGGGAGAGATAGGTGGGTCTCTGTGAGTTCAAGGCCAGCCTGGTCTTCATAGCAAATTCCAGGCTAGTAAAGGCCACACAGAGAGATCCTGCAGGAGAGAAAGAAAGAGAGACAGAGACAGACAGAGACAGAGAGACTGAAAGAGAAAACAAAACAAATTCAATCTCATCCAGACATGGCCAGGATGAAACCCAGGATTCAAGAGGTTGAGGCTGGAGGATTACTGCTAGTTCAATTCCAGCTTGGGCTTCAGTAGACAGCTATGACAAGAAAAGGTATTCCTTCTCTGCCTGCTTGCTACTGTCACGTTTCTCCCCAGGTCCAAACTTCATTGGAAGGTCCCAACAACAAAAGCAAAAGAAACGTCGCCCAAGGTGGCCTTCTGGGCCCTCATCACCTCATGTGTCCTTGTCTTGAACTGTAGCTGCTTTAGAAATCTAAATACCACAGGAAGCTCCGAGCAGACACGGTCTTCCATGTTCTGACTTGGGAGCCATGGCGTGGGACTCAGATCTCCAGGACTTCCTCTGGAAGTCCCATCTGCTATATGTACTGTGGGCTGATTTGGGAAAATCTTTAAGAGGTGGGGCCTAGTGCGTAGATTACGTCACTGGCACATACTCCTAGGGTAGATTTTGGGACCCTGCCCCACCTTCCTCGTTCCCTTCAACCCCTCTCCTTCATAGACCCCATAAGCTTAGCCGGTTTGCTCCACAGTGCTCCCTGCCAGGAAACTGCCTCATTATACACCCAAATCAATGGGGCAGCATTGTGAATGGAAACCTCTGGGGGCATGGGTTCCAATGAACTTTCCCCTACTTAGATTGATTTATCTCAGGTATTTGTTACAGTGGAATAAAACTGACTTAACACCTACCTACTGACTCTTTTCCCTTTACACACATGCGCACACACATACACGCACACACGCGCAGTCATGCATATCCTTGAGCCAAAGCTCATCATGTCTGAAATGGTTTAAACCATTCAAAATAAAACCCAAAGGCTGAGTGTGGATTTAGGCAAAATCTGCTCTCAGTCCTGTCCCACCAACCTCCCAGAAAGAGGAGGGGCCCAGAGGTCTGGTGGCTTTCTGGGAACAAATATTTAAAAAAAAAATACATATATATGTAAATCTGTGTAGCCCTGGCAGGCAATCATTTTCTAGTCCTCCTCCCCTCGTTGTCAGGGGTAGCTGGGGTTTCAAGCCTGTACTCCAGGCCTGAGTACAGTTTAAGATAACACCTTTCTACACCTCTGGACTCACTTCTCTAATGAATGTTCCATCCACAACCATCTACCTAAAATGGAGTACTGTAACAATCAGAATCTCTGAACGCCCTGCGAATTACACTGGATTTTTTTTAAACTTTTTTTTTTGTGTGTATGTGTGTGTGTGTGTATTGGTTTTGGTTTTGAGTTTTGTTTGTTTGTTTGCTTGTTTGTTTTGTTTTTGCAGATCCCAGGAAAATTTATTTCCACCAGTGGAGAAGCCACGGCTCTGTGGTGCCAGAGTCAGGGGAATGACTGAAACTCAGGACTCTGGTTTCCCTACCCACGTCCTGCGTCATTCTCCCATTGCACACATTCAATCCCAACATTCCAGAGAGCAGGCAGGACATCTGCCCTGCCTGTGTCGTCAGAAGTTAGTGGCCCGAGGGAGGGCCAGTGAGACGGCCCTCCTCTCTCTCCTCTGAGGAAATAAGTACTAGCTGCCCTACAGTCAGCGTCCTCCACAGACCGCCTTAAGACAGGCTTTCCCGACTCCTGCTGAGCAATAGCTGAACTCACCAGAACATTTCAGAAAGACCCGTAGAGAGTGGAGACTGAGACTTAACAGAACAAGACCACCTGGCTTACATGTTATTTTTCTTTCTCAGGAATCTGAAAATATGTTTTTTTTTTAAGTATTCAATGTAACCCCCAGGGGATTCAGGGATTGTGATAAGGGAGATTTCAACCGTATTTTCATTTTAGGTGAATTGTTGTGAATGGAGGGTTCTCAGGAGAAGTAAGTTCAGAGGTGTGGAAATGCATTATCTTATCAGTCATGGTGCTTATCAGCTGGATAACTGAATGGATCAAAGTGCTCTATTATAAATGTACTGAGCTGGTCTTCAAACTGAGAAGGCTGTTTGCTGTATGAATAGGCCCACCATAAGGAAGATTTGCCCAGCATGTGCAAGGCCCTGGGAACGATCTCTAGCATTAACACACACACACACACACACAGAGGAGGGGGTGGGTGGTACATTCGTACACCAACCAAAACTAAATTTCACAAACTCACTTTGAAGTGAAAGTTGATGCTGAAGCCAAAAAGGCAAACACAAGGGCATGGGCCTTTCACGGTTACAAAGAACAAGAGAAGATAGATGTAGGGAAGCTGAAGGTGGTTCCCCCAAAGCTGAAAATGGCTCAGTGGGTAGAGATGTCAGCAAGCCTGGTGACCTGAGTTCCACCACTGGAACCGATGTAGCATAGCGGAAGGAGAGAACCAGCTCTTGTTAGTTGTCCTCTGACCTCCCAGTGAAGTAGTCAAACTCTTTGGGACAGGAAACAGAACGGTGGCTGCCCTGAGCTGGGAGCAAGCACAGAGACTCTTCTGGGGGGAAAAAAGTTAGAGAGATGAATGGTGGTAATGGTCATCCAATGTAAA
The DNA here is from genome assembly GCA_028658305.1 of Pachyuromys duprasi. Lineage (NCBI taxonomy): Eukaryota > Metazoa > Chordata > Mammalia > Rodentia > Muridae > Pachyuromys > Pachyuromys duprasi. The sequence goes on from CM053760.1 coordinate 58,111,495, forward strand.
ATCACTTCTGCCACAACACTGAACATTTACAGTTCTTGAATAGTTTAAACAATAGGATTTATGGTAAATTGTGGTGTCTGATACCACAATTTAATTTTCCCCCCTTAGGCTGGGGTTGTCAGTGGTAGGGCACTGGGGAGGGGGAAAAGGACTCAGGACAGAGTCGGAGAAAACAACAAACAAAAAAGTAATGTAGCCAGACTGAGCTATGACTGTAGGAAACAAGAGTAGGACCTAGGGAAGGGTGTGAGGTAGGCTCCTGGTGTGAGTTCTGTTGTGCAGAATGCTGTTTCTGTTTACAATGAGCATTTGCAAACTTTTAGGGAACTATGAGGTTAGGATCCTTGTATTCTTCCGAATGCATATCACACTTTAAAAGTTTGAGAAACGGTTATCAACAAAAATGGAAACTAAAAACAGACAAGGAAGTCCATGATGCCAGAAGATACTCTTGTCTATTAAGTACATGCAACAGTCGGTTAACTTCTGCTCATACTTGGTGCCCAAACTTAAACAACTCCGATTCTTGTCTTCATGGGCACTTCTGCTCACAAGCAAGAACAGCACTCCAAAGCCACCCAACTCCAAATCAGATTTTCTTTTTTTTCAACACTGCACCCCCCCCCCCACCGCAAAGTCTCTTCCCCCAAGGCTATTCAGCACAATCAGGCTTTCTTCCTGCAGTTTTGAGTGTGAGGGATCTCAGGGAGCAGCTTTGTAGGGATTAGGTAAATCGCAGGTGCACCCTCACCTGAACCAGCCCCCAGTTTATTCATTAATCAGGAGGTTGCCCGATGTTATTCCAAGTTCCCTCTCTCCTTGGCAGACTGGTGGCTTTGGACTGGTTCCCAGTTTGGGGCCCCTGCAGGGCCCCCCTTTCCACTTGCTGCCAAAATGTCTCTCTACAGGTTTCTCCACCGTGTGCCTGGGTTCTGTGGTATTCTCGGCCAGATACCCCACGCAGAGCTGGCATCCCAGTCTGCCTCCCTCTTTCCTACCCAGTGCCAGTGCAACCTACCCTTTCATACACTCCTTGTGAGCTGAGCTGCTTTCTTGACAAAGGGACCTAGATCTCCTTTCTCACTCCCGACTTTCTGCTTTGATGGCAAATTGCCGGAGCACCAATCCCGACTCAGCCAAGAGCGCGCTGAAGCCAGTTTACATTTCAGCACCATTCAGTCCTTTGAATCCAGCCTTTATATACAAAAATACTAATACTTGGGAGTGGAGGTGTGCAGCTCTGAGGCGGGCACTTGCCTAGCATGCATAAGGACTCAGATTCCATCTCCATCACCACTTAAACAGGGAGAAGAGAAGGAAGAGAAAGCGAACTGTACTGACGTCTTTGAAATAAGCACACTAAGTACTGTATCCACACACTGTCGGAGGAGGTTCCTAACTTCACCAGGAGAGAGGCTTAGGTCTGTAGGCCTACTAACTTCTCTGCAAACCTTCAGAAACAGCAAAACTTTCGTCCCTAGTGTGTATGTGCTCATACATGTACCCACCCAGCCACAAAAACATTTAAAAATAGGGCTTGAAGGATGACTCAAGAGCATTTAAGAGCACTCTAAGTTCAGTTCCCAGAAGACCCAAGTCCAATTCCAGCACCCACATCAAGTGGTCATAGTCTGTAACTGCATCCAATACCTCTGACCTCCAAAGGCTCCTATGTACACATGCCCATCAACATGCAGACACATATCTCTTTTTTATTATTTTACACATAATCACAAATAATAATAACAGATATTTATGAAAATATTAAGAAATAAAGTGGTGTCTGACCGAGGGTGTGGCTCAGTAGTAGAGTGTTTGTGTGGCACAATGAGACCATGGGGCACACCCCCAGCTCTGCAGAGAAGAAATAAGGAAGGAGCTGGGAGGGCTGAGGCCCCGATTTAACTTTAGCGTGAGTAAGGAGGGCACTGTGTTCTGCCCCTTATGTGCATACGCACACACACCCCACAAAACACAAAGTCCAAGAGCAAGCTCAATCAAAGAGTGCTCTTCTAGAATGAATGAGACCATAGGCTCCATTCCCAGATACATTATGTATCTGGGAAACACCAGTCAGGGACTTGGGAGTATGGCTCAGGGACAGAGGGCTTATGTGACAGGCTGCTGCTTGCTCGTTGTTCTTGATGCTGTGACCAAAACCTGAGGGAAGTATCCGAAGGGAGCAAGACTTTACTCTGGCTCACAGTTTAGAGAAAACAGTCCATCATGGCAGCCAACTAACTCCTTCTTGGAGGTGGGAACATGTAGAAGATTACCCATAACTGGGCACACTAAAGAGGACTGAGGACAGGAGAGGACTGAGGAGAGGAATGGACCGCAGCCATCAACTACTTTCTCACCTGACTCTCAACCTAGGCCTTTCCTCTTAAATGTTTCAGAGCTTCCCAAAACATTGCCACCACTTGCGGACCAAGTGTCCAAACATGTGAGCCTATGAGGGCCATTTCACATCCAGTGTGACCCTGAGTATTTTTTGTTTGTTTGTTTTTGTTGTTGTCGTTTTGTGGTTTGAGGATACAGGGTTTATCTATGTAGCCCTGGGTGTCTTAAAACTCACTTTGTAGAACAGACTGGCCTCGAACTCACAGATCCGCCTGCCTCTGCCTCCAAGCGCTGGGACGAAAGGCATGTGCCACCACCGCCCAGCCAGAGATTCCAAGTTTTATCATCAACATGCAGCAATATCGTCATTTTCATGCCTACCCTATGGTTTGGAAATGCCAAAAATAACAGGGTTTAGAGCCGGACACAAGGACATCAGCCTGGCTACATGGCTACACATGTGTGTGCTCAGACACACACAGTGGCGTGGGAGGTCTGCTGTGCTCTCTGCTGTGCCACATACCCCCAGAGGCTCGCGCACGCTGCCAAAGTGGAGCTCTCCTGTGAGGTGTCATTGTCCTCAGGACACACGGTGTTTCCATCTCGCTGGCTTCCTCTAGCCACAGTGAGAACATCCTACCAACCATGGTGAAGTGTCAGAGCTTTAGAGATCTCCCCAGTGCTGGAAGGGTGAGAGGCCTCGTCTAGCATGCACAAGGTCCTCCCCGGATTCCATCCCAAGGCTGCAAGATACACGTCATTAAATAAAAGGACCTCTTGGTGTCTTCTGGTTACACTCTTTTGTTTTAAGTGTAACATACAAGCCCAGGGCCTGCCATCAACTTTTGATTTTACCCAAAACAAATAAAAACAAACACTGCCTCACCCCACAAAAAATTCCAGAGAGCAAATGAATGTCACTCAGCGTACACTCATTTGTGTAAAGCACTATGGAAGACAAAAGGGCTCCTGGCTGAATAAAATGGAAAATCATTTTCTAGAACTGCAACATACCATGTGATGGAGCTTGGAAGCAGGAGATGATCATTAAACAATCCAAGTCTTAAGGTGGAAATGATATTTAGCATTTCTCTCCCTCTATGCAGCTAGAAGCTGGTTTTACCCTCGACAAAACCAACTCCTCACAGCGGAGAAGCAAGTCTCCATGGGCCCTGTCAGGTTCAGGCAATTGCACTCCTGTCTCTTAACTGCTTCTAAAGCTATTTATAATCTGCAGACAACTGAGCACTGTTAGACAACCAGAAACCAGAATTTCAGGCAAGCTCTCTCAGAGAGAGAGGGAGAGAGAAAGAGCTAGTTTTTTTTTTAATTTAGCTTAATTTTTTGTTGTTGTTTGAAACAGGGTCTCACAATTTGTTCTGGTTATCCTGAAACTCACTCTATAGACCAGGCTATCTTTGAACTCACAGAGATCCACCTGCCTCTGCCTCCCGAGTGCTGGGATTAAAGGCGTCCATCACCATACTGGGTCCTTAACTTTTTTTTTTTCAAACTTGCTCAGGATTATGAGAAAAGGGAGGAGGGGAAGAGGACGATTCTATAAAGTTGAGTAGACAAAAGGTAAAAATATGCTTCTTTCCCAATGGCAAACTTTTGCAACCTAAGCTCCAGATTAAAAAAAAAAAAAAAAAAGGTAACTGCTTCTTTTTCCCTTTTCTGGAAGAGAAAACCAGAAGGGGTGAAGCACTAAACCCTTGTAAAAAATGATGCCCATTCCTTCGAACTCCAGCCCAGCAGCTCCACTTCCTGCCCGCTTCCCATCACTTCTCTGCCCTGCAGAGCAGAACAGTGGTCTGCCAGCCTCACACAGAACTCCCCACGGAATTCCCTGGCTCATTGGTGACCCTCGTCCCTCAGTGACCACCAACCCTCAATTCCACCAAATCTGAAGAAAATCCACTCTGCGCTCCATCTCAAGATGACACTTTTCTCCCAAGAAGCCTTGCTCTGCACATGGTTCCAAACTCAAGGGCTCTGATTTTTACATCCCCCTTCTTCCCAGCCAGTCAGAACGTATTCACAGCACAGTTCTCTCTGGGCCAGAGCTCAGCTTATGGAAGCGAAACCTCCTGTCCCTCATTCAGCTTGTTTCCATTCTGTCTGTGGCCAAGCTTCTGAGCTACCAAAACAGACGTGTGTCCCTGGTTTTCCTCCCGTACCTCTGACCTTTGTTCCTTGATTGAGTGCTGGTTCCTCTCTACACAGAACTGGACACTGTCCAGCCTGTGTCTACTACTCTTTGTGCAGTCACTCAGCAGATGTTTTGTTCCAGAGATCCATGTTTGCCTTTGGAGTTGGTTCTTGAGGATCCTAAGGAAAGGTCAGGGGAGGGAACCCTTGTCCACAGCTCTTGCCCCACCCCCACTCCCATCACATGGCAGGAAAAGGAAGCCCCTTTGTGTACTCAACTTGCTGACATTTGCTGGCCCTTGCCAGAATGGTGTGCTTTCCTCTCTCAGCATAGGAAGCTGCTAAGAACCGCAACGGGGCAGAAAGACAGGGGAGTCGCTGAGGCCACACAAACCTTACTATGGGTTTTTTTCGGGTTCAGCAATGAAACGTTGAGCCAGTTTTTTCTCTCTGAGCAAGCCACACCAGAACTGCTTGACTTATGACATCTTTTCCTTGTGATGAGAAACGGCTGGCTCTTTCAAAAGTTGTAGGGAAAAGGGCCCGCTAACTGGAGGGAAGGAAACCCTTACCGCAGACCCTGCAGGAAGGAAGGCCTGCGCCCTGTGCCAGTTCAGCCTAGAAACTCACAGGCAGGAGCCGTTAGAGGGCAGCAAGTGTCTGTCTGGGAGCCCAGGCAGCAAGCAATTTTTCTTTCTGCCCTCCTTTCAATTACAGGGTGTCTCTAAAGGCAAAGCTCCAAGGCTTCAGCGTCAGCAGAAATACAAGTTAGAAAGGCCCAGGGTGGTGGAAGGGAAGGCACCCTCCAATCCCCAGCGCAGCCCCTGGCCACGTCCGGCTGTGGCTGTGCAGGTCTCACTCCTACTGCCCCGCGACCCCTGTGGGCCCGGGACCCTGGGAGAGCCTACGCTGCTGTGCAGAGAGCGGGTGGGGAGCTTGGGCACCCGGCCCTTTGTGTCACTTCGGCTCCTTTGCCTCCTGGAACCCTAGGACAAAGGAGCGCCTGGGAGCTGCCAGCAGCCTGGGGGCACTGCTGGGTTTGACAAGGAAGAAGGAAACCTGATCCTAGCAAACGGGACACGTAGTTGTGCTGGTTTGTGAGGTGACCCAGTTCTGAGACTAGCCGCTAGGCTCTGATCACGCTCCCCGCTTTCACCCCTCGGCCTCCGAGGTAAGAAGGTGGCATCCTTCCACCCGGACAGAAAGAGCTGGGGCGTCCCCGGCCTCAGCAGCTGCACACTCTAAGGACCCCAGGGACAGCCAGGAGTGGCCCCTGCCTCTCCTCCTGCCCAGGTGCCTCTTTCTATTTTACCAAGAGTTCTGCCAGGAGAAGGCTCTGGGTTCTCACTAGAGCCTGGGTCGGGGGTTGGGCCAGGGCTGGCGCAGGTCACTGGGAGACAGCAAGCAAGGGTCTGGTGCAATCCGGTTACTCATTTCTTTTCCCAAGCCCCTAGGGGACAACCCTGATTCACAGTCACCGGATTGGAAGACCTTCATATGACAGGCTCTGATCCAAAAGGCCTGGGCAGATTAAAGTGTCAAGCTGAAGGTGACAGGTTACCAAATCCTAGTTCTGAGCTCTCACCCAGCCAGCAAGCACAGGCTGAAACAGAGTGCTGTGTTCACCTTCTTCCCAACACCCAGTGCCATTTACACCCTGTTGAGAAGAGCTCCTTCGCCCTGACCTAAGCAGCAGGTGACTAAGACCTCAGCTAGCCCCCCACCCCACCCCATCCCCTGCTTGAATCTGTCTGGTGATTGTTGAGCAGGATTCTCAGTTGTTTCATTGTCCATTCTCCCTCCCCCATGGAGCCCTAGATTCTGAGCCCCTGATTCTGTGCCTTTGGTCTTTTATGTTCTGCTCCCCTCCAACCCCACCCACAGCCCCAGGACTCTCCTCTCTCCTCCTTTAGTTTCATGACTTAACTCAAGAAGAACTTGAGGAGCCTCTAAAATGCCAGCCTGGATAGACCGTCACTCACAGGGAGAGTACAGTGGCTTGGAACTGAACGAAGGGCAAGGAAAGATTTGCCGGCGTTGGGAGGCCTTCTAATTTCCTGTAACGTTGGACTAGGAATTTGGACCAAATTTCCCACTGACCAACATTAGAGACTCCACAAAATATAAAAGGCACCAGTTCTCCCGATATGTTAAACACTGAGCTGTAAGGCTGGCTGAGAAATGATGAACTGATCATTCTCATTGCCTGACTCATTTACTGCTGTAATGAAAAACTCAAACTGAGGCTTGCAACTTTGGACCAAAATTCCATTGAATGACTACTTACAACACTTGTTTTATTTGTTTGTTTTCTAAACTAAACTCCACCTGGATAAAGAAGACAGCTCTTCCACATTGCCCGGAGCCTCACTCTGACCCATCTACCCACTCTACTGCTGCAAATGAGGAACAATCCTGAAAGAAGCTTTCCACGTCCACTCCAGCCCCCACAGTCCATACTAAACAACCACGAAAGGGCCTCTGCGTTATTAGCTGTCTGGTCCCATCACCATGGGGGCTTTATTCTTTATCACAGTATTTGGGTTCATTCTTCACTTCCCTGAACAGCCTTCCTCATATTAAACATGGTAGGAATCACAAGAACAAACTCAGTGTTACTGTAAGGATTAAGTAAGATAATGCAGATAAAATGTTAGGTACTGTGTCCTCAGCTAGTAGTGTTTAATGAATATTAGGTATCATGGTTTCTGACCAATATTATTAACTAAAAGAACATTTCACTGGGGACTGGGGACATAACTCAGCTGATAAAGTGCTTGCTGCACAAGCATGAAGCCCTGAGTTTTGATCTCCAGCACCCACATAAAAAGCCAGGCATGGTGTCAGGCACCTATGATCTGTGTGCTGGGAAGGAGACAAGCAGATCCCTGGACCTTTCTGGTCAACCTTTCTAACTGAATCAGTGTGCTTCTGGTTTGGTGAGAAACTCTGTCTCAAAAAATAAGGAAGGCTGGAGAGGTGGCTCAGTAGAGGATGGGAGTTCTCTTGCAGTGGATGGAGTTCAGCACTCATGTCAGGATGGTCACAACTGCATGTGACTCCAGTTCCAAGGATCCAAAGCCCTCTTCTGGCTTCCTCCAGCCTTGCACTCAGCCTATACAAAGCCACACTCAGAAACACACATATATACTTAATTTAAAGCATATATTTAAGAAGAAAGAAGAAAAGAGGTAAAGAAAGCAAGTGAGTTTAAGGCTACCCTGGGCTATGCATTGAATTCATACCTCAAACAAATAAACACGTGAACATAATTGTGATTAACCAAAAAAAAGGGGGGGTTCAAAACATGTTAAGGAAGACAGTGCTGGAAAAAGAGTTAGGACTTTGACCTGTAGTCATCACACACACCTACACAAACAAACATGTACACACACACACACACACGTATTACCAGCATCTTCTTCAACTACATACCAATACTGAATTTCTTTTGAAAAATCTGTACCAATTCATCATTTTTTTTCTAACAAGAGGTGCATACTTCCCCAGAAAGAGCTTGCTCCATCTTTAGATAATTTTGCCTGTTGCCAAGTACATCTTTTCAGTAAAAGGATGGCCAACTTCTTGGAGCCGAGGGTCTGACTTCTCTACAGTGCTTGAAAGATGGGCATGTCCTTTTGCCCACTCCACTTGCCACGCCCAGTCCTTCTCCCTGGTTGCTCTGTATGGATGCCCATGGCTCTGCCCCTCTTGGTATGGTGCATGACCAGTCCATCTTACTCCAAACCTTGTACTGCTTTAGCACTGTTCCATCTCAAATATGCTTTGAGAAAGGGGCCGGGGCTCTAACTACAGATGGTTCCTTCTTACCCTACTTTTAACCAAAGCAATCAGCCGTACCCTTCTGGACTTACACAATCCATTTTCTCCCTTAAGTGGAGAGTCAGCTCATTTCCTTGCCTTCCAGGATACTTTTGGGATCTACTCCTTGGTAGCCTAAATGTACAGTTGCCTTTCAGCACTGAAAAAACAACGAACTTGGGAAAGCGTGACCTTTATGACTTCATAGTGGGAACATATGATGAAAGTATCAGACAAAGCAGGGACAGGAAGTAATTTCCCCCAGGTTCTTCCCTCCATTGCCTACTAACTCTGAAGTCTCTTCTACCCCATCCTTGGTCTTAGCAGTGAGTGTCCAGGAAGAAGATGAAGTCTTTGCACAAAGGTAGAAAGATCTGCACTGGCTGGGTGTGATAAGTTGAAGGCAGACCAAAAATAATGAGTAAAGCAGAGGCGGTAAGGAACGGGGAGAATCAAAATATAATTGGGTAAGTCCAAAAGTGGGAGGAGGCTGGAGAGATGAGTCAGCAGTTCAGAGCAGTGCCTGCTCTTCCGGAGGACCCAGGTTCAATTCCCAGCATCCATGTGAAGGTTCACAATCATTTGTAATACCAGTCCCAGAGGATCTGAGGGCACCAGGCACATGAACAATACACAGACCGAAAGTGGACAAAATACCTATATACATAACATTATATTTATACATAATAGATATAATACAAATATACATAATTATATACACATAAGAACATATTCTATATTATATAGAATATATGTAAATACCCATATGCATTTTATGTGTATATATACATACATCTATTTTTTTAAAAGAGAGGGGGAAATGTTAGAGGAAGCAGATAGGGATTTGTAGAAGAATTTTACAGAAAACATAGTCTAAGATGGATGACAAGAAAGCCAGAAAAAGTGGCTAGGTATCTGAATTGCCACAGAACCTCTATGGTTGAGAGGTTTTTCAGGATTCAGGCATATCCACCAGGGCAGCTGAGAGTAAGCACAAGCAGACAAGAAAGACACTCCCAGTCAAGCCACTTTCTGGTTCTCAACACATTCATTTACAGAAGGGTGTTTTCACTTTCTGAAAACCTCCAGGCACAAGAAACATACACACCAGACTTTGCTCAGCACACCTGCCTTTCAAGGTGAGATGGATCTAAGCTAAGCTTTGCTAACAAGCCAAGACCCTACTGTTCCTGGAAGCTCCGGCTTCACTGGTTGAAACCCACCAGAAGCCCAGCCTCTTCTCAGCCTAGGCTCTTAATATGTGGGAGAGGCAGCCCATTGGTGGTGTGTATGCGTGCTCCTGAGCACAGCGCTTCCACATTCTGTGAGCCAGCTTTTGCGGCTTGGGTGTGTCCCCAGGAAGCTCTCATGTTTGGAGGTCTTTTGGCAGTAAGATAGTTACCGCCTTTTGGAAGATAGTTAAGATTTGATGACATCATGAAGGAGAAGCTCTATGGTGGAATTCATAATTTTGTGAGAGAGAGAACGCTGGACATCTTGGAGTACACATGTTAATCCCTGCACTTGGGAAATACAGATGGGGGGATCAGGAATTAAAGGACAGCCTCAACTATGTAGCAAGTTCCAGGCTATATAAGATCTGTCTCAAGTGTGTGTGTGTGTGTGAGTGTGTGTGTGTGGAGGGGGCGCAGAATTAGCACACCTGCTGTGCAGCTTCTATGATGCTTCCTACAGCCTTTCAGTGGGCCATCATGAAGATCCCCACCAGGCACTAGCTTCTGGATATTGCAAGGCTCGGCCTTCGGAACTGCAAGCCAACTACCCCTCCACCTGGCCTTTAGCCTTCAGTTATAGCAACAGGGCACCAAGATACTCCACTAGCATCAGGAGCAGGTCTTAGCCAACTTCCAAATTCAATGTCCAAAAAGGTTAC